>OW240913.1:376984788-377004553 GCA_933207985.1 Pelobates cultripes | reverse complement strand
TCTGGGTGCCAGGTCCAGCTAGGGTTAACCCTATTTTTTTCATAAACATAGCAGTTTCAGAGAAACTGCTATGTTTATGAATGGGTTAAGCCTTCCCCCTAATCCTCTAGTGGCTGTCTCATTGAGGGCTTCCGCGTGAGAAGTGAGAAGACGCCAGCGTCCATAGGAAAGCATTATGAATGCTCTCCTATGGACTGGCCGAATGCGCGCGCAGCTCCTGCCACGCATGCGCCTTCAGCCAAGGAGGAGGAGAGGAGGTGGAGAGGAGGAGGAGAGCTCCCCGTCCAGCGCTGGAGAAAGAGGTAAGTTTAACCCCTTCCTCTCCATCCAGCCCGGCGGGAGTGGGACCCTGAGGGTGGGGGCACCCTCAGGGCACTATAGTGCCAGGATAACGAGTATGTTTTCCTGGCACTATAGTGGTCCTTTAATGTTTCTTTTTTATCATATTAAATGAGACATACAAAGCAGAAAATAAACGCCATCACTCCAGTAAGAAAGTAACATGATCAGTAGAAAGCTCCATTTGTTATTTGTTTAACCCCTTATATTTTCCATCATGCTGGCCTTTTACTTCTGAAGCTTTGTCCTTAAGGGGATGAAAATAAAAATACGTACAGTACAAATTGTTATTACTAACTATATGAGCAAGTCAATGCCACTGGGTTGCAGAACACAAGCAGTATGTATCTCAAACATAACAAACAGAAGGCTCTGGGAGGTCGAGTATGAGGTTGGAAATATAAGCAGTATGACAGTATGGCTCAATAAGCATTACCTTCGTCAGCATCTTATAAATGTCACATTTACTGGAAGCCTTAAAGAGTGATATGTGTATGTGGCGAAACCGACCTCGCCACTGGGCATTGGAGAAGACTGATTGCCAGCCTCCTACCATGTGACTATGGCCCCTGGGATGTATCTCACATGGTGAGAACAATGGATGGCGGCCATTTTAACTCACAGACACTGTTTGGACTTTTCAACACGGTGCCATCTCACCAGTATTTGTTGCACAGAGACATCGTGCGGTGGTTTTGGACTATACAGCTGGGGACACATTATACAGTGATTGTTTTTTATTTAGCCTGTATATGTTTTGCAGAATCTGCATTAAACTGTATTTTCCAAAGTACTGAACGGATCTGGGTGAATTTTGGATATGTGGTTCACCCAGATCCCCCCGTTCCAAGGATATACTTTATGGGGTTATTGCATGTTTTGGGGTCCCTGTGATGTGATTTATGAAACTGTATTTCTCTCTCTGTGATAATTAGATTATCCATTGTGTTCAGTAATCATATCACAGGCAGAGGGGAGGATTTTGTGTGGGAGTGTCTGAGTGTATTGTACGTGTTATTGGTTGTTCTGTAAAACCCTGTGGGCAGTACTAAGTTTGTGGATTGGGAATAAAAGAGGCTGTATGTGCCAGTACAGTCAGTTCCTGCTTAACCCTCAAAGTGAAGTGTCGTCTCATTATTGGGGAGGATTTATTGTATGCTGTTCCAGTTTGACTGCTAGGAGTGTAAACCTATTCGCATGGTTTTTCCTATTCGGCTGTATACAACATTCATATGCTTGAGAGCATTCATATGCTTCTCTGGTTCGGTGGTTGTGGTGTCTGCTGCAGTGCTTGGAGTCCTCAGGAAGCGCTAGGAGCATTCTTCAACGGAGGTACCAAGTCGGGGTGCCAGGTGATCCGTTACAGTGTACATCTAGGAAAATAGATGTAGGTTTAAGTAATCGCTCACTGTAGTGGTTATACTGCCAGGGGTGCCATGCCCTCTCAATTAACACAAATGTCACCTGCTTCTCCCGCTCAAGTTCCTCTCATGGAATGTGACAGGTGCAAACACATCCATTAAAATGCAAGTAAATCCTTACCTACTTGAACAAACACCATGCCCAAATCACACTTTTGCAGGAAACACACTGGTCATGTTCTACACCACTCAACTCAAGGCTCCTTGGATTCAATTGATATGATAGAAACATTTAAATACATAAAGGGAATCAACACAGTAAAGGAGGAGACTATATTTAAAAGAAGAAAAACTACCACAACAAGAGGTCTTAAATTAGAGGGACAAAGGTTTAAAAATAATATCAGGAAGTATTACTTTACTGAGAGAGTAGTGGATGCATGGAATAGCCTTCCAGCTAAATTGGTAGAGGTTAACACAGTAAAGGAGTTTAAGCATGCGTGGGATAGGCATAAGGCTATCCTAACTATAAGATAAGGCCAGGGACTAATGAAAGTATTTAGAAAATTGGGCAGACTAGATGGGCCAAATGGTTCTTATCTGCCGTCACATTCTATGTTTCTAATTCTGTATAGCTGCTAAATACAACTCCAAGTCCAGAGGTGTGGCGAACCTGTTACACTCTAACTTACGATACGTAATCCACACTTGTAACACGACTCCAAAGGGTCGTTATATCATCTTATGTCTCACTATCAACAATACTTGTTATTGCATTGTCAAAGTATATGCTCCAAATTCATGTGCTAACCCCCTTTTTACTAAATTACTAATATTACTCACTTATATTGACATTGACCAAATAATTATGTCCCACCGACAGTGATTGTGGGGTCCTTCACCTGACAACCTCAGGTAACTTGCATGACCAATGTAGAATATGGCATGGTGGGGAGCTGGATTACACATCCAATTCTAAAGTACATAACACCTTTTCAAGAATTGATAGATGTTCAGTCACCCCAGCGGTGTTACCCTATGTCACTAGTGCCAACATCGAAACGATGGCTGTCTCAGATCATGCGCCAATTATCCTATTGGTCTACACCACTCCCTCCCATCCATTCACTGCACATTGATGTTTCCTGACAGACCTCGTTAATAATCCGTCATTCCAGGGTCATTTACAGTCCAGTTAGGTTAACTTTGTTGATAACAACTTGGAGCACACCAAATTACTGTGGGAAACGTCCAAGGCGGTTATGAGGGGACACATTATCTCCTATACTTCCTCAGCCAAAAATGGAAGTGAAGACAGGACTTTACATTACTCGAAGATGAACTCAAACTAGCACACATACAATATTTGACTGACCCTTTGGTTGCACATCCACAGAAATATCAAGACTCCAAGAATGACCTTAACACATTTATCGCGAACCATGCACAATCGAAGCTGGATTTGAAGCAACAACACTTTTTCTGGAAGGTCTGGGAAATTATTAGCTCAACTGGCCAACCCCAGATCAAAATTCAAACCAATAACTGCAATCACTTTGCCAGAGGGTAATCGTTGCACCTCACATGTGGCGATCAATAAATGGTTTCATGAATAGCACCGGCAAATGGCCAAGGCCCCATCGGATGACGATACCCGCACTATGACCTTTCTCAAAAGCCTTGATTTCCCGCGGTTAGACGAGGAGTCCAGAGAGCTTCTCCCATGAACCTATGCAAGGCAGAGGAAATACAATTAAGACCCTGAAATCAGGGAAAGCTCCAGGCCCTGACGGCTTTACAGCAAAATATTACAAGGTCATGAAACTTGAAATTAGTCCTACCCTCAAAAACATGTTTACCAAATATACTTGGAAGGTCTCCCAATGGATACCCTTAACCAGGCCAGAGTCATCCTCATTCCTAAACCTGACAGGGACATGGAGGCCCTGGCCTCCTATCATCAGATTTCATTGCTTAATCAGGATAACTAACTCCTTATCAAAATCATAGCATTGAGCATATAAACTTTCTTGCCTAGCTTATTCACAACTCACCAACTGGGCTTTGTGCAGGGCAGAGGGGTGTCACGGGGGGCCATAGAGCACTGGCGGCTGTGACAGGGGTGGCTCGTTGGAGGACAGCCTTGCGATCGCCATCCCTGATTGGCCTTGATATAGAAAAGGCATTTAATAGCATTACCTGGCAACATCAGATTCGTGTGCTGAAGTTGTGATATTTTGAACACATTTGTAAATTTTATCATAAATTTACAACATAATCCAACAACCTGTGTTACTACTAATGGCCTTGACTCTCCATGATTCACTCTTGAAAGAGTTGTGCGACAGGGATGTCCGCTCTTACCACTGTTATTCAACTTGGCTATTGACCCTTTACGCAGAGCCACAGAAACCTTACAGGGGTTCAGGTGGATCCCGATTACCTTTTACTTTTCACGGTCGATTCCTCAGAGATCCCCTTGGTTGCCCTGCTCGATTCATTTCATACCATGACGGGTCTAAATATTAACTACAATAAATCATGTGCCCTTCATTTTGGTGGGGGAACACCTCTGCCTTTTCCAGGTAAACTTCCCTTGACGTGGGAGCCACAGGCACTAAAATATATGGGTGTTAGTATCGCGAAAAATCTCTCTCTCTTATACAAGCTAAATATAACCCCTATCCTAACAAACATCTTCTCAGAGTTTGAATATTGGCACAAACTGCCCTTATCATATATTGGTAGGGTTAATCTGTATAAATTAATTTGTTTCCCTTATTAGTCTCTAAAAACGACTAGGTTCTTCCTTTATTAGTCTCTAAAAACGATGAAGCCCTATTGAACAAGAAAATCAGACAATTTCTCTGGCAAGGACACAAAGCACGCATTAGCCTCACGAAACATTACCAACACAAGGCCAACGGTTGAATATACCGAATACTAAAGAATATAGTTTGGAGGCACAACTGAGACATGTGCTAGACTGGATTCAACCCCCAAAAAAAAATAATAGATTTTCAGAGCTCCCTCTGGAATCCTTTTTGGCGCTGCTGGACTCTGCCTGCTCTACTTCATAGGCCACATCGACTCCTCCCAGATTATATCCTGTCAAACCCTCTCTTGCGTACTCCCGTCAGGGCCTGGAAACAAACCCGATCCAAACTAGGGGCGATCCACTCTGTTCATTACACATACCACTCTTTTACAACCCTGATTTTCCCCCTGTCAATGATTACCCTTTCACATTGTGGGCCGGTCGGGGGATCACGGCTCTTCGCTCCTTTGTTGATTACAATGCACATAAAATTTTTACGCTTGCAGAACTCAAGGAGCGCTTCCCAGGCCTTCCTTTCCCATGGTTCGCTTAGTTTCAGATTCGATAATACTTTTATTATTATTATTTATATAGCGCCAACAGATTCCGTAGCGCTTTACAATATTATAAGAGGGGGGATTTAACTATAAATAGGACATTTACAAGAAAACTTACAGGAACGATAGGTTGAAGAGGACCCTGCTCAAACGAGCTTACAGTCTATAGGAGGTGGGTTGTAAAACACAATAGGACTGGAAAGATCAATCAAATAAGGTAGGAGTGTAGCAGAGCTGGAGTAGAGAATAGAGTGCTACCCTTTAGGAGAGAGCAAGAGACAGATATGTGAGGTAGAGGTTACTCTGGGAGGCCATAAGCCTAAGGCACTTCTTAAACGATTGAAGACTAGGGGAAAGTCTGATGAGGTAGGCAGGCTATTCCATAGGAAGGGAGCCATCTGCGAGAAGTCCTGCAAGCGTGAGTTGGCCGTACGCATGCGAGCAGTGGACAGGAGAAGGTCACGGACAGACCAGAGAGACTGAGAAGGAGCATACCTATGGATCTGTGAAGAGATAAGATGGGCTTGAATTGTTCAATGCTTTATAGGTATGGGTTTGTATTCAACTATTATACAGAATTTCACGACCGACTGGCAAAACCCACTAGGTGCAATGCTGTGCTCTTCTACCAAAGCCTGCTACTCAATCTCAACACTTTATATGCTAATACGATACACTCCAGATTGGAATAATCTCCAGACGGGACTGGGAAAAGTCTCATTTTCCAAATTTATGTCCAGCAGATATACTTCTTCCACATCACACTCCGTGTCAGTCTTTATTTATGGTCACTTATAGGGACATGTTTCTCAAGACTTAACACTACACTTACTATTCCCCCCATAGACAATACCTCATGGCTAGGAAGGACTGTTCTTTTTTAACTGTAATCTTCCTCTTACTCATTTACTGTACCCACACATATAATATACTGTTTTTCTCTCTATTAAATGGTCTTTCAAAATATATAATTTTCATCATACCATATAATTTACTAAAAATATTATTTATAACAATTATGATTAACTTTTTTATTTTTTTAAAAACATACTTTTTCTAACATTGACCCCCAAAATCTGTTAAGCATCTACAACCGCCAAAAAACACCTGTGCTGAATAGTTTCTAAATTTTGTCCTGAGTTTAGAAATACCCAATGTTAACATGTTCTTAGCTCTTTTTTTTGCAAGTTATCGGGCTATAAATACAAGTAGGACATTGCTGTTTCAAAATACATATTTTTAAAATGTATCAATAGTGACATTGTAACACTGTTATCTGTCATAAATCTCTGAATCACACCTAACATGTACATATTTTATATAAAGTAGAACACCCAGGGTATTCAATATGGGCTATGCCCAGTCTTTTTTAATAGCCACTTAGTCACAAACACTGGTCAAAGTTAGCATTATATATATTTGTTTGTGTGTTAAAAATGCCAAAAATAAAAAAATTTAAAAATTATTAACGCTAACTTTGACCAGTGTTTGTGACTAAGTGGCTACTAGAAAAGACTGAATATACCCCATTTGCAATACCTTGGGTTGTCTTGTTTTGCAAATGGTATGCCATCACAGAGGTAATTCTCATTCCTGGGCTACCATCTGCTCTCAAAGGCAACATAACCGATCTGGCAAATTTCAATGTGAAAAAACAAGCCTTATATTTGACCAAGTAACTTTCAAAAACACTATAAAACCTGTACATGGGCGGCACTGTTAGACTCAGCAGACTTTGTGAACACAAATATTAGTGTTGTAAAACGTATCACAACGATATCATCAGTGAAAATGCCGTTTGCGTGTGAAAAATGCAAAAAACCTCACTTTCACTGACAATATCATCGCTGTAATATGTATTACTGTTTTGAAACACTAATATTTGTGTTCAGCAAAGTCTCCCGAGTAAAACAGTACCCCCCATGTACAGGTTTTACGGTTTCATGGAAAGTTAAATACAGTGCTTGTAAATTAAATTCTCTGGACTTTCGGCCTGGGTTGTCAGGCAGGTCCCTCCAATTGCAATCAATAAAATTACTTAATTATATAAACATATTACATAAATACGCATGTATATAATTTCATTCTAAGTGTATTTTGATATAAATATATATATATAAATATTAAAATACAGTTAGAATAAAATTACATATATATTTTTTTTCAATTTTTCACACACACACACACACGTGTAATTTTACTCTAAGTGTATTTTTATATTAATATATGTATATATTAATTTTAAAAAATGCACTTAGTGGGGGGCGAAACCTGACCAGGAACTAAAATGGCCGCATAGTGAGCAAGCTCCCGCTACCGGGCTCAAACTTTAGTAACTAACCCAGCTACAACCGGTGCGCAGACCCTCCAACAAGCTGGCACGAACATCGGGACCCTCACGCCCACCCGCCGACATGGGAGGAAGCCACAAGAAGCGAGATCTCATGCCATCAGCGGCCTCTCTGTTCCGGCTGCCACGAGGTCAGACGCGATCTTCCCCATGCCGGATGGAGGATTCAGCCTCCGACTTCGACCACAGTGAGGCAGCAGCCCTAGCATCTACACCACTGACTAAAAGAGACCTGCAGGTACTTTTACGTGAAGCTGCAGCAGATATAAAAGAGCATATGCCTCTGATGAAGTAGGGCAGTACCCTACGAAACGCGTAAGGCTACAGATGATTTAATCCACAGACGGGCTAGAGAGAAGAGATTCCTGGTAACCACTGACGTCTTCTGTTTTGAATACAACGTCATCCTGGAGGCTGACCTCTTGATGTGAGGTTAGAGAGACAGCTCCGAGGACGCGGACGCCGCCCTCACCGGCTCTGCAGATTGGATTCGGAAGGCAAACACCACAATCCTTATCCATCCAGAAGAATTTTTCAGGTTACACCAGTTCTCTAATTTTTCTCATAAAAATATACCCTTGTGGAACATTTCTTACCCGATATTTTTTATATATCCTTTTTTTGTTTTAAACAATCTGATGTTATTGTTTCTGATGAAATAAAATTAATATATTTTTAATATTAACTTCTTTAATCACTTTTGTGATACGAATGGACACATTTTTTATTATACCCATTGGATACTAAAACGCAACAATTTAGGATACATTCCATATATGTTGCAGTTACACATTTTTTGGCAGCTATCCCAGTCTTTTGCTCTGAACTATTAATCAGGGTGTTAGTCTCCTATACTAACAAGCCTGATTCTATCATTCTTATTGACTTTTTCAGCTTTTTATTCTTTCATAGACTAAGACTGTCTTATATGAATGTAAATTAAATTCATACCAACCTCATTTAATCTTACAAAGGATATCTTTGTAAGTTAGAGGTTCCTATGATACATTGTATTCTTCTGCTGTTTTGGACTAATTGGTGCATAAGTCACTATTTTGACTATTTTGAAGAATATTATCGTTAGTATCAAGTTATCCCAATAAATTTTATTGTTTGAATAATATATGGATTTATGTTAGTATAAGCTCCTGGACACTTTTTAATCTATTTGTCTGTATATATGTATAGGATTTGATGAGGTCCTATTTTTCCAGTTTAAGAGGTTTTTAACGAATAGTTTGTCCTATTCCCTCTTATCCATTTTCTAAACAGCCATTTTTGACTATTAGAATCTAACCACATTACATAAAAGAGCATATGGCTGTTGAGCTTGAAAAGCAGCTTCACAGCCTGAAGGCCGAAATAGCTGGTTTGGGGGACAGAACAGGCCAGGTGGAGCAGAGGGCTGATGAGCTCCTAGACACACTGAACACACAAGAAGAGGATATCACCACACTAAAAAAAAAGAGTGGAGATACTGGAAATAGGCATGGAGGACCTCAACAACCGCTCCAGGCACAACAACATAAGGATAAGGGGCCTCCCTGAAACTGTCACCCCTGATATGCTACCCTCCACACTAGGTGAACTCTTTCTGTGAATCCTCCCAGAAGCAACACCACAAGATCTGGCCATAGACCGGGCGCACAGAGCTCTGAAGCCCCCCAGCCAAAACCAAATGGCGCCCAGAGATGTCATAGTGAATCTCCACTACTTTACATTCAAGGAAGCCATCATGGCGGCCACGAGCAGAAACCCGCTGAAATTCAACGCCACCACTCTCCAGTTCTACCAAGACGTTTCACCCATCACCCCAGCTAAGCCCTGGGAACTCAAGCCACTCACCAACGCATTAGCACAAGCAAACATAGCGTACCGATGGGGACACCCGTTCAAACTCCTAGTCCGCACACAAGACACCACACCAATGTCCTACAAGATGTCTCAAAGATGGCGACCTTCGCTGCTACACTAGGCATCAGACTACTAGAAGCACCGGCCACGTCCACAACCCAGCCGACCAATGCCTGACCGCAACGAGCACCGCTATGGGAAAAGAAACGGGCGCCCCAGAATCGACCACACAAAAGGCATAAGCAAGCTTCATCGCAGGCCTAGGAACGAGACCCGTGAATACAACAGGGCCAGCGCCACCTGGGCACAACCACGCACCAGCAGGGACTATCTCCTGAGGCTTGAGGGGACTGAAGCTTCCAGCCAGCCTCAGGAACTGGACCCACACCCATATATCCTTTTAAGACATTCTCTTTGTGTTGTTAATACTACGGCTCACTAAGGTATATTGAGCCGGACAGTGGGACATTCTCATATAGGCTACTGAGCAGGACACTCAGCAGGGAGGGATGGGGGCAGGGGAACAAGCTGAACAGTGAGGGGAAAATAGAGGGGGATGCGGGGACAGCAAGGGGGTAACCACCGAGGAGGGCAGCAACCGAAATGCATGTACCGATGCAGATGTGTGTGCACTGAAGTTCCGACCTCCCCTGATCCTAAGATCCACCAACCCCACCACTATCCAGACATGGACAGAGACCCTGTGCACAGGCTGCAACCCACACATGCCTGGAGCGGGACACACCGCCTAATGCCACACACTGTACGGGACGAGAACCACCAGTCCCACCCAAGTCGGGATGAACCCGCACACCCCACTCCACTACGCCTGGCGCACACCCTAAGACCAGGCAGTTTTAGTTTTTGTTCTGGTTATTTTAATTTCTTCTGTATGTTACATTGGTTTAAATTAGTCTCACCAGGGGGATATATGATGGAATCTCTAGCCGGGGCCACAGCAAGCTAAATAGGGCAGGGTACCCCCCTGCACTAACAGAATACACCCAACCACACAAATATGCCTTCTAGTCTGACATGCATTTCTATAAACTGCAAAGGGCTAAATAACCCCACAAAACGACACCAACTCACGCGATGGGACAACCGCACCAAAGCAGACATACTCCTCCTACAAGAGACACATTACTCAGACACGCGCCCCTTCCCTCTCCTGAGCCGCCACTTCAAGATGTCAACTAGCCAACTCCAGCACAGGTAAACACAATGGAGTGGCGATCCTCCTAAGGAAAACATGCCCCCTCCAAGTAACTTACACACACAAAGACCCTAACGGACGCCTCTTCATAGTAGGCTCAGCCAAATATGCCATCACATCTATCTACGCCCCCACAACTCCAGAACCAGAATTCTGGCTCACCTTACAGGCCCATCTCAGCCTACATCCACACCACCACCAAATCGTAGGCGGAGACTTCAACGCCGCGATTGCCCCAAGAAAAGACAGACTAAAACAGCCTCCACGGCCCACCACGAATACACAACTGTCCAGAACTGACAAACCTATGGCAGACTTCATCTCTAAAACCAAACTGACGTGTGGAGGCTACAGCACCCAACAACACAGGACTATATGTTCTACTCACACCCACACCGATCCTATTCCCGTATAGACTACCTCCTAATCTCTCCTTCCCTACTCCCGCTTACGACAATGACCTCCCTCGGCAATATAACGTGGTCCCACCACGCGGAAATATTCATGACATTCCAACCACCACAAATCACCAGATCCTGGTCCTGGAGACTCAATCCAACCTTCCTTCATGACCCACAAACAGTGCAACAACTCAAAACCAAACTCAAAAATTACTTTACCACAAACAAAGACTCTGTGCAATCTCAGGTGGTCCTATGGGCTGCCCACAAAACGGTACTCAGGGGCTCCCTCATCAGCATAGCAACAGCACACAAAACAAGACGCCTCGCACGCATAGAGAAAGCTCTCGCGAACATCAGGGACCTGGAATCCCAACACAAACGCACCCCTACCCCCGACCTCACTACACAACTCCAACACCAAAGACAGGCCCTCAAAAACGCAATGGCAGCGGACGCAACCAGATCCCTACAATGGAAAAAACAAATGTTTTATGAAAAATCCAACAAAGCCGATACACTCCTTGCACATAGGTTATGCAAGCGCATCCAGGCGAAACATAACCCACATTCGCACACCGTCGGGACACACTACAGAGATACCCACGAAAATCGCGGAGACATTTCGAAAATACTTCTCTGATTTATACGACCACTCCCCCCAACACAGACACAGAACCGCATCCACACCTTCCTAGAACGAGCACAGCTGCCCACACTAGCAGACAGCGCAAAAGCACACCTCTTCATAGACATCTCTAAATGGGAGGTGGCAGCCGCAATAGGGGCCACCAAGCCCAATAAAAGCCCGGGCCCAGATGGATACTTGGGCATATATTACAAAACATTCCATGACATCCTCCTGCTCCATATGGTACGACTGTACAATTCCTTTCTACAAGGACACCCACTCCCTAAAGAGATGCTACAGGTCAACATCTGCCTCCTACCCAAACCCGACAAACCCCTCTCAGACCTGGGCCACTATAGGCCAATATCTCCATTAAACGTTGATGTTAAAATATTCACGAAGATACTCACTAACAGGCTCCTGCCATTCATCACCACACTGATCCACCCAGACCAGGTTGGCTTTATCCCCACCCGCCAAGCCAGCGACAACACAAGGAGGATGCTGGATCTGATCTAGGTGGCCAACCGACGCTCCATCCCGACACTACTCCTATCCCTAGACACCGAGAAGGCATTTGACAGACTGCTCTGGCCATTCCTTTTCGCAACCCTAGAGAAACTTGGATTTCCCAAACCGTTTCAAGATGCATTGCGGACAATCTACTCCAACCCCACTGCCAACCTTCTCATACCCAATACGAATCCTCCATCCTTCTCCATATACAACGGTACGAGACAAGGCTGCCCACTATCCCCTGTCCTATCCGCACTCTCCCTTGAACCCCTACTACAGCTCATCTGCAACACACCATCAATGACACAGGTAATACAATCCGCACACAAACCTACAAAGCAGCAGCATATGCAGATGACCTCTTATTGTCACTTACAGACCCGCTGCACACGCTCCCACCACTCCTCCAGCTCTTAGACGACTAGAGGTCTCGGGGTACCGGCTGAACCTCGACAAAACCGAAACACTGATGCTGAATATGGACGCAAACCATAAAAGCCTACTAAGAGACACATACACCTTCAAATACAAAACCTCACATATCTCGTATCTGGAAATTGCACTACCAGCGGACCTACACCGCACAAAAGCCTTAAACTACACTCTGATGATACAAAAAGCAACGGACGACCTGCTCAGCTGGAGAGGCTTGTCTTTGTCGTGGCTGGGACGCCTAGCAGGGGCGGACTGACACCTCACAGGGCCCTCGGGCAGTGGGTGATCAAGGGCCCACCCTCCTGGTCCTTGTACAAGGTACAAGGTTTTCTGGTCCCCTGCTATTCTTCTCTTCCTTCTTTTTGCTGCTTTTACACATATATTAGGTGTAGGCTGCCCAGCACACAGAATGGCTGTGTGAGAGCCACACATCCCTGACTCCCACATCACTGAGTGCCCCCCAAAATGGCCAGATTTACTTTTAAGGGGTTAATCCAACCAAAACCAGTGTTTTAATAAACACTGTTTTTGGATGGAGTAACCCTTGCTGGTGTGCCTCCCCAGCAATTAAAATAAAGAAATAAAAAGCAAATTTAATTACACACTTCCACTGATTTTTCTTAGGACATCACAAGCAGCATCCCCCACATGTACAACCTTACAACTAACCACATGTGTTTGGAGTCTACTTGTGGGGTTGCGTGTGTGGGGATGTTGTTAGTGATGTTGTGCTCCTGTATGTCAAAGTGTTGTTAGGATTAATCCTTTCTCTTGTTTTACCTATTGTACAGCGCTGCAGAATATGTTGGCGCTATATAAGTGATTGTAAAAGTTGTGTGTGTGGAAGCTGTGTGCAGTATTGCAATAGTGGGTATGCTGTTTGTGATGTGTATGTGAAGGGAGGCTGCATGTAATTTTGTATGTGTGGGGATGCTGCTTGTGGTGTGTCAATACAGTGAGGCTCCTTGTGGGTTTTTGCGTGTGTGAATGGGGCTATTTGCAGTGCATTATGTGAGTGGAGAGGGCTGGCTGTGTTGCAGTGTCTGTGGGATAGAATCTGTAGTAGGCATCTGGTGGTTACTGCGGCTATAGTGTGTGCGTGTTTGGGTAATAGAGGCTCTACTGTGTATAAGTTGGGGTAGTGTGTGTAGGGGGATAAATGCTGAAATAGGTGCAGGGAGGCACAGGGGCTGTGGTGGGCGCGGAGAGGCACGGGGACTGAAGTGGGGGTGGGGCTGGACAGATTATGAGGTGGGACATAGAGGTTGTGGTGGGCGCAGGAGTGGACAAAGGGGCTGTGATGGGTACTGAAAGTGATAGGGGCTATGGTAGTTGGAGGTGGCAAAAGGGATGTGGTGGGAGCATAGGGGCTTGGGTGGAAACATGGATAGGTAGGTCCTGGGGTGAGTGTTGGGAGGAATGGTGGCTGAGGTGAGTGCAGAGGGGCTGAGGTGGGTGCAGGAGCAGCTGTGGTGGATGCAGACAGGGCTGAGGTGGGTGCAGGGGGAGCTGTGGTGGGTGGAGGGGGGCTGAGGTTGGTGCAGGGAGACAGGCGGCTAAGGTGGGTAAAGGGAGAGCTGAGGTGGGTGCAGGGGGAGATGTGGTGTGTGCAGAAGGAGCTGTGGTGCGTGCGGGTAGACAAGGGGCTGTTGTGGGCACAGGATGGGACATAGAGGCTGTAGTGGGCACATGGAGGGAGATAGTGGCTGTGGTGGGTACTGGAAGGCATAGGAGCTATGACAGGTGGAGGTGGCATAGGGGCTGTGGTTGGTGCATAGGGAATTAGGTGGGTACAGGGATAGGTAGATCCTGGGGTGAGTGTAAGGAGGAATGGTGGCTGAGGCAGGTGCAGGGGAACTGAGGCAGGTGCAGGGGGAGCTGTGGTTAGTACAGTGGGGCTGAGGTGGGTGCAGGTGGAGCTGTGGTTAGTACAGGGGGACTGAGGTGGGTACAGGGAGACAGGGGGCTGAGATTGGTGCAAGGGGAGATGTGGTGTGTGGAGGAGGAGCTTAGGTGGGTACAGGGGGTTAAGGTGGGTATTGGGGGCTGCGGTGGGTACAGGGGGGCTGAGGTGGGAGCAGAGGTGGAAACAGGGGGCTGAGGTGGGTAAAGGGTGGCTGAGGTGGGTAAAGGGGGTTGAGGTGAGTACTGAGGGGCCGAGGTGGGAGCAGAGATGGGTACTGGGGGCTAAGGTGGGTACTGGGGGATGATGTGGGCTCTGAGGTGGGTACTGGAGGCTGAGGTGGGTACAGAGGTGGGTACTGGGGCTGATGTGGGTACATAGGGGGCTGATGTGGGTACAGGGGGCTGATGTGGGCACTGAGGTGGGTACTGGGGGCTGAGGTGGGTACAGGGGCTGAGGTGGGTACTGGGGGCTGAGGTGGGCACTGGGAGCTGAGCTGGGTACTGGGGGCTGAGGTGGGTGCTGGAGGCTGAGGTGGGTGCAGGGAGGCTGAGGTGGGTACAGGGGGCTGAGGTGGGTACAGGGGGGCTGAGGTGGGTACTGGCTGATGTGGGCACCTGGAGGGTGGGGGTACCTCGGGGCTGATGTGGGCACTGAGGTGGGTACTGGGGCCATGAGTACCTGGGGCTGAGGTGGGTAAATTGGGGCTGATGTGGGCACTGAGGTGGGTACTGGGGGCTGAGGTGGGTACTGGGGCTGAGGTGAGTACTGGGGCTGAGGTGGGTACTGGGGGCTGATGTGGGCACTGAGGTGGGTACTGGGGCTGAGGTGGGTACTGGGGCTGATGGGGTACCTCGAGGTGAGTACTGGGGCTGAGGTGGGTACAAGGTTGGCTGAGGTGGGTACTGGGGGCTGAGGTAGGTACTGGGGGCTGATGTGGGCACTGAGGTGGGTACTGGAGGCTGAGGTGGGTGCAGGGATACAGGGGGTGCTGAGCTGAATGAAAATTAGCTTACCTGTGCTGTCAGCCAGGCTGCTGCAGCTCCTTACCTTCGGGTGCTCTTCAGGCAGGGCAGGACGTGATGTCACTTCCTGGCCCCGCCTCTTCCTCCTCACACACAGCACAGCACCGCGGGGCTGGTGACCTGGCAGCAAGAACTGAATACTCACTGCCAGGTCTCCCTGAGAGAGGGGAAACGGGTGAGGGGGGGAGTGAGGGGGTTAACTACAGAGTGATATGCTGCAGGGGCCCTGCATATCACCGGAATAACAAAAAAATCATGTTGTTCTGGCTGAGGAGATCTCTGAGCATGGCTGTGCTGCCGGGCCCCTGACTGCCTCGGGCCCTCGGTCCATGACCGATCTGCCCGACCTGTCAGTCCGCCCCTGCCTACAACACTTGTTAAACAGATCTAAGTGATAGATTGATATTTTCTACACTAGAAACTACCAGATAACAAGCTGCTATATTTAAACCAGTTATCAATAGGTAAGAGGTACTTCAACAATATTGTAATTCTGGGGCAATACCCTCACAAGTCAAACTGAGAGGTCAGTTTATAGGGAAAACTTGCCTGGATACAATTCTAAAACAAATTTCCATATGTCTTTTGCAGACTTTACATGCTGGAAAAACACAGGTGCCAACTGCTCTGGCTTTCTGCAGTGTGCAGACCGGCAAGGAGGGCAGGGTTGAGCAGTGGGTGAAAGATAATGTGGAGGATGATGAGGTCCTAGACCCCACATGGAATCAAGGTCATGCGAGTGACGTGAGCAGTTTGGAGGAAGAGGCGCTGGTCACACAGAGGCACCAGCACAGCATAATAGGGAGCAGGGTGCAAAAGCGGAGCGGCTGTCCCCTAGCGCTCGTTGGCATGTATTAGCTCTAGAATTACCACAGTTATCCAAGTAACAGACAGAGCGATCAAAGGAACCATAACTGATTTAATGAGCCATTCGCAGTTTCACTGTAGCGGCTGTGCGTGCTTTCGGCGTTCTCACCCTGCTGCTGCTCGCCTGTCTGCGTTGCAGCATAACTTCGGCCTTCCCGCTCACCGCCTCATATGCGATGTGCCCACAAGGTTGAACTCCACCTTGCACATCATGGAGAGACTGTGTGAGCAGCAGCAGGCGATAGCAGTCGCTCTGCACCAGACTTGCCCTCCAATAGATCCTTGTTAAAGGATTTAAAGTGGACTCATTACAATTACAGGGCCTGGAAAGAGTCCTGTATTGTTATTTATCGTCACTACCACCCCGCGTCGGGAGTGGGTAATTTGCGCGCCTGCTGCGTTCCTTGTATGTGGTAGCCGTTTCTCAGGCTGGCTCTCCGGAATCGAACACTGATTCCCTGTTATCCGTGGTCACCATGGTAGGCACAGAAAGTAACATTGAAAGTTGATAAGGCAGACATCCGAATGCGTCGTTGCGGCCACGGTCACTGCTTCCTCAACCTCCTACTTCACATCCACCTCCTCCTCCTAGAGCAGGGTGCAAAAGCAGAGCAGCTGTCCCCTAGACAGTACACCTGCTACTGCCCACCGCACCCAGGGATTGAGTACACCAAAGCCAGCTCCAAGGAGTTCCCTGGCGTGGCAGTTCGAACGAGGAGAACCCAGTTGATTCCTGTGGCACCTCCCGATAGGCAAACAGGAGATGGGGCAGGAATCTCTCTCAAAGGTACGGAGCATTTGCTCACACTGGCCATTGGTCTGGGGGTGGTAAGGTGAGCTCAGGATTGGTTTAATGTACACAATCTCCACAGTTGGTGGGTCATTTCGGCAGTAAACTGGGTGCCCTGATCTGAAAGAATCTCCCGGGGAAAACCTATCCGGGAGAACACTCTCATCAAGGCTTCAGCCACAGTCTCTGCTTCTTCTGCTTCCTTGAAGTCTTTGAAGGCATTGTATGGTAGCTTGTGGGCCAGGGTGGTTGTGCTTCCCTATGCTTCCTTTTTCCTTCATCTGGGTTCATGGAAGTCACCCTCTCTATTGGCAAGGACATAGGCTTGCACCTCCAAAAAGGTCCTGCTGACGATCTCCTCTAAGGGTGACTCTCGGTAATATGCCAGGAGCCGGTCCACCTCCTTGCGTACTTCCTCCTCTTCTCCGGCCTCTGGCTGGGGTTCGTTGCCTCACTGCGTGCCTGGTCGTCCTCCATGAGTGCAGCAGTCAATTTGGCCTTGTTACGCCCTCCTCTGGCTCCACACAAGTCCTGCAGTGTAGGTCGCTTTAGAGCACTGTAGTCCATGGGTCTGTTGGCAGGGACATGGGATCCCGCCGCTTGCCACCAATTGAAGCGGGACCTGGGTAACCGATGGTTATCCCCTTTGATTAGAATAGGTCAGACCCATTTCCCCAGTAACCGGATGGGACACAGTTCCAGGATACATTTGACAATCTTTAATTGGGTATACAGCTTTGCCTCCTGTTGCCTCCTCCTCATCCTACTTTGCTTCCTCCTCCTCTACCACCTCCTCATCCGGTCAGTGCAACATCTTCACCACCAACTTCAGCACAGCCAGGGGAAAACGACAGCAGGCTGTTTTTAAACTCATATGTTTGGGGGAAAAACCCCACACTGCGCAGGAGCTGTGGATAGGCATAGAACAACAGACTGATGAGTGGTTGTTGCCCCTGAGGATCAAGCCCGGCCTGGTGGTGTGCGATAATGGGCGAAATCTCGTAGCAGCTCTGGGCCTAGCCGGTTTGACGCACATCCCTTGCCTGGCGCATGTGCTGAATTTGGTGGTGCAGAAATTCCTGAAAAACTACCCAGATATATCAGAGCTGCTGCAGAAAGTGCAGGCCGTCTGTGCGCACTTTCGGCGTTCTCACCCTGCTGCTGCTCGCCTCTCTGCGCTGCAGCGTAACTTCGGCCTTCCCGCTCACCGCCTCATATGCGACGTGCCCACAAGGTGGAACTCCACCTTGCACATGCTGGAGAGACTGTGCAAGCAGCAGCAAGCACAGGTCAGTCGCTCTGCAGAACAGCACCACTTCACCACCAATGAGTGGGCCTCCATGCAAGGCCTGTGTGCCATGTTGCGCTGTTTCGAGTACTCCACCAACATGGCCAGGGCCGATGACGCCGTTCTCAGCCTAACTATCCCGCTTCTATGTCTCCTTGAAAAAATGCTTTGGGCAATGATGGAAGAGGATGTGGCACAGGAGGAAGAGGGGTCATTTCCACTGTTATCAGGCCAGTCATTTACAAGTGGCTTGGAGAGTGGGTTCCTGCACCAGCATAGGCCCGGTACACAATTGTCCAGCATCTCCCATGGAAGCATTCAGCTGTCCATCTCCCCAACACTGGAGAGAAAGAGGAAGTACCCCCCACCCACCCACGATCCCTGGCCCTGAATGCCAGCATTTCAAAATTCCTGGCCTTTGAAATGCTGTCATTCTCTGGCTTTATTGGACTGCAAGAAATGGACCACAGGTCGCAAACGTTTCTTTTTTTATATGTCCCAATATTTTGGGGGCTACCCCAAAACAAACAGAAAAAAAAACCACAGTGTTGTCTACATCCTCCGCCTGCACCGCCATTTCCACCTACACCGCCATGGTCACCACCTCCTCAACCCCCTACTCCACATCCACCTCCTCCTCCTAGAGCAGGGTGTAAAAGTGGAGCAGCCGTCCCCTAGACAGTACGCCTGCTACTGCCCACCGCACCCAGGGACCAAACACACCAAAGTCAGCTCCAAGGAGTTCCCTTGCATGGCAGTTCTTCAGACAATGTGCTGATGACAAGACATGAGTGGTTTGCACACTGTGCAATCAGAGCCTGAAGCGAGGCATAAACGTGCTAAACCTGAGCACAACCTGCATGACCAGGCACCTACATGCAAAGCACGAGCTGCAGTCAAGTAAGCACCTCAAGGCTCCTCCTGCCTCCTCTTCTGCTGCTGTCTTGGCCTCTTCCTCCACCTCTGGAGTGACAGTGGCACCTGCCACCCCGCAAACAGAGGATGTGGCAACGCCACCACGTCCGCCACCGTCCACAAGCATCTCCACACTGTCCCATGGAAGTGTTCAGCTGTCCATCTCCCAAACACTGGAGAGAATGAGGAAGTACCCCCCTACCCACCCGCAATCCCTGGCCCTGAATGCCAGCATTTCAAATCTGCACAGTTTTGGGGCTTACTGTCTCCCCCAGGTACATTAAGCTGCCGCTGGGGAGAGGGGGTAACCAGCTCCTCTCCCATACATACTTCCAGCCGCGGGGGAGGGAGACCAACAGTCTCTGCTCCCAATACAGAGTCCTGCTGCTGGGGAAAGGAGACTGGGCTCTCTATTCCCGGTAGGACACTCTCCCGCTGGGGAATGGAGACTGGGCTCCCAATTCCCTGCAATATCTCCCGCTGGGGAATGGAGACTAGG
>OW240913.1:376910673-376984688 GCA_933207985.1 Pelobates cultripes | reverse complement strand
ACTGGGGGCTGATGTGGGCACTGAGGTGGGTACTGGGGCTGATGTGGGCACTGAGGTGGGTACTGGGGGCTGAGGGGGGTACTGGGGGCTGAGGGGGGTACTGGGGGCTGATGTGGGCACTGAGGTGGGTACAGGGGAGCAGAGGTGGGGGCTAAGGTGGGTACTTTGAGCTGAGGTGGGTACTGGGAGACAGAGGGTGCTGAGCTGAATGAAAATTAGCTTACCTGAGCTGTCTGCCAGGCTGCTGCAGCTCCTCATCTTCGGGTGCTCTTCAGGCAGGGCAGGAAGTGATGTCACTTCCTGGCCCCGCCTCTTCCTCCTCACACAGTACAGCACCGCACCGGAGACCTGGCAGCACGAACTGAATACTCACTGCCAGGTCTCCCTGAGAGAGGGGAAATGGGTGAGGGGGGGGAGGGAGGGGGGTTAACCATAGAGTGATATGCTGCAGGGGCCCTGCAGCATATCACTGGAATAACTGAGAAATCATGTTGTTCTGGCTGGGGAGATCTCTGATCTCTCCAGCTGGAACATGGCTGTGCTGCCGGGCCCCTGACTGCCTCGGGCCCTCGGTCCATGACCGATCTGCCCGACCTGTCAGTCCGCCCTTGACGCCTAGCCTCGATAAAGGTGAATCTACTACCGCGCTTCCTCTACCTATTCCAAACTCTCCCCATCCCAATGCCCACCTCAGACTTTAAATACCTACAAACACAAACAGACAAGTTCATCTGGGCGAACAAATAACCCAGAGTGAAACGATCTACGATGTACATCCCCAACAGAACGGGTGGCCTAGGCCTGCCCCACTTTCAACACTACTACAACGCGACCCTACTCTACCACATACAAAACCTACATGCCCCACCAGGGACCAAACGCTGGGTGGAAATGGAAACCGACATATTCGGCTATGACTTCCCCTCCCTATACCTCTTGGTCCCACGAAAACATTGACCCACACCACCACCCACAACCCCAACACTGTCAAACTCTATACTCATGTGGGACAAACTCACCGGAAAATTCCCTATCATTAACAACCCAACAACGCTGACCCCCATACTGCGCAACAAAGCCTTCAGTCCAGGCATGAACCCCAAAGACTTTGCGCACTACAAATATAAGGCTACAGGCTCTACCACTTTTTTAGTCGAGGGAAACTACTTCAGTATAAGGACATACCCCAAAAACACTCACCATAGAATACTTTTCTAAGATACTTCCATCTGAAAAGCTTCCTAGAACTCCCCGAAAACACAACAGCAGCCACTACCAGACTCACAACCTTCGAACGAGCATGTATACATAACCCAACCTGCAAGGGTCAAATCACGGACAACTACCTACTACTAATCACCACCCTACCCCAGGGAGCAATGGCCTACGTGGCAGCTTGGGAGAGGGATCTGGGACCACCAGAACACCAGACAGACTGGCAAGACATATGGGAGGCCACCGCATCCAGATCTATCTGTGTAAACCACAAAGAACAGGCCTACAAAACAATACTAAGATGGTACCTAATCCCCACACGACTATATCACATGGGAGGGACTGACTCAGACCTGTGCTGGAAACAATGTGGACACAGGGGCACATACATACATCAATGGTGGCAATGCCCCAATATGGGCAGAGGTGGCACAACTGATCTCCAACCTTCTCCACATAGACATTCCCATAGACCCATGGATCTGTCTCCTCTCCAAACCCTGGGAACCCTTAAACAGAGCACAAAACAAACTAACCAATAGAACGTCCCTAAGGCAATTGCGGAACTCTGGGGCACCCCCAACATACTCTCTACAATCATCCACAAAAGAAGCCATGGAAATGGACAGGATCTCATCTCAGGTTCATGAAACATCACACCACTTACACAAGATATGAGACCCATGGTTGAATGAATCCTCCCTTTCATAACCAAACCCCATAGGGCAATAACCCTAAAAACACATGGAGGCAGACCCGAGCCCCAAAAGGAGCCTGGCTGGGCTACCAACCCGCACACAAAACGCGGAAGACCTCTTCCAGGCCCGTACCCATAGCCCTCAAAGGGCGGACTCCAATAAACCCAAGCATGCACCTGACACCCCAACCTGTTTTTACTGTGTTAATATAATATGACCTTCTAACAGGCAACCTGTGCCACTGTAGCGACTGATTAATATCTGCGCCAAAGACATTTGCGCTCAATCTTACAACAAGACGGAACCTAAGTAAAAAAACATGCTGTCAGCAATAGGCACACTGACAAAACACATGGATCTCTTATATGAAAACCTGACAACGGACTACATACGTGACAAATAATTGACCCGGTCGATATGTATCTAATGGCTTGTCTCATAGACACCCTTGATAAAGGCTACCAGGAGGAGCTGAAACGTTGGGGGGTTTGTTTGTTTGATTCGTGTTTCTGCCCGATTAGGCTTGTGTATTGCGGTAAATACTTTTGTTTATTATCTGTAGCCTATATTGTGTCACTGACTGCTTTAACAGCAATGTATACTTATTGATTTAATAAATCTAGATAGAGATTTCTTAAGGTTTTTTGGTGTGCATTCATTTTTGACTTATTTAATGGCTTGTCTAACACCTATTTCCTTTTTATCCCCACCCGCCAAGCCAGCGACAACCTTCTCCACATAGACCCGTGGACCCTATTGAAGGTGAAAAACTTAATAAACACAGAATGTTTAAAAAAAAATGCACTTAGTATATGACGTTATATAAAAGATAGATATATATATAGACAGATAAATAGATAGTTTGTTTTTTTTGTTTAATTACTTTACAGATGGAGGGAGACTGCCATTCAGTTTAGGCAGTCCCCTGCAGGCAGCACTATGGACGTCTATTGCAGCCATGGCCTAATTTGCCGAGGTGGGGAGTGTCTGGGCTGATCGCTGGCGGGAGGAACGGCGGCGATTGGGTAAGTAATATATTTGCCGTGGACGTACTAGGTAAGTCCGCGGTCCTTAAGGAGTTAATTTTATCTAAACTTCAGTTCTTATTCAAAATGGATTAGCTAACAACCTTAACCAAAAAAAGAACAGCTTGCCAAAAAAGTCCTCACGACTTGGGGACCATACATCCTTACTTTGGATGATTCTTTCAGGTCAAAAGGTGAGAGATACCCTGAAATACACTGCGTGAATCTCGGCGGAGGTGGTAGCGGGTCGTGGCGCATTTCTCAGTAACTGTCCAGTATTTTCTAATCCAGACACATCTTTGACTCGAGTGGGACGGTTGTGGGGTGATATGATATGCCAGCATTTAGTTTTGTTTAATTTTAATTAGTTTTGCTTTGCCCGGTCATCCAGTTCATTAAGCTTAGTGTGGTTTCATACAATTACTGATTTTCCAGCCGTCCATGGTCTGCTCTACACCTACTTATGTCTCTGGGTCTATTGGAACTTCCCACTGACTAGTACCTATGCACCCCTAGCAACCCACCAGAATCCCCTCCATTAACACAAGAATTGTAGCTACAAGTTATGTAACTATTATACTGCTTGTGTACCATATCACGTGCCAATGGCTCTATTGGCTTTCATATGACTGCTATGGGGTAGACATGCGCAATTCGTTTCGGGCCAAATATGAATTCGGATGAATTTCGGGCAATTCGGACATTCGGGTACTTCCGAATGTCCGAATAGCCGAAGTGCCGAAGTACAGAGGTCCCGAAATTACCGAGTTTCCGAAGTGCCGAAGCACCGTATTGCCTAAGTACTAATATACCTACCCAGTGGAAGAAGAAGAATGTTACACTGTATACAATTTTTAATAAAAAGTATACAAACATAGCCAGGATTCAGCTGTAAGCATTTGCAACACTTACAACAATCAAGTAACATGCATTCATATAAACTGTAAGTTACTTAGCCAGTCAGTGTAATGACAGGAATGAATAAGTAGATAACTCCCTAATTCCCACGGTATTAGAGAGCTATCTACTAAAAGGCTGAAAGACCTAAATTGGTCTTTCAGCCAGATTTACTAATACTAAGTAAAGATTACTTCGTATTAGTAAATTATGCCCCTACTCGCTATACCGCAAGTAGGGGCATGTCTATTAAACAGTGAGCAGCCTGTAAAAAAACAAACAAAACAAAAAAAAAACACACCTATTTTATTTTCCACCTTTATGTTTTACTTTAGTTCTTTTATGAGAAAATAAGGGTTTGGCTGTACTCACCTACACATGCTAAATTAGGGTGCTGCTGGGGGCCAATAAGTACAGTGAAAATGAAAATCCAGCGCACTCGCTTATCTACTAAACAGTCATTTTAATGCTGAACAATTTTCAGTTTTATTAAAAACACCTAATCTAGGCAAAAAAATATAATGGGGGTTTAGTTACAGTATATGATCATACATTGCATAAGCCTGCCACAACGTCAATGTACCCCATCTTTGGCAGGTCCTACTCTGTCTGCTAAATGAGCTTCTCACTTGGGGAAATCCTTCCATCTCGAGGTGCTGCAGTAACAATATTTTCTCATATATGTATATATTTAGGAGTCTAGCCAGCTCCATGGGTTTTGCACCCCTCCCTGTTACAGGTGCCTCATCTCAGGATCCTATTTAAGCATTGTACTGCAGAGACCTCGAGATGGAAGGATTTCCCCAAGTGAGAAGCTCATTTAGCAGACAGAGTAGGACCTGCCAAAGATGGGGTACATTGACGTTGTGGCAGGCTTATGCAATGTATGATCATATACTGTAACTAAACCCCCATTATATTTTTTTGCCTAGATTAGGTGTTTTTAATAAAACTGAAAATTGTTCAGCTTACTTTAGTTCTTTATTAGATTTTCTTTTGTACAAAATATAACAGACAATCATTCGCTCTCTATTGCATACAATAAACAGACATTTATAAAATCTAATTATAAACAGCATTCATGCTATTAATT
Source organism: Pelobates cultripes (assembly GCA_933207985.1). Classification (NCBI taxonomy): domain Eukaryota; kingdom Metazoa; phylum Chordata; class Amphibia; order Anura; family Pelobatidae; genus Pelobates; species Pelobates cultripes. The sequence goes on along the minus strand of OW240913.1, from coordinate 376,979,760 downwards.
ATGTTACTGTATTATCCTTATACATAATCAATTCGTTAGATTATTAAAACTTTTCTTATGATAGAGTGACACTTATTCCACCCTGAGCTGTTTATTACAATTATACATATTATCCAAATCATACATTCATTCATACACATTTTTGGTCTATTGAGTTTACTCTATTATTATTTCCTTATGGGGATTATTAAAGTATCGATCTATGGCTTTTCAATTCATCTTACAAGGTAAAAAAATACCACATGTTTTAAGAATTAGACAAGAAGAGGAAAAGAATACATTCTCTAAATATATTAAAACTGTACAATCCCTCACATAATTGATTAGTAAGTCACCTATATTTATTCAACAATCACTTCAGATCAATTGATCAAAAAAAATATATATATATAAACATACCAGCAATTCTCATACTCTATACTTTATAATATCGCCCTTAGGATGGAACCCATATTTCAGTAATCTATCTGTACCTTTTGATATCTGTTACTAGGCTTTTATAGATCTCAAGCAATTTACGATTGGTATAAGAATGAAATAGTATAACTCCAATTTCCATCTCTAGTTGTTTTATCACTTGCTTTTTAAACAATGAGTTCGATGGAATAATAGTTTGTTTCCAACTTTTCACGATAAGCAGCTTCGTTGCCATTAGGCAATGAATTATTAAAATCTCTAATTTTTTTTATTATTTTGTATTAATTATAGATGCAGTAACGCGATTTTGTTTTTTTCTCTAATGTTACTGCTCCTATCTTGTTTATTAGTTCGAACGTTGAGTCCCATAATGGGATAACTCTAGGACAGCTCCACCAAATTTGTAATAATGAGCTGTGTATATGTAATTAGGAGGATTGCTTGGTGAGATTTTGTTAAGTCTTTTCGGTACTAAATACCATCTAAAAGATAGTTTTAGAATGTTTTAAAATGTTTAAACAGTGGATATATTTTTTTAAGTTTATTAAATGCCTGACACCATAAATCATGCTGTATATCCAAGGATAGATCAGATTCCAATTTCATAAACATTGCAGGGGTATTAGGACGAATAGTTGTTTTTATTGCTTCCATTGCTTTAGCATAAATAAATTTAGAGGATTTAACCGATAGGATATCTTTAATTAAACCTTCCAATTTATCATCTCTATTCATAATATGTTCTTTCAAAAAAACATTTTTTCGTAAATAATTAAATATTTCTTTTGAGGGTAAATCAAATAGGGTGGAAAGTTCTGCATAGTTTTTCAGCTGTCTATCATTGAATAAAACATTAATCCGATCGTTGTTATTATACCAATTTGTAAGGTCAATTTGTGTCAATCTCTTCCAAAGATTATAATGATAAGGTGTAGGGAATTCAATTTTCAATGTTAAATTTCCTTTTTAGATTATTCCATTCTTTTAGTGTTAGGAATAATATTATAGACTCCTCTTCTGTTATACTCTTTATATCTTTGTTCTTATTGAGATTATTCTCTAACAATGGTTCTAGATTATTTCTTAAAGGACCACTCTAGGCACCCAGACCACTTCAGTTTAATGAAGTGGTCTGGGTGCCAGGTCCTTCTAGGGTTAACCCATTCTTTTATAAACATAGCAGTTTCAGAGAAACTGCTGTGTTTACAAATGGGTTAAGCTTTCCCCCAAAGCCTCTAGTGGCTTTCTCATTGACAGCCGCTAGAGGCGCTTGCGTGATTCTCACTGTGAAAATCACAGTGAGAGCACGCAAGTGTCCATAGGAAAGCATTGATAATGCTTTCCTATGCGAACGGCTGAATGCGCGCGCAGCTCTTGCCGCGCGTGCGCATTCAGCCGACGGGGAGGAGGATCGGAGGAGGAGAGCTCCCCGCCCAGCGCTGGAAAAAGGTAAGTTTTTACCCCTTTCCCCCTTCCAGAGCCAGGCGGGAGGGGGACCCTGAGGGTGGGGGCACACTCAGGGCACTATAGTGCCAGGAAAACGAGTATGTTTTCCTGGCACTATAGCGGTCCTTTAATTCTATGTGTTTCTAATTTATACCAAGTTCAGTCCTCTGAAGGTTGGTGGCATGTATTATCATATTAGCCTGATATGATTGCTTTATTAGTGGATAACCGATTCCTCCATCCCTTCCTTTTTTTGATAGGAAAGTTGTATTGATCCTTGGCCTTTTCCATCTCCATATACAATTTGTAAAGCTATTTTGGACCATATTGAGCCAGCGTGGGGATATCTGCAAGGGAATCATACGGAACAAATAGGTCCATTTTGGTAATAAATAAGCTTTGATAGCATTCACCCTTCTCCACCATGAAATCTCATGCGATCTCCATTCCTTTAGTAATCTATTAGTTTCTTTTAGAAGTCTCATTAAGTTTACTTCCATGCACCTTCTAGGGTCCTCCGTCAAGATTAGACCAAGATAGCTCACCTCTTTCGTGGTCCAATAAGATTTATATGAATGTTTCATTATGAGTAAAGTCGTATCATGTATGTTATTTACTAACGCTATTGATTTATTAACATTTAATTTGTAGTTTGATATCAGGCTAAATTTTTCAAATTCTTGCATCAAAATTGCAAGGGAGGAATTAGGCTCGGATATTGATATAAGTATACTATCTGCGTAAAGGCAGATCTTTAATACATCGTCAGCAACCGGTATCCCTTTTATTTCCCCATTTTGTTGTATTTTACAAGCAAATGGCTCAATTGATAACACATATAGAAAAGGTGATAATGGGCAACCCTGCCGGGTACCATTAGAGATTTTAAACCAATCAGAACATAAATCCCGGCTCACTATCCTTGCAGTGGGATTAGAGTATAAGGCTCCCAAAGCTCCCATGAACCAACCTTCAAATCCAAAATGTAATAGAGACCTACTAAGGAAGCCCCAACTGACCCTGTCAAAGGCTTTCTCGGCATCTATCGTCAGGGTCAGAAGGGGCGTCCCGGTATGTTGGGCCCAATCCATAATCTCCAACATTCGTCGGTAATTATTACTAGATTGTCTTCCCGAAATGAAACCAATCTGATCAGGATGAATAATGGATGGAAGAATTCTTTGTAATCTAGTCGCTAATATAGCAGCAAATAATCTAGCGTCCACATTCATTAAAGAGATTGGCCGATAATTATGAAGATCCGTGAGTAGGGGCATGTCTATTAAACAGTGTAAAAAAAAAAAAAAAAACACGTCCTCCCTCCCCCTCCTAACCTGAACCCCCTAAATTATAGCGAGTAGGGGCATAATTTACTAATACTAAGTTATCTTTACTTAGTATTAGTAAATTTGGCTGAAAGATCAATTTAGGTCTTTCAGCCTTTTGGTAGATAACTCCCTAATACCGTGGGAATTAGGGAGTTATCTACCAAGCGGCTGCAAGAGAAGTTCCGAAACTCCGAAGTTCCGAAGTGTCGACGTGCTGAAGTTCCAAAGTGTCAAAGTCCCGAAGTGCGAAGTTCCGAATTTGCCGAAGATCTGAAGTGTCGAATTGCCGAAGTCCCGAATTTTGGAATGCCGAACCGAAAATTTTTCCCATGCACATGCCTACTATGGGGTATACTATGGCCTAGCAGGCAGCATCATACAGTGGATATTGCCCCAGATTCACAACCAGGTACCTTGGGGAAGTACATTTGTGTTTCCCTTAATTCCCAGTGGAACTTTTTTGCCCCCCAACACTATATCCTTTTCTAATACCTGGTTCTGTATCTAACCATTCAGGTGGGATGTGAATCCATTTTTTAATACCTAGTGAGCTATTGCATGTACATTTCTCGGGTCACTATAGTGACCACATAGACCGTGATATACTAACAATATTAGGACTGGACATTTAAGTTACGTTTTTTTATTTAGTTTCACACGCATTTTTTAATGGGAAAAGTGATTGTTAGATGTGCTAACTGCCTTATAACCATTATTATTAGAATTGTCTTGGTTTCTATGATTGATGCTTCCATGTCTGTTATGCATTTTGCATTCACAATAAAAAATTGTATTTGAAATTTAAAAAACAAAAAAATATTGGAAAAAATGGAAATGCATTAGATCTACAAATTAAACACTATAAACCCAACGAAATCAAGGTAGATTTTTAATTATATGATTCTTTATAATTTTATATAGGTTTTCTTTTATGTACAATATATATTTTTATATTCTTATGAATAGTATGTATTTTTTAAGCATCTATTTATTCTTTCATATAGGATTAGTGGAGTTAGGATAAGTCTTCCCGTATACATCAATAGTTTTATATTATTGAAACATCAAATGTGGTCACCAGAACAACTACAGCTTAATGTAGTTGTTCTTGTGAATATAATCATTCCCTGCAAGCCTAGGGAAAGCATTTGATTGGCTAAAAAAAATTTTTTTTTTTAAATTCTGATGATATCGCCAAGGAGGCAGATCGGGGCGGGGCCAGCATAGCTGGAAATAAGGTGAGTTTTCACCCTTTCTAAGGGGGCTACGGAATGACAAGCCACCGGGTTTGTGTTTCTTTCACTGATTTTATATATATATATATATATATATATACACACACACACGCACTTAATAAAAAAAACTTTGTGATCTTTTAAAATGATTCTCTGTATTATTAGAATATAAGATATAGCAAGCTAATTGTTTTAAATCATCAATTGCATTGTAAGAGCCATTAAAAAAAAAGATGGAGCCATGTTTAAGATAAAGTTTGGTACTCTCTAAAGACAACGCACTGGACGCTGGCGACAGTCCTAATGTGATTCTCGCTTGTAGGCAGAATCTGCAAGGGAAGTCTTGTATGTATCCTCCCTACAGCCCCTCCACTTGCCGGGACAGAGCATGTGCATGTGCTCTGAACCAGCTAAATAGTCCACTCACAGGCTGTAACAGATCACCTGGCACCCCGACTGGGTACCTCTGTTGATGGATGCTCCTAGTGCTTACCGAGGGCTCCAAGCACTTCTCCAGACACGATAAGCACTGCTGACTGAACCTCTCTTCCTGCAGAGAGGGAAGTTGGAACAAGCTCTTAAAAGAGCTTAGTGATTTTAGCCAAGGGAATATGCAGAGCATAGCAATCCCCCAGTGTAAATGCAACCTTTTCCCCCAATCATGAGACAGGGCTCTATGTTGAGGGTAAAACAGGAACTCAGCAGTCTGAGGGTTTATTAACACTTATATGCAACTTTTCCCACAAGGTTACCACCCACGTGGTCTTGTGGAACATCCAATCAAAACATAACAAGACAGTCAAACACTCCCATTCATTACAGCAAAATCCTCCCCTCTGCCTTTGATAGAATTACTGTACACAATGGGCTAATGAAATTATCACAGGCAGGAAAATACACAGTATTACACAATATTCATAGCTTTAAACGTATACATCACATTCACATAAAACTTACATATTCTGAACCAGCATTCACAGTATACAAACATACGTCAAAATCATACAAATTGGTCCTGTGGTTCAAAAGTTACATGAAAGTCCTATTTGACCGACTGCAAGCATGGCTTTCCTGCCCCAAACCAGTTCCACGAGTCAGTCTATCTTCTCCTCTATCCTGGAGATAATTGGCTTAACTGGGTGTGGTAAGCCAATTATCTCCAGGTACAGAAAATATCTCCATTCACAACAGCAGCAAACATACACAAAAATACATAATTCTCATTACACTGAACAGAACCCCCACATTCAACCTAACCCCAGATAGAATAAAATCGCCATGGGGTTAAAGTTTAGCACGGGTCAGAACAGTCTTTTAAACGCGAATAAGTCCAAATAGTGTTTTTAAAGGGCCATAATCATGGGGATGGAGGCTGGCAATCAGGCTTCTCCATAAGCCAGGGGAACAGGGTAGTTTGTCACATGAAAAACCAGTGACAAAAGGTCTTTTGTCACACAGGCTTTTTCTAGGTTTATGCAGTCCTAGCCACACCTCCCCTGGCTATGACAGACACATCCTCCATGAAAACATGCTTTAATTTTCAAAGCAGATGTTAACTAATTTAGAAGTTTTTATCTCCTGCTTCGTAAATTGAACTTTTAATCACACAAAGGAGTCTCCTGCAAGGTCTAGTAAGCTATTACCAGACCAAGAGATAATAAATTCTAAAATTAAACATAATGTGCAAAAAAAGGAAGTGTAAACATTAGATCATTTAGGATTTAGGAAAATTGTAAGTCATACGCGGGGAGGTGTTGCTAAGGATGCCTAAAAAAGTGATTTAACTCCTAAAATGACAGAGAATTGAGCAGTGAGACAAGGGCACATCTTTATATGTATCTTTTATATATAACTGAAGGATGTTGTGTATTGTGTGAATACCTAAAAGTAACTGTTTGCCTCCATTTTCCCCAGAGTTGATCCACTTTGCGCTGGGCTTGTGTGTGACTGGGTTTGCAGGTTGGAGTTATGGAACACCATGATTGGTGCAGGGTGATTTTTAGGAAGAGGAGATAGTCTGTCTCCCTCCCCAGCGGCAGACTGAGCTCCCAGAAGAGGAGGTAGTCGACCTCCCTCACCAGCAGCAAATTGCAATTCAGCGAGAGGAGGTAGAGGTAGCCGGTCTTCGGGCCAAGTGGCAGACTGGGCTCCAGGGAGCGGCGGCAGCCAGCCATTCTCCCCAGGGGCAGGAGGAACTCCAATGGGAGAAGGCAGTCGGCTTCCCTCTCCAATAGCAACAAAGGAACTAGACTGTGGAGCTTCTTCCGGGAGTTTGCATGTGTGAATTTACTTTTTGGGGGCGGTTACCGACCGATTAGGTTAGTCTACCTTTATGGCGGGCATAAGACTTTATATAGGTCCCTGGATGACTTCAGTCACCTTGATTCAATTTAATATGCAGGGTGTGTATAATGGTTATTGTTTAATGTTGTGTGCTCTCCTTGATTTTTAACGATCTTGCAACACTTCTGTGCAGTGCCACCTGTTAGTTTATGTAGGCAGGGGACGTATTTCGTGTTAGTCATTGTCTTTCTTAACCTTTCATGAATATTATATTCTGTTATTATAAGTGATTGTATGATTCAGGGATGTATTGGATTGAGTTTGAAGCATTAAGTGTAAGGTAATGTGGATGGGGCTAGTCCTGAGTGAAAATAAAGTCCTGTGTGTTGGTTTAATTAGGATCTATGTGTCTCATCTGGTTTGTTCAGAGATTTGTTCAGAGATTCCAGTAACACCATTTGTGGACCTGTTGGCTGGCTGCACTGGTCCCTGATCCCCGGGACAAATTAAGAAAGAGCTAGGCCTGAGAGCCACAAGTGCTTTTGTAAAGGCACTTGCTGGAGACAGTGTAGGCAGAGATGCAGAGAGGAAAGGGGCAAGCTGCAGCCTTGTCCAGTGGAAGACGTCTTTAGAGACCCCAGTCAAAAGTCCGTGAAGTGCTCCAGAGTCCAGGGTAGCAGAGAGCAAGCTGACCTGGAGGAGGTAGCCAGGGGAGGTAGCTCCATCACATAGTGTATCAAGAATTCAGCAATCCAGCCATTCAATATCCTCTGTGGTGGGATGAGACCCTAAGATGCAGGGACTCCATAGCTGTCTCTCCTGGTTATACTTTTGCTGGTAAGGCACTAACCCCATTTCTTTCGCTAGTTCTGCTCAGAAAAATCACCTATTTTGGTCCATCTCTGTGGTCACATCCTCCTACGTCTGTTACACTACCTCTGTTACTAGATTGGTTTCAAAGACACTCTCACTCTCCTCAGGAACCCATTGGGCAAGAACGCTGCACAGGTGCTAGCTCTATTCATCTCCATGAGTTCGGAAATATGTGCAGGTGTCCCAGTGGTACTTTGGATGTTTCCACAATAGCTAGGAGGCCATCCTACCGCTACCACCAACTGTGATAACTCTCCCATAGTCTGACTGAGTAACTCTGCCAGGTCAGCTTCCTAGCTGCTGTCAGGGACCCTGTAGCGTTTCAGACTCAGTTGCCAAAGCTTGACTGGGGTCGCTGAGGACCTTTTCCATCAGACCAGACTGCAATTCTTTACTTCCAGGCAAGTATCGAAGTCTCTGCCTACACAATCTCCAAATTCAGCCTTTACAAAGGCACTTGTGGCTCTTAGGCCTAGCTCTTAACTCATCCAGGAATTAGGGACCAATAAAACCAGCTGACAGGTTTCAAAAACTCTGTTACTGGAACTGAACAAACCAATAGTATGAATACTCAATACTTTATTTTAGCCCCAGTCCACATTATATTTAATTTATGGCAACACAATCACGCCAATACATATAACCAAATCATATGGGGGATCGACAGACACTAACACCTTACAATATTTATATCGGTGTGGGAATATGTGTGCCCACCCTGCATCCATTATAGATGCAGGGTGTGTATAATTTAATTGGTTTTGATTAAATGTTTTGTGTGCTTTCCTGTCCTGCTGATGCTGTAGTTTCTACCCAGGTTGGCTGCAAGGCAGAAGCTACAATTCCTGCCTCCTGATCCAGTGTGTAGTGGGCTCTGTGCCAGACCAGAATCAGCTACCTGTTCCCACCTACCACCCCTTTATTGGGAAGATATAGCCACCGACTTGACCCCAGTCTCAGAGAAAACCCCTTATGCTCAATACATCTGTAGGAAAGGCTGCTTCAGGGGTCCACCTTGTCACACTTTTGGATGAAATTTAAAAGAGGAGGGCAGAGGCGGAATACTGTAGGCACTATAACAAATTCAATAAGATAAAAAGAACACTTGTGCCCGCCTTGCAGTGGTGGTGTTTGTGACATCTAGCTTTAGTGAATTCATAGATATGTGAGTGAAGCATGTAGAATATTGCAGTACAGGATATAAGAGTAAAGCTTATCTGTGTGCACTTTTCCAGTTACAAAAGTCACAATGTCTCAATACCTGTTCTAAAGAAAGATATCATGGCACTAGAAAAAGTGCAAAGACGAGCTACAAAATTGATAAAAGGAATGGAGCATTTTAGTTATGAAGAAAGTTTAAAAAATGTAAATCTCTTTAGTTTGGAAAAACGGCGCCTGAGAGGGGATATGATAACATTTTACAAATATATTCAGGGCCAGTACAAACCTTTATCTGGAAATCTATTCATAAACAGGGCTATACATAGGACACGAGGTCACACATTTAGGCTGGAAGAAAGGAGATTTCATCTAAGGAAAAGGTGTTTTTACAGTAAGAGCAATAAGGATGTGGAATTCTCTGCCTGAAGAGGTGGTTTTGTCAGAGTCAATACAGATGTTTAAACTGCAATTGGATAAATACTTGTAAAAAAATAACATACAGGGATATAATTTCTAATTAGTGGGGTAATAGCTGCTTGATCCAAGGAGACATCTGACTGCTATTTTGGGGTCAAGAAGGATTTTTTTCCTAGTTTGTTGCAAAATTGGAAGCGCTTCAGACTGGTTTTTTTGCCTCCTTTTGGATCAACAGCAAAAACATTTGTGAGGAAGGCTGAACTTGATGGACGCAAGTCTCTTTTCAGCTATGTAACTATATAACTATGTAACTATGTAATGTCTCCATTATTTGACAATATGGTGTTTGAGAGGTGTGTAAAGTATTTAATGTTGATTTCAGCTTCATACCGTGGTACACAGCTCGGGGAGCAGCGGTCCACCTCCCAAGTAGCAAACAGATTCATGGGCACAGGAAGCGTTCCAGGTCCACCCATCTCCACTACAGCCCCAGTCAGTCCAGGGCCTGGGTCCCCTCCTCTGGTAAGCACCAAGCTGCCCCCATTGCCTGGCAAACTCAGTGAGGTGTTGGGGTGAGTAAGGCTGACAAGCACTCCCCCTCCTCTGTCCACCATCACGACGTTTGGAATTAAGCAAACCTTAGATAGCCTGCAGGGAAAAAAAACACACAGACAATGAGTCAATATGTCAAACACAACCAACAGTGAGACTCACAGGCAATGAGTGAGTACTTCACAAACACACAACAAACATTAAGACAAACACACAGGCAATCAGAGAATGTGACAGTAGCAGGTGATTTATGTGGCTCTCCTTTCCCCTTTGAAATATCCCATTAACAGTAACCTGTAGCCTTTTCCCCCATACATATTATACAGAACACTGTTGAGACCTCATTTGGAGTATTGTATGCAGTACTGGAGACCGTATCTCCCGAAGGATATTGATATTTTGGAGAGAGTTCAGGGAATGGCTACTAAGCTGGTTCATGGATTACAGGATAAAACTTACCAGGAAAGGTTAAAGGATCTTAACATGTATAGCTTGGAGGAAAAACAAGACAGGAAAGATATGATGGAAACATTTAAATACATAAAGGGAATCAACACAGTAAAGGAGGAGACTATATTTAAAAGAAGAAAAACTACCACAACAAGAGGATATAAGTCTTAAATTAGAGGGGCAAATGTTTAAAAATAATATCAGTATTACTTTACTGAGAGGATAGTGGATGCATGGAATGCCATCCAGCTAAAGTGGTAGAGGTTAACAAAGTAAAGGAGTTTAAGCATCTGTGGGATACTCCACGAGCACCTGGAGTAGCCTGCTTGCCAGTCTCCTGTCTCAGGACTATGGGCAGTGGTGTATTTAGGATTTGTGCTGCCCCAGGCAGGACGGTGCTCGGGCACCCCCCCAATTTAAATTCCCCCCCCCCTTCCTGTTAAGGTCGCACTTTGACTGACAGACGCACACTCACTGACAGACATACACTCTCATATACACTGACAAACAAGGACATACACACACACTATGACTTGGACACACACTGACAGACGCACACACATTGACAGACACAGACACACTCACTGACCCACACACACATTCACTTACAGACACACCATAGGTGTGCGCACGGGGTGTGCCGGGTGTGCCTAGGCACACCCTAATCCCCGCGGCACGCGCTATGTGCCTCCCTCCGTGGGCCGGTGAGGGAGATCAAAGATCTCTCTCACCGACCCACAGGCAGGGAGGGATGCAGGAGAGGACCCGGGGAGCTCTTGCCAGCAGCTCCGCCGGATTCCTCTCGCGCGGTTACCGTGGCAACGCTCAGATCTCGCGAGAGGGAACTCTAGCCCCACAGGGGGCTAGAGTTCACTCTCCACTGGACCACCAGGGAAGGCAGGAGCACGGTCCCCCCTCCCTACATAAGGTAAGAAGGGAGGGGGGATATTAACTAAACGGCCCCCACACATTACACACAAACATACAGCACACACACATACATCACCCTTACACACACACACACACACACACACTAACAGCACCCTCACACTAGCAACACCCTTACACACACAGCACCCTCACAGATACACAAACTAACAGCACCCTTACACAAAGCACCCTCACACACAGCACCCTTACACACACACAGCACACACTAACAACACCCTTATACACACACACTAACAGCACCCTCACACTAACAACACCCTTACACACACAGCACCCTCACACATACACACACACAGCACACACTAACAGAACCCTTACACACAGCACCCTCACACACAAAGCACCCTTACACACACACAGCACACACTAACAGCACCCTTACACATACACACACTAACATCACCCTCACACACACAGCACCCTTACACACACACAGCACCCTTACATACACAAAGCACACACTAACAGCACCCTTACACACACAGCACCCTCACACACACACACTAACAACACCCTTACACATACACACACACAGCACAAACTAACAACACCCTTACACACACAGCGCCTTCACACACACACAGCGCACCCACACACACAGCACCCGCACACACACACAGTGCCTTCACACACAGCGACTTCACACACAGGACCTACACACACACAGCAGTGTGTGTGTGTGTATGTGTATATATATATATATATATATATACGCGGCGTGTGTGTTTCTGCTTTAGGATGCACACCCTTATACAATAGGCTGCGCACGCCTATGAGACACACACACATACACACTTACAGACACATACACAAACACACACACACTTACAGACACACACACATAGACACAGACATACACACACAAACATACATTCACTTAGACATATACATTCACAAAAAAATATTTTTTAAATGTCATTGTAAATCCACGAGCCTCCCTGGGAGAGCTGGAGTGGATTGCTTACCTGCAGTACAGTGTGGCTGCTGGGCAGGCAGACAGGGGGCGGACAGACTGAGTAGGCGGCGCTTAGTGATGCCGGGAGCCGGTCTGACGTCATATTCCGGCTTCATTAAGAAGCTCGGAGGGAGCAGAGCAAGAAGTGCTCAGGTGAGTATGCTCCCTTGCTGCCCGCCTCAGGGGGGCTTAAAAGTGGCCAGCCGGCCAGCTCTTGAACCCCCCAGGGCACGACATAAAGCAAGAGATCTGCCTGGGCATTTGGGGACGGATTTTTTGCCGCCCCTTGCAAAGTGACGCCCAAGGCAAATGCTTGTGTGCCTCGCTATAGACACGTCCCCGACTATGGGCCCTGCAATTTACCTTGCCCAATGCACTTTAAAAGGCTGCGTTCATGGGATCTATGTACTTTTGTATTCCAGAAAGAGAGACCGACCATTTTCCCTGATTTCCTGGAATATGGGACCATGTGCACGGTCGGTCAAAATTGTGACTTCCATGGAAATCCCTAACCCCTGAACCGATCTGGGTTATTTTGGGATATGTTGGTCACCCAGATCAGGGCTATTAGGGGGTGTAAAGTTTAATGTGTTTTGGGGGTATTTCTGGGGATTTGTTATATTGCATGTTTCTGTACTGAGAGATAATTCAATTATAGGTTTGTGTGCTCCGGTAATTATCTCTCAGGCACAGGGGAGGAGTATGTTAGATGTTTCCTTGTAACTCGTCTCCTTTCAGGTCCAGGGGAAGGGATTACCATGTTTTGTGTGTGAGTGTTAAGGGTGCGTTTTCTGTGTCCCTGTATTGTATAAAAGCAGGCCATTGAGCCTGGATTAAAACACATTTGTTTTACCCCTGTCACGTATTCATCCGCTTATAAAAATGTGGTTAAAGGCATTTAGTGTCCACATTGAAAAAGTTGTGCCGAGCAGCAACCAAATCCACAGGAGGGTTAATGCTGAGCAGCAATTATGCAAATGGAAACCTGGTAACTGCCTTCAAAGGCCAGTTACAGCCTATCAGATCTAGAGGAGGGGTATTTAGGCCCAGTTCTCATCCTGCTCAGTGCCCTGTCATGGTTTCCCTTGTGGTTGTCCATGAGCGCATTCCTGATTCAAGTTTCTTCTGGTTTTTGACTTTGGCTTTGATTTTGACTTCCCTGTATTCTGTATCCCTGACTTCTGGCTTTCTCTTATCGTTGTGTCTCTTTCTGTATCCCCTGACCTCGGCAAGTATCCTGACTATTCTTCGGTACGTTAAGTCCGGCCATTCTAAGGCCCGGTAATACGTTACCTATTAGTCATCTGTGTGACACAATTCTACGTGCTGGATCAACTAGTAATCCTGACATTACGACATGGCCATAGATCCTGTAAAATTGTGTCAGCACATAGTTGCTTGCGAGAGAAAGCTAGTGGAGAATGATCACCGTATGGATCAGTTTGCCCAGGCTTTCAGTACGCTCCTTACTCGAACAGTGCATCTGCAACCTGCGGCTTCTTCAACTGTGTCACCTCCGCCTAATGTACCTCCTGTAGTACATAAGGCACCTACTATCTCCCTATCTCCTCCCCTGCATTTTGATGGTAATATTCAAGAATGCCGGGGATTTATTAACTAAATTGAGTATCATTTTGAGGACTCACCGGGATCTTTTCCCACGGACAGAGCTAAAATTGGTTACCTGATGAACCAACTTAAAGGTAAAGCTTTAGCTTGGGCTAATCCATTATGGGAGAGTAGTGGTAGCATTGTACACAATTACCAGGAATTCCTTGCGGAATTTAAACTAACATTTGAACCATTAGGCAGGGAGGATGACGCCTCTACTGCGCTAATGCATATTAGACAAGGGAACCGGTCTATCTCGGAGTATGCCACAGAATTTCGCACCTTGGCTTCCGAGGTAGACTGGACTAACAGCGGATTAATCTCAGCATTTAAGAAAGGATTATCTGAGACTATGTCGGATGAGATTGCTGCCAAAGAACTACCCAAAAAAACTCAATGAGTTTACTATGTTTATTATGCTAATTGATAATAGACTCAGAACCAGAAATAAAACCAGATGTATGGCTTTGCCATTAGCATCTCATTTCTCCAGACCGGTTGTTCTTGACCTCTCTATACAGTCTGAACCCGAACTTATGCAGTTAGGGGTCACTAGACTGTCCGAGGCAGAAAGACAACATCAGAGAAGAGAGGGTCTATGCATATACTGTGGTGAAAAAGGACATATGAGGAGTGTTTGTCCCATAAATCTGGAAAACTACCGCACCTAAGAACCTTAAGGGGACAGGTCTTAGGTGTAATGGATACGTCCTCTGGGAATAACAATAATAGATTTCTCCTTGATATTACGATCATAGTTGACAAAAATAACTTTTCAAGCAAGGCCTAATGGACTCAGGTGCAGCAGGAAATTTCATTGATGTTCATTTTGTTAAAAAGAATGCTATACCTATCAAGGAGAGAATATCACCTCTGGCCGTTGAGGCTATTGACAGGAGACCACTCTCTCAACCCTTGAAATCTTGCCCATTAACATGTCTATTAGTGCCTTACATAAGGAAGATATAATATTCCAAGTTATTGCATCTCCTTCTTGCCCTCATATTAGGCTTTCCTTGGCTTAGTAAGCACAAGCCTCATATTGACTGGGCTAATGGGGAAATATTGGAAATATTGGAATGGGGCAAGGATTGTAATGGGAAGTGTATGTTACACCTCACCAAGAGAGTGGGTACCATTAAATTACCCACTACTATACCTCAAACCCCCGAAGTTCCCGTACAATACTGGGAGGTTAAGGAAGTATTTAGTAAGAGTCAGTCCAATATCTTACCTCCTCACAGGTCATATGACTGCTCCATAAATCTGTTATCCGGCACTATGCCACCTAAAGGGGCAGTATATGCCTTATCGCCACAGGAGAGTAAAATAATGGAAGAATATATCAAAGACTCACTAAACAAGGGCCGTGTACGGAAATCATCCTCACCTGCTGGCGCAGGCTTCTTTTTTGTAGAAAAGAAAGATGGAGAATAACTTCCATGCATTGACTACAAAGCATTAAATAAGATTACTGTTAAGAATGCCTACCCTATTCCTCTCATTTCCGAATTGTTTGGTAGACTCCAGGGTGCTAAGATCTTTACCAAACAGGATCCCAGGAGTGCATACAATTTGGTAAGAATCAAGGAAAATCATGAGTGGAAAACGGCATTTAACACTAGATGTGGGCACTATGAGTACCTCGTTATGCCTTTTGGGCTATGCAATGCACCGGCCGTATTCCAGGATTTTATTAATGATGTACTCAGGGATTATATTTATTCTTTTGCCCTGGTTTATTTGGATGATATCCTTATTTATTCCCCTGACCTTCAAACCCACCACAAACAGGTCAAACAAGTATTGCAGACTTTACTGGAAAACAAACTTGATTGTAAATTGGAAAAATGCTTGTTTGATCAGACTGAAGTACAGTTTTTGGGGTATAACATTTCTGCCTCTGGTTTTCAGATGGACCCTAAGAAACTAGAGGCTGTTATACAGTGGCTAGTACCTAGCGGACTAAAAGCCATCCAAAGATTTATTGGGTTTGCGAACTATTACAGAAGATTTATCAAGGGGTTTTCTTCTGTAATAGCCCCCATCACAAATATGACACATAAGGGGGCTAGTAGTACAGTATGGTCTAAGGAAGCTAGAGATGCTTTTGAACTTCTTAAACAAAGGTTTGCTTCTGCCGACATACGGAGACACCCTGACACCAGCAAACCCTTCATATTGGAAGTCGATGCCTCCGAAACTGGGGTAGGGGCGGTTCTTTCTCAAAGGGAGAGTCAGGACACCCCTTTGCATCCTTGTGGTTACTTTTCCAGAAAGTTGTCTCCCGCTGAGCGCAATTATGATATTGGCAACAGAGAATTGTTGGCCATTGTCCTAGCGCTTAAAGAGTGGTGACATCTTTTGGAAGGTTCCAAGGATCCCATTTTGATCATTACAGACCATAAGAATTTGGCTTATATAGGGGATGCTAAACGTCTATCTTCTAGACAGGCTAGATGGTCTTTGTTTCTGTCTCGCTTTAACTTCCTTATAACTTACAGACCTGGTCCCAAAAATGTGAAGGCTGATGCCTTGTCTAGACAGTTTGATACTGAGTCTTTACAGTAACACGAGAACAGTAGAAGTGTGCCTCCTGAATGTATCATCGCTTCTACTGTTCTTTCACTGTCTTCTCCCTTGCTTGGTGCTATAATGGAGGCTCAGTCTCAGGCACCATGCAATAAACCACTGGACAAATTGTTTGTTCCATTAGGTGAAAGAAAGAATGTGCTGAGGGTGTTTCACGACAATGTGACTGCTGGACACCCAGGTATCAATAAATCTATATCTGCGATCACAAGATCATTTTGGTGGGATTCCCTTAAAAACGATGTGAAGGACTATGTGCAGTTTGTGCTGTTTCTAAGGTCCCTCATAAGCTTCCTTGTGGTTTGTTGCAACCACTTCCTAGTGTACCTAGTGTTCCATGGTCCCACTTGTCAATGGACTTCATCGTTGAACTTCCAAGTTCCAATGACTATACCACCATTCTTATGGCGGTTGACCGTTTCTCCAAGATGGCTCATTTTATTCCACTTTAAAAATTGCCATCCTCTCAAGACCTGGTTCTTATCTTTATACGTGAGATTGTCCGACTGCATGGCATTCCTCACAATATTGTGTCTGATAGGGGCTCTCAGTTTGTGTCTCGGTTTTGGAGGGCGTTCAGTAAACAGTTGGGCATTGAATTGTCTTTTTCCTCCGCTTACCATCCCCAAACTAACGGCCGTCATCCTACTGTCCTGCCGGCTGTTTTCTCTGAGACAACTATCCCTGCTTTGGATGATTGCCTTTCTTCTATCCGTGATACTTGGACCAAAGTTCATTCCATTCTCAAAACTGCGGCTGATCACTTCAACTTCTATGCAGATAAACGGCGGGGTGCCAACCCTGTTTACCAAGTGGGTGACAGGGTATGGTTATCATTGCGAACATCAAATTGAAAGTTCCTAGTATGAAGTTTGCACCCAGATTCCTGGGCCCCTTTCGTATCCTTCGGAGGATTAACCGTGTCATATTCTCTGGCCCTCCCGGCCTCATTATGTATTCCAAATACCTTTCATGTGTCGCTACTCAAACCTCTTGTTTGCAATAAATATACTGTCTCAAGTGTTCCTCCTCCTCCTTTAGTTGTTTCTGGACAGGAAGAGTATGAGGTCTCTTCCATAAATGATTCCAGGTTTTCTCGGGACACTTTACAATACTTGGTGGATTGGAAAGGTTATGGACCAGACGATCTTTCTTGGGTTCCAGCATCTGATATACAGGCTGCCCGCAAAATTCGCAGTTTTCACGCCAAGTTTCCTCTCAAGCCTGGTCCTGCCCGCCGGGTGGGCGTTCTTCAGGTGGGGGGTAATGTCACATATTCATCCGCTTACAAAAATGTGGTTAATGGCAATTACTGTCCACATAGGAAAAGTTATGCCGAGCAGCAACCAAATCCTCAGAAGGGTTAATGCTGAGCAGCAATCATGCAAATGGAACCTGGTAACTGCCTTTGGGGCCAAAGGCCGGTTACAGCCTATCAGATCTAGAGGAGGGGTATTTAGGCCTAGTTCTCATCCTGCTCAGTGCCCTGTCATGGTTTCCCTTGTGGTTGTCCATGAGCGCATTCCTGATTCAAGTTTCTTCTGGTTTTTGACTTTGGCTTTGATTTTGACTTCCCTGTATTCTGTATCCCTGACTTCTGGCTTTCTCTTATCGTTGTGTCTCTTTCTGTATCCCCTGACCTCGGCAAGTATCCTGACTATTCTTTGGTACGTTAAGTCCGGCCATTCTAAGGCCCGGTAATACGTTACCTATTAGTCATCTGTGTGACACAATTCTACGTGCTGGATCAACTAGTGATCCTGACAACCCCTTCATGAAGTCTAGGCTCATGTTTGGGGGATTGGAGAGCTCTAATCACTACTCTGCTGGAAACAGGATAGCTATAATCACTGCAGCACTTGTCATTCGGGAAACTACTAACAGATATACTCAGCCGGAGTATAGGGGATCTGTTACATTGGTGGCAAACGGCTGGATTTTTCTCCCAAATGGATATCCCAAGCCAGGGAAAGCAGTGAGAAGCAGCAGCACCCCTATATAAAGAAGAACTCGGGAGATGAAGCGAGCTAGCCCCTGGGCAGCGTCCCCATATGAGGAGGAGTTCCAGTGGAGATTACAAGACATACTGGCACAGGAACAAGTACCTATGTCAGCCGAGGACAAGGTGTCCTGGAGAGAATGTGTAATGGGAGAACTAAGGCAGGAGTTCATGGAGGTAGCACAGCTTCAGTGGAAAGAGAAGCTTTCAAATACAGCGGACCGCTGGCAGGAACAAGTGAGCCAATGGATGCGGATTCTGGGAGAGCAACCCTTGATGGAGTGGGTAAGGCACCTTGAGTTCCTGGTCCAGAAAGATGAGGTTAGACGACTCGTACTGGGCACTATGGTGGTACGCAGTCCAGCGAGACACTTGGTTGGCAGATCGCGTGCAACTGGAGGGGGAGGGTTATGATGGCCCCGGCCTGTTGTGGAGGGTCATGGAGGAGGAGGATGATTTTGGCAGTCCTGTGGAGTCACAGTTCCGGGCTTTTATCACCGGAAAAGGATGCTACCGTTCCCTGTAGGTATTGATCTCACCCACCTGGTTGCCATGGAGTGGGAGTTGGAACAGGACTACCGAGAACTACTAGACTGTGGAGCAAGGAAAAGGCTGGGTCACCCGAGGAGATGAGATTTTAGATCCCTCATCTCAGCAGCAGCTAGCATCACTGGTAGTGGAGATGGTCAGTTCTTCTACCCAGCAACAGGCAGCATTCCCGGGAGTCGAGACAGTCGGTCTGACTCCCCAGCGGCAGCAGGTTTTAAAGGGAGAAGAGACAACCAGGTTTACATTTTTTCCTTTTTTTTCCCTACTTTTTTTAATTAAAACTTTTTTCCATCTTTTTTATTTCTATTTTTCATCTTTGTGGATTTTATTTATAACTTGTCCCCTTTTTTATTTCTATTTTTCTCTTTGCTGTTTTAATTTAAAAACTTTTTCCCATTTCTTGTATATATTTTTATTTCTTTGCTGTTTTTTTGTTAGTTTTTTAAACTTTGACCCTTAGTTAATTTTTATTTTTCTCCTTGCTGTTTTTATTTATTTAATTTTTTTGTAACTTTTTTCCCCCTCTTCTTATATATTTTTTTATTTCTTTGCAAGGTTTATTTAAACTTTGTCCCTTTTTTTTCTATATTTTCTCTTAGCTGGTTTTATTTAAAATGTTTTCCCCTCTTTTTTTTCCCCTCTCTTGCTGTTTATATTCCCCTTCTTGTGGGTGCTAGTGCTGAGCTAATTAGGGGTAGTGCCCCTTAATTTCCACCTGTGTGGGATTTGTATTGCCAATATAAACCCACTACTGACTCACAGAGCTTTCTCACTGGCGTTTGCTTGAAAGTAGGCTATTTAAAGTAGTGTCTTAAGTAGGAGTTAAAACAACAGGAGTTTCTTGGAGAATTGGTGGACTGTGGTTGGTATTAGTTAATACCAAGTGAAAAAGCAGGTTTATTTTTTTATTAAAACTTTTTCCAATCTTTTTAATACATCTTTTTTATAGATTGACAATCTTGAGAGCAGGAGTCTGCTGCTCACTGAGCAGAGTTTAGTGGGTGGAGGTAGTGGAGTGGGAGGAGATGAGACAGTTGGTGAGCAGGCACATAGCTGGGTAAAATTGGGGTGAGGAAGCAGGAGGGGGAGGGAAGAGGAAAGGTTTAGATAGTCCTGATCCTGTGCAGCCCAACAGATTTGCCCATTTGATGTTGGGAGCATCAGCTCAGGAGTAGCTGTACTGCAGGAAGCTGTTCCTTCTAACAGCTGTGGGAATAGCCCTTCTAGTACGGGTGAGATTGAGAGGGTAAGGAAGTATAGACGGGCTGTGGTGGTAGGGGACTCTATTATTAAGAGAGTAGATAGGGTAATCTGCCACTCAGTTTGCTGTCTCCCAGGTGCTCGGGTCCGGCATGTTGCCGACTGAGTGGAGGGATTATATGGAGGGGCTGGGTCCATATTGGTACCAATGAATGAGTTCAGGGAACTAGGAAGTAAGCTAAATAAAAAGACTTCCAAGGTAATATTTTCAGAAATATTACCTGTGCTGCGTACTACAGCAGAAAGGCAGCAGGAGATTACAGAGGTCAATGTGTGGCTTAAGTCTTGGTGCAGGAAAGTAGGTTTTGGGTTTTTAGAGCACAGGGTCGATTTTGCGCTTGGGTACAACCTGTATAGTCGTGATAGATTGCACCTAAACGGAAAAGGGTCTGCTGTGCTGGGGGATAGGATGGCTAGAAGGTTGGAGGAGATTTTAAACTAGTAGGGGGGAGGGTCAAAGCAATCTAGAAAATGGAGATAGGATACCGTTTTGGGACCGCTTCTATTTAAAATATTTATAAATGATCTTGAAATAGGCATTGAAAGCCATGTATCAGTGTTTGCAGATGACACAAAACTTTGGGTTCAAAATCCTTGCCTGGAAATTATAGACATGTGAGCTTAACTTCTGTAACTGGGAAAATATTTGAAGGGCTATTAAGGGATAATATTCAGGAATTCATTGGGAAGAACTTTGTTATTAGCAATAATCAGCATGGTTTTATGAAACATAGGTCATGTCAAACTAACCTAATTGCATTCTACGAAGAAGTAAGTAGAAGTATAGATCAGGGTGTTGCAGTGGATGTGATCTACATGGATTTTGCCAAGGCATTTGATACGGTTCCTCACAATAGGTTAGTCTTCAAACTAAAAGAAATTGGTCTAGATGAATATTCTTGTTCTTGGGTAGAACATTGGCTTAAGGATAGAGTACAACGAGTTGTAATTAATGGTAAATTTTCAGACTGGACAAAAGTGGTAAGTGGTGTCCCTTAGGGTTCTGTTTTGGGACCACTTCTATTTAGCATATTTATAAATGATCTTGAAATAGGCATTGAAAGCCATGTATCAGTGTTTGCAGATGACACAAAACTTTGTAAAGTAATAAAATGGGAGCAGGATATTGCTTTGCTGCAGAGAGATTTGGATAGATTGGGGGACTGGGCACTAAAATGGCAGATGAAATTTAACATAGAGAAATGCAAAGTTATGCACTTTGGGGTTAAGAACGCACAAGCAATTTACACCCTAAATGGTACTGAACTAGGGATAACCACACACGAGAAGGATTTGGGAATTGTTATAGACAACAAATTAGGCAGCAATATGCAATGTCAATCTGCAGTTGCTAAGGCCAGTAAGGTTTTGTCATGTACAGTTGCAAGAAAAAGTATGTGAACCCTTTGGAATGATATGGATTTCTGCACAAATTGGTCATAAAATGTGATCTGATCACAACAATAGACAATCACAGTCTGCTTAAACTAATAACACACAAAGAATGAAATGTTGCCATGTTTTTATTGAACACACCAGGTAAACATTCACAGTGCAGGTGGAAAAAGTATGTGAACCCCTAGACTAATGACATTTCCAAGAGCTAATTGGAGTGAGATGTCAGCTAACTGGAGTCCAATCAATGAGATGAGATTGGAGGTGTTGGTTACAGCTGCCCTGCACTATAAAAAACACACACCAGTTCTGGGTCTGCTTTTCACAAGAAGCATTGCCTGATGTGAATGATGCCTTGCACAAAAGAGCTCTCAGAAGACCTACGATTAAGAATTGTTGACTTGCATAAAGCTGGAAAGGGTTATAAAAGTATCTCCAAAAGCCTTGCTGTTCATCAGTCTACGGTAAGACAAATTGTCTATAAATAGAAAAAGTTCAGCACTGCTGCTACTCTCCCTCAATGAGGTGAAGAAGAATCCTTGAGTGTCAGCTAAAGACTTACAAAAGTCATTGGCAAATGCTAACATCCCTGTTAGCGAATCTACAATACGTAAAACACTAAACAAGAATGGATTTCATGGGAGAATACTACAGAGGAAGCCACTGCTGTCCAAACAAAACATTGCTGCACGTCTACAGTTTGCACAAGAGCACCTGGATGTTCCACAGCAGTACTGGCAAAATATTCTGTGGACAGATGAAACCAAAGTTGAGTTGTTTGGAAGAAACACACAACACTATGTGTGGCGAAAAAAAGGCACAGCACACCAACATCAAAACCTCATCCCAACTGTGAAGTATGGTGGTGGGGGCATCATGGTTTGGGGCTGCTTTGCTGCATCAGGGCCTGGATGGATTGCTATCATCAAAGGAAAAATGAATTCCCAAGTTTATCAAGACATTTTGCAGGAGACCTTAAGGCCATCTGTCTACCAGCTGAAGCTTAGCAGAAGATGGGTGTTGCAACAGGACAATGACCCAAAGAATAGAAGTAAATCAACAACAGAATGGCTTAAACAGAAGAAAATACACCTTCTAAAGTGGCCCAGTCAGAGTTCTGACCTCAACCCGATTGAGATGATGTGGCATGACCTCAAGAAAGCGATTCACACCAGACATTCCAAGAATATTGCTGAACTGAAACAGTTCTGTAAAGAGGAATGGTCAAGAAATACTCCTGACCGTTGTTCACGTCTGATCTGCAACTACAGGAAACGTTTGGTTGAAGTTATTGCTGCCAAAGGAGGTTCAACCAGTTATTAAATCGAAGGGTTCACATACTTTTTCCACCTGCACTGTGAATGTTTACATGGTGTGTTCAATAAAAACATGGTGACATTTCATTCTTTGTGTGTTATTAGTTTAAGCAGACTGTGATTGTCTATTGTTGTGATCAGATCACATTTTATGACCAATTTGTGCAGAAATCCATATCATTCCAAAGGGTTCACATACTTTTTCTTGCAACTGTATAAATAGGGGCATAAATTCTCAGGATGAAAATATAATTTGCCTCTTTATAAATCGCTGGTAAGACCACACCTTGAATATGCTGTGCAATTTTGGGGACCTGTTCTAAAGAAAGATATCATGGCACTAGAAAAAGTGCGTAAACGAGCTACAAAATTGATAAAAGGAATGGAGCATTTTAGTTACGAAGAAAGGTTAAAAAATTAAAATCTCTTTAGTTTGGAAAAACGGCACCTCAGAGGGGATATGATAACATTATACAAATATATTCGGGAGCCAGTACAAACCTTTACCTGGAAATCTATTCATAAACAGGGCTAATAATTGGATTACTTCCCAATTATCTCCAGGATAGAAGACTCTGTGGAACTAGTTTTGGGCAGAAAAGCCATGCTTTCTTTGGCCACAAAGGACTTTGATCTATCTTTTGAACCAATGGACCAATTTGGATGATTTTGACATATGTTTGTTTTTGGAGTATGCTGATTCTGTGAATGTGATGCATATTTTTAAAGTTATGAATAATGTGGAAAAACTGTATTTCTCTGCCTGTGATAATTACATTAACCCATTGTGTAAGGTAATTGTATCACAGGCAGAGGGGAGGATTTTGTGTGGGAGTGTCTGAGTGTATTGTACGTTTATTGGTTGTTTTACAAAACCCTGTGGGTGATACTAATGTGTAAGAATGTGTACATAAGAACAATAAACCCACAGCTCTGTCTGTTCCTGCTTGACCCTCAAAACAGAGCCTCATCTCGTTCATGGGGGGGATTTATTGTATGCTGTTCCAGTTTGACTGCTAGGAGTGTAAACCTATTCGTATGGTTTTTCCTATTCGGCTGTCTATGGCATTCGTATGGTTCCAGTTCTGCTGTTTATGGTATTCATATGGTTTCCCGTTCGGCAGATTGGTGTCTTTGGTAGCTGCCTGTGTATCTGGAAGGGGAATATCCTCTAAACGGCGTTTAACCCCTTTTATGCCCGGGGTGCCATTACAATTGGTGGCAAGCGGCGGGATCATTCCCACAGCCAGAAGGACAGCTACAGGAGACACCATTCAGTGGATTTACAAGTTGGGGGCAACGCATGTCCCAGTACAGAGACCCTAAAAGCAACAGAATGGAACCAGCAGTGTTATACGAGGAGGAGGACCTGGATGGCCGGGATGCATTAAGAAACATCTGGTACCAGGCCCTGGATAATGTACAATACCAGCGGGGTGAGAGTCTCCCCAGTGAAGAGCAGCGGTTGCAGAAGCAAGTGGCCCTGCGGATGCCCTTCATAGGAGAGCAGCCCCTGTAGGAATGGGTGAAGGAACTAGAGCACCGGGTATGGCAGGAGCTATGGCTGGAGGATGCCTACCAGGCGCTCTGGTGGTATATGGCACAGTATATACCCTGGACAGCAGAGCATGACAAGCCAGAGGGAGAGGAGTTTGATGGTCCAGGCTTGTTATGAGAGTCTGACTTCGGGAGCCCTGCGCAGACCAGACTTCAGGACATTTTCTACAAGAGGGAGGCTAGGAATGACTGGAATGACCCCCATGAGGTAGAGCAAGACCTGGCCCACCTAGCAACCCTGGAGTGGGAACTGGAGCAGGACTACCGAGATCTCTTCCACTCCATTGAGAAGGCTCAGCAAGACAGCAAGGTGACAGACTGTCAGTATATTTATATCGGCAGACATTTTGTGCTACGACAGAAATTAAAAGTGTATATTGCCAGAGTCACTCAGAACAGAGCGGACTCCATTTTGGATTTCAGGCAAGACAGACACAAAATGTCTTTCCTTTCTGTAACTAGCCACTAGCCTGAGCTAAGGAATACATTATGTAAACAAGCCAAGTGATAAGCAATGAAGCAGGAGGATGGAATGCTCTGTTTAAATGTTAATCGAATAGAAATAATTTTAAACACAGACACTAGTGACAGAGAAGACTAAGTAATTCATTTTACTCTCTAAATTTTAGAAGGTCCCATTGTAAGTAAGAGGTGAAGTTGAGTTTAGAACTGTCAATTTTAGAAATTATGATCAAAGTAGTTGCCACAAAGACTGAGGCAAACACTTTGAACTGACAGCAAATTTAAGTTATGGTAGTCATTTTAGATAAGCCAAATGACGTCAAAATCGTCATCAGGAAAAGTTAACTCTTTCCTGGATAGGAAGGTTTAGTGAGGCAAGACTGACCTCTATGGATCAAATATCTAAATTGCGATCTGCAGGTTGACCACACCTTCAGTATCCTATTGGCCTTATCAACTAACGATGTACAGAGAGTCTGGCCCTTTAAAAGTTAGGACAAAGGGAAGAGAGAAGGTTAGTTTTGGGCATTAAGATTCGGACATTGAGAGAGATCCAGGACACAACTCAAGAAACACTCCTTGACACTTAGAATTTTACTATTACTTTCTAACCAACATCACTTTTCTCTATTACTTACACACCTCCATACAATGAATCATACTTGCATTCAAGTTCCTGTGACTACCCACTCATCTGATGAGAACATCTACATAACTGGTAATTATGCTGGTTTTATTTAATTAATTTAAATTAATTTACAATTTACTAATAGCATGATATATGACTGGATAAATCACGGTCAGATTTCAATAATTGAGAAATGTTAGTTAACTAAAGAATATGTGTTTATAACACTCCATTCTGCAGGTGGAGTCAGATAATTACACAGCACTGGTATCCTACCACGTGTTAGCATACCGCTGTTTTTATTCATGTGTATTGATTTACTCTGAAATAAGATCGTATAAATTCGGCTTATAGAATCTAGTAGATTGTTCTTATTGGATGGTTCCAGGAAATGATTAATTAGCTGGTTTGAATGTTATTTTAATTGAAAATTACATGAGAATAGGATATTATATGCCTAGGAGGATCTAGCCAGCATTGAAAGGGTTAATCAGTTGATCTAACTGTTAGCCAAGGTTTTATGGCTTTTCGCTGGAAGTTTAGCTTTCTGTGTCTGATGTACCCTCATAAATCGTGTAAGTCTTGACAGTTGATGCTGTAGCTTTGTACTGTGTTTAGCCATTGCATACTTATGTTATACTAAATATTCACTGATTATCATCATGCATGCTACATAATATTATTATTATTTTATTTGTCACAATAAATTATATCTATTTTTATAACAAATTCTGATTTTATTTGTATGGAATACATTTCACTTACATGATAAGATCTAAGAGAATTGAAATAGTGGGCAATTCTCAACAGTATATATTGTCATCCCATAAATATCCCCACAAGACCCAGATCCAGACCCATTCAGCTGGGAAGATTTTGTGGAGATTTACTGGGAAGGACCCCAGGTGGCCGGTGGAGGTGGGACTGAGGTCTCTCCACCGGTCCTGCAGGGAATTGGGAGCCCAGTCTCCATTAGAGATGTCGCGAACCGTCCGCGAACTTCTCGCGAACGGTTCGCCACGAGCTGTTCGTGGCAAACTCCGGTCAGCTGACACGTCCCGGCCAATCTCCAGCAGACCCTACCTCCCAGACCCTCCTACTTCCTGGACAGCATCCATGTTGAAACATGGCAGCGGCAGGCTGAGTTACAGGGGGCAGAGAAAGTTGGTCCGGGCCCCCAGTGGCAGAGTGAATTGCAGGGAATTGGGAGCCTAGTCTCCATTCCCCAGCGGCAGGCTGAGTTACAGTGGGCAGAGACAGTTGGTCCTGTCCCAAAGCAACAGGGCTGTTTAGCCAAAAGGGGAAACAGTCGGTCTCCCCCACCAGCAGCAGAGCTGTGTATCCAAAGGGGAGACAGTCAGTCTCCACCTCCAACAACCAGGCTACTTCCGTGGTAGCGCTGGCACCAGGGCAGAGTACCGCTGGTCTCTGCCCACTCAGCAACACACCAAGGCAGCCTACCAGTACCCCGCACAGCCGTGGTGAGGCACCTGGACATGGACAAGTCTTTCCTCTACCCAGGTGTAGTAACCAGTTATTGTGGGTGGGCTGTACTGCTGATTGTGTTTTGTGGGTGGGCTGCTGGACTAACCAGGGCACTGACCGGCAGGAGGTCAGATACCCTGTTAGTCTGTTTGGAAAAAGGGAGAGATGTGACGAGACCAATCTCGCCACTGTGCATTGGAGGAGCCTGGTTGCCTGCCTGCTGCCTTTTGACTATGGACCGGCATTTAAAGACTTTATTTTCCTATGCAGAAAGGTCTATTCATGTATTTCTGCCCTGGCGTTCGGTAGATTCTCGGATTTACTGAATGAACTCATTTAACCCAGATAGCTATGCCATGGAGCCTATTTGTGTAATAAAAGACTTTGGCTCCATGGCAATTGAACTGTATGTGTGTGGTCTGAGCGCCATTCAGTAATAATGTGCGCTCAGACCTAAGCTATCTGGGAATATGTTGCATGTCTGTATTTTATGTAATAAATGTAACCTTGTGTATTTTATTGTATTTTACTGTCTTTTTACTGCCATGTGCTTAATGGAGTTTTGCCTCTGGCCTTGGAGATAATTGGATTACTTCCTAATTATCTCCAGGATAGAAGACTCTGTGGAACTGGTTTTGGGCAGAAAAGGACTTCGATCTATCTTTTGAACCAATGGACCAATTTGGATGATTTTGACATATGTTTGTATTTGGAGGATGCTGATTCTGAAAATGTAAGTGAATGTGATGCATACTTTTAAAATTATGAATAATGTGGAAAAATTGTATTTCTCTGCCTGTGATAATTACATTAACCCATTGTTTAAGGTAATTGTATCACAGGCAGAGGGGAGGATTTTGTGTGGGAGTGTCGTAGTGTATTGTACGTTCATTGGTTGTTTTACAAAACCCTGTGGGTGGTACTAATGTGTAAGAATGTGTATATAAGAACAATAAACCCACAGCTCTGTCTGTTCCTGCTTGACCCTCAAAACTGAGCCCTGTCTCGTTCTTGGGGGGATTTACTGTATGCTGTTAGAAACTGATTGCTAGGAGTGCAAGCTGCTTGGGTGCTTTTCCTATTCGTCTGATAGCAGCTATTCATGAGGTTCCAGTTTGGGAGTTTGGAGTGCTATTTTGTATGCAGTTTGGGAGTTTGGAGCATTCCCTTGTATTCATTTCGGGAGTTTGGTGTTCTGCAGTAGCTGTGCCTGTGTCTCTGGAAGGGGAAGATCTACTAAACAGCGGTTTAACCCTTTTATGTCTGGGGGTGCCGTTACAATAACATACAGGAATATAATTTCTGATTAGTGGGGTAATAGCTGCTTAATCCAAGGAGACATCTGACTGCTATTTTGGGGGTCAAGAAGGAATTTTTTCCTAGTTTGATGCAAAATTGGAAGAGCTTCAGACTAGGTTTTTTGCCTTCTTCTGGATCAACAGCAAAAAAAAGTGTGAGGAAGGCTGAATTTGATGGACGCAAGTCTCTTTTCAGCTATGTAACTATGTAACCAGTCTCTCTCCCCAGCGGCAGCCAACGTTACCGGGAGAGGAGATTGAAGGTCCCTCGCCCCAGCAGCAGTGGGCATCACTGGGAGTGGAGATGGTCGGTCCCACTACCCACTTTCAGGCAGCATTACCGGGAGACATGACAGTCGGTCCGACTCCCCAGCAGCAGTATGGTTCAAATGGAGAGGAGACAACCGGTTCTTCCTCACAGTGGCAGTGCCTGTTATCAGGAGACAGGACAACTAGAGCGATTGGTGCAGATGGGACAGAGGTCTCTGCACCAACCTTACAGGGATGCTGGGCAACCTTCCCAGATCACCAACCCCAGCAGCCGTGTATCCTGCAGGGAGGAAGCGGCAACCGGTCCTTCTTCCCAACCGCAGCAGGAGTTCCAGGGAGTAGAGACAGTCAGTCTCTCTCTCCAGCAGCCGAGAGCCGTCCCAGCAGAAGAGCTGGCATCAGGGTAGAGCGCAGCTGGTCTCTGCCCTACCTGTCTATTTGCTTCCGGGCCTGACGTTAAACAGGGCTGAAACGCTGGCTATGGAGCAGAGCGTTGCTGGCCTCTGCCCACACAGCACCGACAGCCCCACGACGGGGAGCAAGGGGTGACAGACAGCACACACATAGAAACCAGGAACTGACAGGGCAGATCATGGAGCAGTTTGTGGGTGGGCTTCCAGACTACCTCAGGCACCGACCGACAGGAGGTCAGGTACCTGGTTAGTCTACCCCTGGAGGGGGGGGGGGGGGAGATATGTGACAAACACCCTGTGGTCTGGTCATTTGCCACAAGCTGCTGATGGAACCTGCTTGCCAGCCTCCTGCCTCAGGACTATGGGCCCTGCAATATACCTTGCCCAATGCACTTTAAAAGGCTCAGTTCATGTGCTTTATGTACTTTTATACTCCAGAAAGAGAGGCCGACCATTGCCCCTGATTCCCTGGAACTGCCTCTTTATACAGGGGATGTAATTTTGTGGGGTTTTTATGTGTTTTGGGGGTATTTCTGGGGTTTTGTTATATTTCCTGTTTCTGTTCTAAGAGATAATTCAATTATATGCTTGTGTGCTCAGGTAATTATCTCTCAGGCACAGGGAAGGAGTATGTTAGATGTTTGCTTGTAACTAGTCTCCTCTCAGGTCCAGGGAGAGGGATTATCATGCTTTGTGTGGGAGTTTTATGGGTGTGTTTACGGTGTCCCTGTATTGTATAAACGCAGGCCACTGAGCCTGGATTAAACACATTCATTTTACCCCTTCATGAATTCTAGGCTCATGTTTGGGGGATTGGAGAGCTATAATCACTGCAGCACTTGGGATTCAGGAGACTACTAATGGATATACTCAGCCGGAGAATAGGGATCCGTTACAAGGTGAAACAAAGGTGAAAGTTGACTGTGGAAAGCGAGTAGGTGCGGCCAAAGCAGAGTTCCATAGAATTGCGACCAAGTCCCGCTACAGTACTAACGGCTTCCTGGGCTTATTGGCTGACCCAGATGTGAGGCACTGTCGGATGGTTAGCATGGAGGGGTAGGTTATAAGAGCCAGGGGTAGTAATCAAATCTCTTGATGAGAAGATGGGGGATAAAACAGCATAAACATGCTTGCCACATGTCCTTTTGGGGTTTACATACATGTAAGGACACAAGTGACTGGGTGTTGCTTCACAATTTACATACATTGTTAGTGTGCTAACTGCATCGCTCTCTTTTTACCAAATGAAAATGTGTCAATTTACAGAATGTTGGCATGCAAATTATTGCAACCAAATAAGTAGTTATGTGTGTGTGTGTATATATATATATATATATATATATATATATATATATATATATAATTGAAAACAAGGGGATTAGGCGCTCACTATAGTAATAGGCTAAACAGTAAAATTGGGCAGCAGTTGTTGCTGGAGGGGTGCTACAGGCTACCACAACCGAAGGCGAACTCCCAGCAAATCAGCAGGGATGTAATAGTGCGATTTCAGCACGGCCCGGACAAGCAGGCCTTCCTGTCAGCGGTCCGCAACACCACTTCTTACCAATTTGAGGGACATTCCTTATTAGTCTACCCGCACATTTCCAGGGCCACAATGACATGGCGGAGATCCATGAGACCACTTACCACAGTGCTGATGCAACATAGAAGACCCTACAGAAGGGGAGCACCACGAAGCCTTTTGATACCTAACGAGACTGGGACTCTTAGAGTTGCCGACATATCCAAAATGGGCTCCATTCTTCAACAACTTGGTCTCCCCCCCGCGGAGATGAGGACGCAACCACCAGTGCCTAAGTCAAAGTCACAGACATGGAACCTGGCCACTATCAGCCCTTTTGTCCCGGCTACCCAACAGAACAACACCGCTACCACCGAGACAACTTGAATGTCCTACACTACCACGCAATGCTTGCAGTACTGCTTTTATCCAAGTCACTGTTTAATATGTTGCACTGTTTATTAGATAATTAGGTACATTAGCATGCACAATGTGTAGGCAGATAGCTGTCCCTGGAGACATGTCTCACCAAACCCTCACCCGCTGGCTCTGGGGTATAAGTACCCCTTTCTTTCTCTCCCCCCACCCCGATCATCGATCTCAGCACTAAGTGACATGTTAAAAGGGGTGTTCACCTCTTGTGCTTTAGCTACAAATGTTAACGTCCTACACTCGCTGATCCCAAGAGGCTCATAGCGATTAGTGCCCCGTGACAACATAAGATTTTACTGATGACCTTCCAAAGACGGGCAGTCGGCATAGTTTAGCTGAGTTGATTAGCCACTGTTTCCTATAGTTTTTTACGATAAAACCTTCAGACCTAATGCGTTTCACATGGTTAATTATGAGAGAATAGGCAGGTTTGCTATATACTGTTGTTATGCATGCTCCTAAAAACGCCTTGCATATTATCACACAACCTCCAGTACACACAAACTGGTCTGTGAGCCACTCTTAGCCCTGTTTAAGATAACCTGTTTTATTGCACTGCTAATTAGTACGCAGAGTAACGAAATTCTGCTAGTAATAAATACCAAAATGTGCATGAAAAGTATTTGCCATGTGAATGTTATATTATGTATAATGGAAAGCTTGCATCCGCTGTCGTGGCAATGCAGGCTGCCTGTACACAACAAGCACAATAAAAATAAAGAATTTATTTTAAAAAAAACAAAAAAAACGTACTCACATTTGCTAGAGCACAACTTGCTCTAGTTGGTGCAGCACAGGGGGTATAATCCCCACCAGGGAATATGATGGTAACCAGGAGGTAAAGGAGTTGAAGTCTAGCATGGATAAAGGATAAAAATATACCTTTTAATGATAACGGAAAATAATAAAATAGTAAAATACTTTTCGTATAGTAAAATACGTTTCACTTGTGGAACACAAACGGTGCCAGAATGGCATTGCTGTGTTACCACCTATGAATATCAATCTAATGCAACCCACAATGCGGTCAGCATAACAATATGTCCTTTAATAAAGTAGGGACAGTCCTGTTAATGTAATTATCTGTGCCTGTTGATGTCATCACTGTCCCTGTATAGCAGGGGATGCTGGGAAACGACCTTGCATGGTCAGTTTCCCACACAGTCCACCTGATTAAAACCCCTGCTGAATCAGTCTGGAAACCCTGTGCAGGGAAAACCGTATAAATTTGGTGACTTTTCCATAAAGCCCTCAGTTGACTCCCAGACTATGTGTCGTCTAGTCATTGGGAAAGGGATTATACTATGCAACTGTGTTCTGAATGCTGATACCTGGTTACCAGCGGAGAGATCGTGGATTAACCCTTGCTGCTCCACTACAGTGTGCTCACCCTTGCAAATAGACACAGACCGAGGTGGTCAGGTAAGAATTCACCTGGTCTGTGAGTCTGTGCACGGGGGCTGTGCAGGAACAATAACCAGGTACGAGGAAACAGACAAGGGCAAATCCAGGAGAGTAGTCAGACGAGTTTACAAAGGTCAGGGCAGGCAGCGAACAGGCAATAGTGAATATACAGAAACAGGAGTAAAAAACCAAGTCAGTCAGGAACAACAGTAGTCAGGATACAATGAACTGACAAAGTTCGCAGGGTGAGGCAGTGCTTAAATACCAAGCTGATTAGCATCTGCTTCAGGTGGGCTAGATAGACATGAACAGCCATGAGAAAAGTTCAGCCCCCAGTGCTGGAGATAAGGCAAGGCTGGACATAAGCAAAAACCATGAGTAGATGAGTGGCTCAGAGGAAAGAGAGCAGGACCATAGCAGCAAGAGTCCAGAGAACAAATCCCCTGAAGCTACCAGGAAGATAAGCACACCTTGCATTCCACATGTCACTATGGAGATTGTGACATTACCCCTTCCTCAAAATCGCCCACAGGGCGTGAACAGGAACTTTATCTCCTCTTTTTCTTAGGCTTAGATGAGACTTTGACGGTTTGGTATTTCTCTCCCATCCCTAGTGTAAGGATGGGGTCATTATTTCTCTTTATTAAGCCATACTTGACAACTCGTGAAACCATAGGTTTTTCCCCGGTAGGTAATGGTTGTGAGCAAGAGCACGTAGAAACTTGATTGGCGGTGTCTTCAGGAGGGTTAGCCTCCACATACCTCATAGCATCCAGATAACTTTCATAAAGGCAAAGTTCTTTAATCTGCATGATAGTGCTATCACTGGCTTTTACAATTCCAGGGGTACCAAATGGATGTTTTGCCATGTTCAGTTTTTCTGTGGATTGGATGATAGGAGTAGTAGTCATAAGTTCTGGACATTCACTGATAGCTTCATCCTCTGAACCAATGCCTTCTGAGGGCGAAGCATTATAGTGCATCTCTACAGATTCTCCATCAAAATCATGAGAACTTAGTAAATCATCATCTGAGGGATGACTGGCTGTGTGTTCTAGGGAAACACTGGGATCATTAGCCTTCGCAGTCGGGATACTCTTCTGTGTCACTGAACGTGGAAATGTAGGGATGACAGGGTGAAGCTGAATGATACCTACTCGAAGAGGCTTAGGCTGAGGCGGGCGAATAGAGCAGCGAGAGATAAAGTGCCCTCTTTCTCCACAATAGAAACAAAGGCCACAAGCTCTCCTTCTGTCTCTTTCTCTAGACGACAGTCTAGTATGGATGAAGCCGATCTCTATGGGCTCCTTTTTTTCCTCTGGAGTCTCCCTCGGGACTGGACCATAAGGAGGCAACAAGGAGACCTGACGTTGGTACAGGGTCTCCTTATTTCTGGGAACCTGGGATCTTCTGGGATGTGGAGCAGGTTTGACCACAGTGTTCTTGCACTGCGAGTCCATTGCAGTCATGAAGGATGCCCAACTGTCGAGGATAGGACTCTTAGACTGCAGCATGTGGTGTGCCCATGTCTTGATCCTTCCGGACAGCAGGTTAATAGCCGCACGGACCATGATAGAGTCACTGGCATATGTGCGAGGCTTTAAGGCAAATACATTTTCCCAATCCACCTTAAAGCACAGAAAGGATGCACGGCTACCGTCGAACCTCTCAGGCATAACAACGTATGGCTCAGGATAAGTAGGTTCCGGGGCTGGGCATACTGTGCCTTTAAGGAATAGAACTTCTCGCTGCAGCTCCGCAACAGTCTGGGCCAGACTGAACACTTGCTGGGAAAGCAGGGTGCACATCTCTGCAGACTCCATATTGGTCAGTTCATTATGTAATGGTCTTACCTTGGTTGGAGTCTGAAGTGCAAAGATATGTGCTCACCCTTGCAAATAGACACAGACTGAGGTGGTCAGGTAAGAATTCACCTGGTCTGTGAATCTGTGCACGGGGGCTGTGCAGTAACAATAACCAGGTACGAGGAAACAGACAAGGGCAAATCCAGTAGAGTAGTCAGGCGAGTTTCCAAAGGTCAGGGCAGGCAGCGAACAGGCAATAGTGAATATACAGAAACAGGAGTAAAAAACCAAGTCAGTCAGGAACAACAGTAGTCAGGATACAATGAACTGACAAAGTTCGCAGGGTGAGGCAGTGCTTAAATACCAAGCTGATTAGCATCTGCTTCAGGTGGGCTAGATAGACATGAACAGCCATGAGAAAAGTTCAGCCCCCAGTGCTGGAGATAAGGCAAGGCTGAACATGGGCAAACACCATGAGTAAATGAGTGGCTCAGAAGAAAGAGAGCAGGACCAAAACGGCAAGAGTCCAGAGTTCAAATCACTAGGAAGATAAGCACACATGTCTCGATGGAGATCGTGACAGAAATGCACACTATGATTTGAAAAGTTAATTTTAAGGTTTATTGACAGGTTGAGGGAATTTAATGATTTCTGGAAGTCTATAAGGATTTCTTCTCCTTCAGTCCATATTATGAAAAAAATCATCAATGTAACGATAATAAGTGTATGGTCTGTGGGGCTGTGTACATAAAAATCTGTTTTCTAGGTCAGCCATGAAAAGATTAGCGTATTGGGGTGACATTTTTGTGCCCATCGCTGTCCCTGTCATTGGTAGGTAGCTATTGTTATTAAAACTGAAATAGTTGTGTGTGAGTATGAATTCTATAAGCTGGGCAATAACTGCAATATCATATTTGTGTGTTGGTTTCTAGGATGATAGAAATTTAATGCAGGCCTCAATACCATCCTTATGTGGGATGTTACTGTATAAGGATTTCACATCCATTGTTACTAGTATTTTGTTTTCAGGTAGTTCATTTATCTGGTTAAGTTTATTGAGGAAATCTGTAGTGTTCTGTATAAAGCTCTCAGTCTAACTAGGGGCTTAAGAATGTTTTCTATTAGGCCAGATATTTGTTCCGTGAGTATTGCCATACCGGTTATAATGGGCCGTCCTGGGTTTCCTTGCTTGTGGATTTTGGGCAGCACGTAGAAGGTTCCCATCTGAGGACTGGAAGGCATCAGATTTTCTAATTTTTGCTGTAGGTGTTTCGGATATGATTTTTTAAGTTTTGCAAGTTTAGCTGTACATGACTTGGTTCACTCTGCAAACTGTGTCAACATATATGTGGCAATAACACAATAGCCAGACACAACAACAAATCATAAAGCATTAAGGGATCATATTCGTGCACATCTGCAAATGTTTTTTTTCTGGCTATTCTCAGCCAACCTGCACCTTTCACTTTCAGGCACATCTTCTGCTATTTATGACACCCAACTTACCCCCCTCCCTCCACTAACATCAGTTGTTTTAAGGGTTAAACTATCAGATTGATCTGTATTGCTTCAGACCTGAGGAAGAGAGGAAAACGAAAGCCTGTCTTTGAAATATTATGTTAGTCCAATAAAAAAAGGTATCATTCATACTGCAATACTCTGGGATTTTGTCTACAGGACAAATATAGCTAAGTTAATCTACTATATATATATATATATATATATATATATATATATATATACATACACACACACACACACACACACACACACACACACACACAAACATATACACACAAACAAATAAAAAGCAAAATAAAGTTCAAATATAAGTCCAAGTGTGAATCCAAATTTAAAATTTAAAAACTTGCTGGAAGATAAAACCTCAAAGAGTCAGGGTAGTTCCTCTGGAATGGGGTCGGATCAGAGTAGTCTTGGCGGCCATATATGCAAAAGAAAGAGAGAACTAATGGTGCAGAAAATCCCAGAACAACATAAAAGCAAATAAAACGCCTATGGTCCTACTTAGTTGATCGAGATTAACCTAGCTCTAGTCTGAATGGCGTACAGTGGTACAATCCCCACTTATAGGATACGCAAGATGGTGTAGGTAGGCAGATGTATCATCGGTATGATCATAAAGAATATAAAAGAGACAGCAGTGCTCACAGTATAAAAAGGTACCAGGAGTATAAAATAATGAATTAGTGCTCACATTTTATTGGGCAGACTAACTGCTCAATGTGTATGTCAGGAATACAAGTTGAGCCAGCACGTAGAACTGCATCACACCTAGGACTAAAGGTAACGTTTTACCGGGCCTTAGAATGGCCGGACTTAACGTACCAGAGAATAGTCATAATACTTGCCGAGGTCAGGGATACAGAAAGAGACAACGATGGGAGAAAGACAAAAGTCAGGGATACCAGAATACAGGGAAGTCAAACCAAGCCAAAGTCAATAACCAGAAATAAACGCTCAGGAATACACTCTCGGACAACCACTAGGGAAACCATGACAGGGCAATGAGCAGAAGGAATAGGTAAACTTAAAGGACCACTCTAGGCACCCAGACCACTTCAGCTTAATGAAGTGGTCTGGGTGCCAGGTCCTTCTAGGGTTAACCCATTTTTTCATAAACATAGCAGTTTCAGAGAAACTGCTATGTTTATGAATGGGTTAAGCCTTCCCCCTAATCCTCTAGTGGCTGTCTCATTGACAGCCACTAGAGGCACTTGCGTGCTTCTCACTGTGATTTTCACAGTGAGAGCACGCCAGCGTCCATAGGAAAGCATTCAGCCGACGGGGAGGAGAGGAGGAGGATCGGGGGAGGAGAGCTCTCCGCCCAGCGCTGGAAAAAGGTACGTTTAAACCCCTTAACCCCTTCCAGAGCCGGACGGGAGGGGGTCCCTGAGGGTGGGGGCACCCTCAGGGCACTATAGTGCCAGGAAAACGAGTATGTTTTTAAATACCCCTCTTGTGGATCCAACTGTCCGAAACCGGCCTTTAACCCCAGAATGTGCGCATGTGTCCTTTACGTAACGTCAAGCGCACGTCGACGTCTCATGCTGTGGGGTTATAAATTAGTGTAGATCCGCAGCGGCCGGCATCCATCAACATGCTGCAGGGGTCAGACACATGAACGGCACCACCACATTTATTGGCAAGGCAACCACCATCAATGTCGCAAGGTGAGGATGAACATGTGACAGTACCTCCCACCTGAAGACCACCCACCAGGCAGGCAGGACCAGGCTTAAGTGGAAATTTGGCATGGGAATAACGAATCTTACGACCAGTATGAATATCGGAAGCCGGAACTCAAGAACGTTAGGCAGGCCCATACACCTTCCAATCAACCAAATACTGTAATGAACCATGAGAAAACCAGGAATCGATTATGGAAGAGACCTCATACTTTTCCTGTCCAGAAACAACTAACAGGGTAGGTGTAAATACTTGGGACAGTATACTATTGCAAACAAGAGGTTTGAGCAAAGACACATGAAAGGTATAAAGAATACGTAAGGAGGCCAGGAGAGCCAGAGAATATGACACACGGTTAATTCTCCGAAGGATACGAAAAGGTCGCAGGAATCATGGAGGCAAACTTCATACTAGGTACTTTTAATTTAATGTTGCGCGATGAGAACCACACCTTGTCACCCACTTGGTAAACAGGGTTGGCACCCTGCCGTTTATCAGCATATAACTTGAAACGATCAGCCACAGTTTTGAGAGCGGAAAGAACCTTGGTCCACGTATCACTAATAGAAGTAAGGTGATAATCCAAAGCAGGGATAGTTGTGTCAGAGAAAACAGGCGGCTGCACAGTAGGATGACTGCCATTATTAACAAAGAACTATGACCAGAAGAGTCATGATTAGCATGGTTTCTAGCAAACTCGGCCCAGGGTAGTAGTTCGGACCAATTATCTTGAGTGCTATTAACAAAACAACGCAAATATAATTCTAAAGACTGGTTAGACCTCTCAGCTGTGCCATTGGTTTGAGGGTGATAAGAGGAAGAAAATGACAATTCAATGCCCAACTGTTTATTGAAAGCCCTCCAAAACCAAGACACAAACTGAGAACCTCTGTCAGAGACAATATTGTGAGGGATGCCATGCAAACAATTTCACGTATAAAAATAAGAACCAAGTCTTGAGAGGAAGGCAATTTCTTGAAAGGAACAAAATGAGCCATCTTGGAAAAGCAGTCAACCACCATAAGAATGGTGGTATAGCCATTTGAACAAGGAAGTTCCACGATGAACTCCATGAACAAATGGGACCACGGAACACTAGGTATGGGAAGCGGATGCAACAATCCACACGGAAGCTTATGAGGTACTTTGGAAACTGCACAAACGGAGCAGGCCTGCACGTATTTTTTTTTATTCTTTATTTATGGTTCATTTAATTTTATGCAGTTCGGTATGCAGGGTGTGGGTTACAGAAAAGAGAATGTGGTGGGTTAGGGGAAGGTAATGCACAGTTGTCCAGTTTCAGCTTTTTCTTTCATTCCTTTTTTCTTGTTTTTTACAATTACCCGTTACATATGCAGGGATGACATAGGCTGGAGTTATACATGTTTTTCAACAGTATATATATATATATAAAAAAATAAAATAAAAAAAAGACAATTCACCATGGTCTATGTCGCTTCTCTCTGTTGCATAGCTCTAGTATGTAGGGGAGAGTGCAAGCCTTGTCTTATAGTTATGGGCCTTATGGGGCGTCTGTTATACCCTATGGGTGTCGATGTTGCGGTCTAGGTTCTCTTCCCTTCCCCCTCTCTCTCCTCTCTGCCCCCTCACTCCGTTTGTAGTATACCTTTGTGGAGATTATTATTATTTTATTATTTATATAGCGCCAACAAATTCCGTAGCGCTGTACAATGGGTGGACTAACAGACACATAATTGAGATCAGACCACTGACGTACAGGAACAGAGGGGGTTGAGGGCCCTGCTCGATGAGCTTACATGCTAGGGGGAGATACTGTCAATTGTCGGTTACATGATGTTGTTTGCATTCAGTATGGTTTTGTCTCAGAGCTGGACGGTGACCTGGTCGTTGTAGGATTTCGTATGTTTCGGGGTGTGTGTGTCTCAGGAGGGGAAGTTCTGATGCCTGTTGATCCTGTGCAGGGGCAGGGTAGTGGTGCTGGGGAGAGGGGGTGGGTCAAGAGGGGAAATTCCCTGGGGTGGGAGGGTCCGTGGATCAACGGTTGTGGTGTGTCGCGGCACTGCGTCCCAGCCCGGTGGGCCTACTGGGTTTAAGGGTTGACTGGGCTTAAGAGGGTTATCTTGGGGAGTTGGCTCTTTATGGCTAATTTAGAATGTCTTTGGGGTGTTTGCGTCTGTGCAAGTTAGATTTTTATTTACCACGGTAGGGAGGTGTCTCCTTCTAGCCATGGGTCCCAGACCTTGTGGAAGCGTTTGGGCGTATCATGGAGTTGGGATGTGAGCTTATCCATTTGTACGTGATCCTGTATTTTTTGGGCGATAATCGTTTGTGATGGTATGCGGGTTGTTGACCACAGTTCCGCTATCGCTTGTCTCGTTGCTAGGGCGATGCGAGCACTGAGTTTGTTTTCTGCTCTGGTTAGGTTCTCGAGGGGTTTTGAAAGTAATAGGGCCCACGGATCTAGAGGGTATGGCTTATGTAGGATTTGTGTCAGTAGTGCAGTGACGCTGAGCCATCGGGGTTTAATTTTGGGGCAAGTCCACCAATAGTGGAGGAAT
Source organism: Pelobates cultripes (assembly GCA_933207985.1). NCBI lineage: Eukaryota > Metazoa > Chordata > Amphibia > Anura > Pelobatidae > Pelobates > Pelobates cultripes. The sequence continues at coordinate 376,939,947 of OW240913.1, read as the reverse complement.
GTTCCTTGTTCTCTACAGAGTTTCCAGCAGGTGTTGGGTGTTTTGTGAATGATTGCTAGGCGTTGGGGTGTGAGGTACCAGCGAAAAAGCATCTTGTATGCTTGTTCCGCGTGTGTTACGCAGATTGAGATCGAGGACGTTGCTTCCCAGATATCTGCCCAATCTGTGTTGTCCTCCAGGGGTCCAAGATCTTTTTCCCAGGCCGCTATGTAAGGCAATGTTACTTGGGTGGGGTGGGTTGCCAGAGTTGTGTAGAGGTCCGAGATTTGGCCTCGTCTGGAGTGGTTGGTGTGTGCATGCTTTCTTAAATCGGGAGAGTGTGGCCGTACCTGCTTGTTGGATTATCGGGGTTGAGGCAAAGCTGCGTAACTGAACGTATCGGAAATGGTCAAACGTCGTCAGAGTGTCAGCGTCTTTGATTTCCGAATATTTTATTACCTTATTATTTTGGTATAAGTGGCTGAGTCTTACAATGTCCCTTTGGTCGAAATGGGCAAAGTTAGCTGGAGTGAGCCCTGGTGGGAATAGTTTGTTCCTCCATATCGGGGTCATTGGGGAGAGGAACGAGGATAGTTCGTGTAACGGACCGTTTTGCCCCCAAGTGGTTAAAAACCGTTTAGGCGATATTCCCCTTTCTCAGCTGCACAGACAGCTACTGCAAGCACCAATCTCCCGAACTGGAAACCCACGAATTCACCAACTCCCGAACTGCAAACACACGAACACTGGAAACAGCCGAACTGGAGACACACGAATAGCTGTTAGCAGACGAACAGGAAAAGCCCCCAAGCGACTTACACAATCAGTCTCTAACGGCATACAGTAAATCCCCCCAAAGACAAGACAACACTTCGTTTTGAGGGTCAAGCAGGATCTCATTTACTGGGGCTAACTGCCCGGCTTTTATGCAGGTCTCCCACCTGGTGGACACTACCCTAGGGGACCAAATGGGAGACTGGGACACAAAAGGTACAAGAACCAAACACAGACTTACACATTTCAACCATCCCACAATGCATCACAATCCCTCCTCTCTGCCCTGGAGATAATTGGGAAGTAATCCAATTATCTCCCAAGACAGAGGCAAAACTCCATTAACCACATGGCAGAAAACAAACAGTAAAAGACATAAAATTACATAAAGTTACATTCAGTACATAAAACATACACGTTCTACAAATCCCCAGATAGCTCAGATCTGAGTGCACATTATTACCGAATGGCGCTCAGATCACATTCATACAGTTCAATCGCCAGGGAGCCAAAGTCCTTCACAGTCTTTTCGTTACATGAACAAGCTCCATGGCTTAGCTATCTGGGTGATGCTGTTCATCCGGTTAAACTACCGAATGAACAGTCATTCGGTTCCGCTCTTGAATGGGAAGGGAAGGAGGCTGGCGGCTCAGCGGTGTTCGCGCAATTAAGTGTCCGTGCAATTAAGTGTCCGTTTTCAGTTCCATAGTTTAGGCGCTGAACACCGCTGGCCGTTCGGGAGGTAAAATGGCCGCTGCCACGTGTTCGGCAACCGAACAAGGGCCTCCCAGCGTTCAATTAAGCTGTGGTTAACCGCAGCTTCTGGGCGGTCAATTGACGGCACACTCCAGTTCCCAGGTGGTCCATCGTTCGGAAGTTTGTTTGGTAGATTGAATCTACCGAACACCCTGGCAGAAAAGCATGAATAAACCTTTCAGCAGGGAAAATAACAGGTCTGAACTGCAGGGCCATAGTCTAAAGGGAGCAGGCGAGCAACCAGGCTTCTCCAGCGTACAGTGGCGATGTTGGTTTCGCCACACTTCTCCCATTTACCAATCAGACTAACAGGGTATCTGACCTCATGTCAGACAGTGCCCTTGTTAGTCCAGCAGCCCACCCACAAAACACAATCAGTAATACAGCCCACCCACAAGAACTGGTTACTACACCTGGGTAGAGGAGAACGTTGTCCATGTCCAGGCGCCTCACCAAGGCTGTGTGGGTGACTGGTAAGCGGACTGGGTGGGTTGCTGAGTGGGCATAGACCAGCGGTACTCTGTCCTGGTGCCAGCACTACCACGGGAGTAGTCTGGTTGGAGCCTGGTTGCTGGAGGGGGAGACCGACTGTCTACCCTTTGGTTAAACAGCCCTGTCGCTGGGGGGCAGAACCGACCGTCCCTACCCCTGTGCTGTAAGTGCAGAGCCCACGGTCCCATCTGCACGGTTATGGGGCTTCTCATCTCCCCTTGGTGGGCTAGGCCGCCGCTGGGAAGTATTCTCCCCTCCAGGGTCCCATCTGCGCCGGTGGGGAGCTTAACCTCCTTGGTGGGCTACGCTGCTGCTGTGGAGAGGGGGCAACAAGCTCTTCTCCCGGACACTCTCCCTGCTGGGGGAGAGGGGAACCGACTGTCTCCCCTTTCAATATATTGTCCTGCTGCTGGGGAGGGAGGACGGTACCTTCGGCTCCCTGGGACTCACTTGACTGCTGAGGAGAGGGACCAACTGTCTCCTCTCCTAAGAACACACACGGCCGCTGGGGAGGAAGGACAGCACCGTCAGCTCCCTGGGACACACACTGCCGCTGGGGAGGAAGGACGACACCTTCAGCTCCCTGGGACACACACTGCCGCTGGGGAGGAAGGACGACACCTTCAGCTCCCTGGGACACACACTGCCGCTGGGGAGGATGTTGGATTATCGGGGTTGAGGCAAAGCTGCGCACCTTCAGCTCCCTGGGGGATACACTGCCGCTGGGGAGGAAGGATGACCCCTTCAGCTCCCTGGGGGACACACTGCCGCTGGGGAGGAAGGACGACCCCTTCAGCTCCCTGGGACACACACTGCCGCTGGGGAGGAAGGATGACACCTTCAGCTCCCTGGGACACACACTGCCACTGGGGAGGAAGGACGACACCTTTAGCCCCCTGGGACACACACCGCCACTGGGGAGGAAGGACGACACCTTCAGCTCCCTGTAATACACACTGCCGCTGGGGAGGAAGGACGGCACCTTCAGCTCCCTGGGACACACACTGCCGCTGGGGAGGAAGGACGACACGCTTCTCCCTCTGTAACTTGCTCGGCCACTGGGGTCTCTCCCAACCTGCCAACTCACGTGTCCGCCCTGCTCCGACCTGCAGGTACTCTTCTACCTGTCTCCTCACGAACTGCACGTATTTCTCCGGGGGATAGGGTCCAAGGAAAGCCAGCCGCATGGTAAACTCTCTGTCATACTGCTCCTGAGTGTAGCTGGGTGCCATGCTTGCGCTGCTGAAGTTGGTTCTTTTGTAGATAGCGTCGCTGTACGGGTACTGGCTTTGCCCTCAATTTGTAATCCAGGAACTGGTGTTGTATTATAGCTATCCTTCTGGGCTATGGAAATGATCCCGTCGCTTGCCACCAATTGTAACGGACCGTTTTGCCCCCAGGCGGTTAAAAACCGTTTAGGCGATATTCCCCTTTCTCAGCTGCACAGACAGCTACTGCAAGCACCAATCTCTCAAACTGGAAACCCACGAATTCACCAACTCCCGAACTGCAAACACACAAACACTGGAAACAGCCGAACTGGAGACACACGAATAGCTGTTAGCAGACGAACAGGAAAAGCCCCCAAGCAACTTACACTCCTGGCAATCAGTCTCTAACAGCATACAGTAAATCCCCCCAAAGACGAGATGACACTTCGCTTTGAAGGTCAAGCAGGATCTCATTTACTGGGGCTAACTGCCCGGCTTTTATGCAGGTCTCCCACCTGGTGGACACTACCCTAGGGGACCAAATGGGAGACTGGGACACAAAGGGTACAAGAACCAATCACAGACTTACACATTTCAACAATCCCACAATGCATCACAATCCCTCCTCTCTGTTCTGGAGATAATTGGGAAGTAATCCAATTATCTCCCAAGACAGAGGCAAAACTCCATTAACCACATGGCAGAAAACAAACAGTAAAAGACATAAAATTACATACAGTTACGTTCAGTACATAAAACATATACGTTCTACATATCCCCAGATAGCTCAGATCTGAGCGCACATTATTACCTAATGGCACTCAGATCACATTCATACAGTTCAATCGCCATGGAGCCAAAGTCCTTCACATAGTCTTTTCGTTACATTAATAGGCTCCATGGCTTAACTATCTGGGTGATGCTGTTCATCCGGTTAAACTACCGAATGAACAGTCATTCGGTTCCGCTCTCGAATGGGAAGGAGGCTGGCGGCTCAGCGGTGTTTGCTCAATTAAGTGTCCGTTTTCAGTTCCATAGTTTAGGCGATGAACACCGCTGGCCGTTTGGGAGGTAAAATGGCCGCTGCCACGTGTTCTGCAACCGAACAAGGGCCTCCCAGCGTTTATCAATTAAGCTGTAGTTAACTGCAGCTTCTGGGAGTTCAATTGACGGCACACTCCAGTTCCCAGGTGGTCCATCGTTCGGTAGTTTGTTCGGTAGATTGAATCTACCAAACACCCTGGCAGAAAGGCATGAATAAACCTTTCAGCAGGGAAAATAACAGGTCTGAACTGCAGGCGAGCAACCAGGCTTCTCCAGTGTACAGTGGCGAGGTTGATTTCGCCACAGTTCGTATTTATCATGTAGCTTGTCCCACAGGTCCAAAGAATGTGTGATGGTTCGGGCGGTTGGGGGTGGTAGGGGTCGATGTGGTTTAGGAACCCACATGTACAGAGATGGGTGATCTTTACCAAAGATTATGTGTTCAATGTCTACCCATCTTTTGGTTTGTGGTGGGGCATGCCAGTTTTGGATCTCGGCTAGTTGCGCTGCTGCATAGTAGTGTGAGAAGTTCGGTAGCCCGAGGCCTCCGTGGTTTTTGGAAACATAAAGTGTGTTTCTGCTAACTCTGGGTTTGCGGCCATTCCAGATAAATTTGTCGACCGCCGTTTGTAGGGCTTTGAGGTCTGCTTTGTGGGGAGGTATGGGCAGCGTCTGGAAGAGATATAGCAGTCGAGGGAGTAGATTCATTTTTACAGACGCCACCCGGCCTAGCCAGGAAACTCCTAGCGTCGCCCATCTTTGCAGGTCGGCATGTGCTATGCGTAGTAACGGTGTGTAGTTTTTCGCGTATATAGTCGGCTGGTAGCTGAATTCCCAAGTATGTTATGTCTGAGGGGCATATTCGGAATGGGTATTTATTTTTTAAGTTGCTTAGTTGTGATTCGGAGAGTTGGATTGGTAGGATTTCTGATTTTGCTAGGTTCAGCTTGTATCCTGCGAACATTGTGTATTCGTGTATGGTTTTTAACAGGGAGTCTATGGATTGGTCCGGGTTGGTTAGTGTTAGGAGAATGTCGTCCGCATAGGCAGACACCGTGTATGGTTCGCCTCTGATAGTTACTCCTTCTATACGAGGGTTGCTACGAATTGCTTGGAGTAGGGGCTCTAACGATATAGCAAACATGAGGGGCGATAATGGACAGCCCTGTCGTGTGCCGTTTGATATTGGAAATCTGGGTGGTGTGATGTTGGGAAGCAGGAGAGCTCCTTAAGGGGAGTGGGTATATTGCCTGTAAGAAAGCAAGAAATGCGCTCGGGAAGTTCATATGTTCTAGCGTGTGGTAAAGAAAGGGCCACAGTAGGCGGTCGAACGCCTTTTCGGCGTATGGTGATATCACTGTTGTGGATATTTTGCGGTGTTGGGTCAGCCATATAAGGTCTATGTTTCTGCGTGTATTGTCTAATGCTTGTCTGTTGGGGATGAAGCCCACTTGGTCTGGGTGTATTAATTTGTCTAGGTATGGGTTAATTCTATTGGCCATCATCTTGCTCATGATTTTGAGGTCCACGTTGAGTAGGGAGATGGGTCTGTAGTGCTCGGGTTCCGTGAGATCCTTGTTGGGTTTAGGGAGTAAGCAGATATTTGCCATTGTCATGTCAGGTGGGAGGTGGTCACCTCGTAGGGTAGCGTTGAATACTGCGCAGAGGTGTGTGAGGAGTAAGGGGCTAAACTCTTTGTAGTAGAGAGCGGTATACCCATCTGGGCCTGGGCTTTTGTTACGCTATTGCCATCTCTTCCACTGTCGCCTCTGCTTCTAAGGCTTGTTTGGCGGCTTGGGATAGGGTAGGTAGGGTTATGTGTTGGAGGTAGTTATCTAGCTGTTCCCGGTAGGTGGTGGAATCTTGGTGGAGGTGTGGTGAATGGTTGTACAGGGATTCGAAGTAGTGTTGGAATGTGTCGCCTATCTGTTCGGGTGAGTCGCTGAGTGAGCCTGTCCTTGTGCGTATAGAGGATATTTTTTTGGCTTCTATGCGTTTGAGCCGCCGGGCTAATATGGTATCGGCTTTGTTGCCTGATTCATAGTATTTCTGTTTAAGCCACATCAAGGCTTTGGTCGTGTCCGTGTGCATGAGTCGTTTAAGCAGGTCTCTGGCAGCGGTTAGTTCGCGCAGAATATGTGGCTGTGGGTCGCGTTTGTGGCTAGTTTCAAGTTTTCGTAGCTCGGTCAGCGTCTCCGTGATTTGCTGTATTTTCCTTTTTTGTGGGCTGATGCTAGGCTAATGAGAGTGCCTCTGATAACCGGTTTGTGTGCAGACCACGAAGTTATTGGGGATATTACGGAGGCCGTGTTAGTGTTAAAGTATTCTTTGATAGCTTTGGCGACCGTGAGCCTAATCTGGGTGTCATGAAAGAGCAGTAGGTTTAGTTTACATGACCATAGTCTTTTTAAATCAGGAAGGCGTAGGATAAGTGTTATGTCTGCATGATCCGACCACGAGATGGTGCCTATGGAGGTGTTAGATACCTGTGATATTAAGTTTGGAGAGATTAGAAAGTGATCTATGCGTGAGTATGAGGTGTGTGGGTGCGAGTAGAAGGTGTAGTCTCGGGTGGATGGGTGTTGTGCTCTCCATATGTCGACTAGCGTTTGCGTGGTTAGGAATTGGGCAAAGTATATGTCGTTTCGGGATGGTTGTGGGGCATCCGTGACCCGCGATGATCTATCAATGGCTGGAGTGTGTGTGGCGTTGCTGTCTCCACCTACTATCAGGCGTTTGCCTGCGTAGGCTTGTAAATGTGTGGCGTATTGTTGCCAGAACGTGCTGTGTGGGATGGTTGGAGCGTATACCGTGCTTATGGCATATGGTGTTGTGCCTATTTTCCCTTCTATTGTGACGTAGCGACCTTGGGGGTCTATTGTGCTCTTGATTTCTGTTAGAGGGCATGTGGTTTTGAGTATAATTGCGACCCCTTTCGTCTTAGTGTCCGGGGAGTTGGCCAAGTAGCTCTGTTTATAGTATCGGTTGGTAAGGGGAAACGATCTTGTGGTTGTGAAATGCGTTTCTTGCAGGAGTAGTATGTCTATGTGTTGCCTATGTGCCCATCGTAGTAGTCCATGTCTCTTAGTGGGCGTGTTGAGGGCTTTGGTGTTGATGGAGATGTATTTCAGGGAGAGGGGCATTATGGTGGTCGTAATCCCCGGTCGGGTCCGGTTTCAGCTTTGTCGTGTGGTGTGCTGGCGGGTGAGGTGGCAGTTAGGTTGAGATGTGGGCTGGGGCCCCGTGCCGCGACATTGGATTGGGAGGAAGGGTGTGGGATGGGAGTGGTGGAAGGGAGGGGGGAGTAAAAAGGTGAGGTTCTATTAGTGGAGGCCTTGGGGGGCCGAGCTACTGGTCTTACTCGTTGCCAGTAGGTGGTGGAGTGGTTCGCCTGACCGCTCCTAAGGTGTGAGGGTTAGAGTAGGTGGTGTATTGGTAGGTATTGGCGGTTAGCCGGAGTCGCCTGCAGGCCCTTTGTTTGAGTCATTGCAATTCCGTATGGAGGTGTGGTCTGGTCGTTCTGTGTGCTAGCCTTCGGTGTCCTTGGCATCGCTCCCCCACCCCCCTCCAAGAGGCCCAGAGGGGGTGGAGAGAGGCCCCATGTATATAGTGCCAGAGGGTGTAAGGTGTGTGTGAGCACTGTACCCAGAGTCGGTTGTCGGTGGAGGAGAGTGGTTCGCTCCGATAGATGGTGGGTCTCAGTGTGTCTGTCAGCTCGTGAGTCGGTCTTCGTTGTTCCTTAGGGGTCGTGATGTGTGATGTCCAGTTATGTGTTCTTGTCCCTGTCTGGGATAAATATAGATCACATGTACAACAATATTAAACAGTAACATATCGAGTTCTAGGCTTTCCAATAGCATTATAGTATCAATACTGTTATGTTCCCGCTGCATTTTATATTACATATAGATCTCAGTTAACATTGCTCTGTCAGTCCATGTGCTGGTAACCAGTAATACAATGCTACATCCAGCACTGTTCCCATCTGTTTTATATTGTTTATAGACATTAATATACATTGTCACATCCCTTTGTGTATTTTAAATTAGCATTCTCATGTCAATTCAATTGAGTTTCCTCTGTATTTTGTATGATACTTATGTCGTAATAAGCGGTGTCATTTCAGGCAGGGTGTCCATATGCAGCAGTGGCTTGTAAGTTCTGCTGTGTTTTTGTTATGTTTTATCTTATACATATGTGTCGTGCTTTTGGTGTATATTTTTGTTTATTGTTAGTGCTGTTTATTAATAGTTTTTTTTTTTCCCTTTCCCACCGTTTTCCTGTTTTGTTGTTCCACTCCTCTCCCCCTTTCCTTTCCCCTTGGTTTTTCCCTCCATTCCCCACTTATGCAGCTCCCGGGTTTGTGTGGCAGGTTCTTAATACTGTGTGGTATGTTTTAGGTGGCGGTTTTTCTTATGCGTCCAGGACAGAGCGAAATCGCCCTTACAGGGTATTAAGGGCGCATACCTTCCTTGTCTCTCCCAATCTGGGTGAGTCCTGTTCGTACTGTATCTCATGGAGTTAAGGGTATGTCTAATGCGTTGAGCTGGCTCAGACCCGATGCATGTATGGGGTCTAGTGAGTTCTTAGCTCCTGGAGGACAGACGGAGAGGCTGTGTCCTCATTGGTCGGTTTCTCTGGGGTTAGGGGGTTAAAGGGGATAGTGGGGAGTATGGCTCCTCCGTTGTGTCGATATGTAGTGGGTATGGGTGTTGTGTTAGTGATGCGTGTCGCGCATGCATGTGGATCTACGGTATGTACATATGGGTTTAAGCAAGTTTACAACATAATCATAGCATTCTCATGTCAATTCAATTGAGTTTCCTCTGTATTTTGTATGATACTTATGTCGTAATAAGCGGTGTCATTTCGGGCAGGGTGTCCATATGCAGCAGTGGCTTGTAAGTTCTGCTGTGTTTTTGTTATGTTTTATCTTATACATATGTGTCGTGCTTTTGGTGTATATTTTTGTTTATTGTTAGTGCTGTTTATTAATAGTTTTTTTTTTTCCCTTTCCCACCGTTTTCCTGTTTTGTTGTTCCACTCCTCTCCCCCTTTCCTTTCCCCTTGGTTTTTCCCTCCATTCCCCACTTATGCAGCTCCCGGGTTTGTGTGGCAGGTTCTTAATACTGTGTGGTATGTTTTAGGTGGCGGTTTTTCTTATGCGTCCAGGACAGAGCGAAATCGCCCTTACAGGGTATTAAGGGCGCATACCTTCCTTGTCTCTCCCAATCTGGGTGAGTCCTGTTCGTACTGTATCTCATGGAGTTAAGGGTATGTCTAATGCGTTGAGCTGGCTCAGACCCGATGCATGTATGGGGTCTAGTGAGTTCTTAGCTCCTGGAGGACAGACGGAGAGGCTGTGTCCTCATTGGTCGGTTTCTCTGGGGTTAGGGGGTTAAAGGGGATAGTGGGGAGTATGGCTCCTCCGTTGTGTCGATATGTAGTGGGTATGGGTGTTGTGTTAGTGATGCGTGTCGCGCATGCATGTGGATCTACGGTATGTACATATGGGTTTAAGCAAGTTTACAACATAATCATAGGAAGGAATATAGGTTAGCATTGTGGATAATTATTTCTTATCTGATAGTCTGACGGTGGTAATGCTGTATGTCGGCGGCCCGTCGGATTCGTGAGAGTCTTAGTTTTTCCGTGTGTCAGTGTCCTTGGGTACGTGAGCGGATACAGTCCATGTCGGGACATCGAAGTCTTGTGGATCTGAGCGTGTGGTGTCGGTCTGCTAACTGGCAGTGGTTAATTCCGGTTGTCAGGGTTCCGATCTCCCATGGGTGAGTGGCGTTGTTGGTGGTCCGTTTCGGCTCTTCGGTTTGGCGGTGACTGGGCCATGTTGGGAGCCTCTCTGTTGTTGGCGTCTGCGAGGGGTAGGCCCAGCTCTCTGCGAAACTGCTTGCTTATGCGATGTTGTGAAGTGTATACGTTAGGTTATTTCTTCGCAGCGTAAGTTTAAAAGGGTGCCCCCACGCATAACGGATCCGTCTCCGTGTAGGTTCCTGGGTAAGCGGTCGCAGCTCTCTTTGCTTTCGTAGGGTGCTGGGGGCCAGGTCCTGGAAGAATAGGACTTGGTGTCCCTCTATTTGGAGGGGTGTATCCCGTGCAGCTCTCATGATGGCCTCCTTGATATGGTAATAATGGAGCCGCACTATCACATCCCGTGGCAGTGTCATTCCAGGAGTAGGGGCCCGTAGTGCCCTATGGGCGTGATCCAGGAGAAGCTCAGCTGGGGGTGTTTCTGGAAGTAGGCTGCAGAAGGTTTCCCTGATGGTGGATGAGAGGGACTCCATATCTATTGCTTCGGGTATGCCTCTTATTCTTATATTATTACGCCTCGATCTATTATTGAGGTCTTCTTGGGCATCCTCTAGTTGTTTAACTTGGTCCCTGAGGTCTTTTATGGCCTGCTCGTGGATGTTTCCTCTGGATGAGGCGACGTCCATTTTGTCTTCCAGGGAGCTGGTGCGTTGCACGAGGTCTGTGAGGCCTGCCCGCAGGGGTGCCAGGTGCTTGGTGAATTCCGCTGCCATATTCGTTTTGATGTCGTGCAGCAAGCTACGGAGGTTGTCCTTCGTGATAGGGATTGTGTTTTGGTGACTTATGTCACTAGCTGTGCAGTCGGAATCATAATCCCTCTGCTCTTCGGCCCGCTGTTCTTCCTCCGTTTGCGGTTTCGGAAGATCAGGGCCACGGCCGACCTTTGTTTAGATTTGCGTCCTCTGCCCATCTCCTCGGGTGCACCGCTAGTTGATGGTAGTGTGGTGAGTTTTGGGGCGGAATTGGTGTGGGAATTGCGGCTAATATTAGCTGCTGGAGGGCCTGGTTGAGCGGAGCTCTAGCAAGATGCCGCCATTCGCGCCGGAAGTCAGGCGCCGCCCCCGCACATATTCGTTAACATCTTTCCTGAGGGAATCCCACCAAAATGATCTCATGATAGCAGATATGGATTTATTAGTGACCGGATATACAGCAGATACATTGTTCCATTGGGTGAAAGGGAAAATGTCATGAGGATGTTCCACAACAAACAATTTATCCAGTGGCTTATTGCATGGCGCCTGAGACTGAGCCTCCACGATTGCGCCAATTAGAGGAGAGGATAAGGAAAGGACAGTGGAAGCGATGATACACTCAGGTGGAATAATAGGGGATGTCTCTTGTCCCTGTACGGATTCTGCATCAAAATGCCTTTACGTTTTTTGGACCAGGTCTGTAAGTTAAAGCAAGAAAGAAACAAAGACCATCTAGCTTGTCTAGAAGATAGTTGTTTAGCATCCCCTATATAAGCCAAATTTTTATGGTCAGTAATGATCAAAAGGGGGTCCTTGGAACCCTCTAAAAGAGGTCGCCACTCTTTAAGTGCTAGTATAGTGGCCAACAATTCTCTGTTGCCAATATCATAATTGCGCTCAGCAGGAGACAACTTTCTAGAGAACTAACCACATGGATGTAAAGGGGTATCCTGACTCTCCGTCTGAGAGAGAACAGCCCCTACCCCAGTTTGGGAGGCATGAACCTCCAGTATGAAAGGTTTGTTTGAGAAGTTCAAAAGCTTCTGTAGCCTCCTTAGACCATATCGTACTGCTAGCCTCCTTGCGTGTCATATTGGTGATGGGGGCTATAACAGAAGAGAACCCTTTGATAAATCTCCTGTAATAGTTGGCAAACCAATAAACCTTTGAATGGCTTTTAGTCCATTGGGCAATGGCCAATGTAGAACAGCTTCTAGTTTATGAGAGTCCATCTGAAACCAAGAGGCAGAAATGTTATACCCCAAAAACTGTACTTCAGTCTGATCAAAAATGCATTTTTAAGTAAAGTTTGCAATACTAGTTTGACATGTTTGTGGCGAGTCTGAAAATCAGGGGGAAAAGTAAGGATGTCATCCAGATAGACTAGGACAAATTAATAAATATAATCCCAGAGTACGTCATTAATAAAGTCCTGGAACATGGCATTGCACAACCCGAAGGGCATCACAAGGTACTCATAGTGTCCACTTCTGGTGTTAAATGCAGTTTTCCACTCATGACTTTTCTTAATCTTAACCAAATTGTATGCACTCCTGAGGTCAAGTTTAGTAAAGACTTTAGCACCCAGGAGTCCGTCAAACAAACAATTCGGAAATTAGGGGATTGGGATAGGCATTTTTAATGGTGATTTTGTTTAATGCCCTGTAGTCTATGCATGGACGTAACTCACCATCTTTTTTTAGATACAAAAAAAGAACCCTGCACCAGCAGGCAATGATGATTTACGTATGTGGCCCTTACTTAGGGAGTCTTTGATGTATTCTTCCATTATTCTACTCTCCTGTGGAGATAAGGCATATACTGCTCCCTTGGGTGGCAGAGCGCCGGGTAGCAGATTTATGGAACAGTCATATGATCTGTGAGGAGGTAGAATAATGGTCTGAGTCTTACTGAATACCTCCTTAACCTCCCAGTATTGTATGGGAACTTCGGAGGTCTGAGGCGTATTGGTGGGTAATGTAATGATACCCACTCTTTTGGTAATATGCAACGTACTGTCTCCCATCAATAGCCTCAACAGCCAGAGGTGATAATCTCACCTTGATAGGTATAGCATTTTTTTTTTTTTACAAAATGTACATCAATGAAGTTTCCTGCCTGAAAAGTTCTTCTTGTCACATTTGATCGTACTATCAAGGAGAAATCTATTTTTGTTATTCCCAGAGGACTTATGCATCACACCTAAGATATGTCCCCTTAAGGTTCTTAGGTGCGGTCGTTTTCCGGACGTATGGGACAAGCACTCCTCACACCCATGTCCTTTTCGACCGCAGTATAGGCATAAACCCTCTTTTCTCCTAAATTGCCTTAGGTTCGGGTTCGGACTTAACAGCGAGGTCAGGAACAATAGGTCTGGAAAAACAAGGTGCTAATGACATATGTCTGGATATATTTCTGGTAGTTTTTCTGGTTCTTAATCTATTATCAATCTGCATTAGGTAGATCTTTGGCAGCAATCTCGTCCAGAATTGCTTCGTATAATCCTTTTTTAAATGCAGAGATTAACCCGCTATTAGTCCAGTCTACCTCCGAAGTCAATGTGTGAAATTCTATTACCTTTGAGTTGGTTCATCAAGTAACCAATCTTAGCTCTATCCGTAGGAAAAGATTCCGGTGAGGCCTCAAAATGATACTCAATTTGATTCAGGAATCCCCGGCATTCTTGAATATTACCATCAAAATGCGGGGGAGGAGATAGGGAGATAGTAGGTGCCTTAAGTACTATAGATGGAGGTACACTAGGCAGAGGTGACATAGTAGGAGAAGCCGCAGGCTGTAGATGCGCTGTTCGAGTAAGAAGTGTACTGAAAGTCTGGACAAATTGATCCATACGGTGATCATTCTTCTCTAGCTTTCTCTCGCAAGCTGCTATGTGCTGACACAATTCTACAGGATCTATGGCCATGTCGTAATGTCAGGAATACTAATTGATCCAGCATGTAGAATTGTGTCACACCTAGGACTAAAAGTAACATATTACCGGGCCTTAGAATAGCTGGACTTAACCTACCAAAGAATAGTCAGCATATTTGCCGAGGTCGGGGGACCCAACGATTAGGGAAAGTCAGGGATACCAGAATACAGGGAAGTCAAACAAAGCCAAAGTCAATAACCAGAAATAAAAACTCAGGAACACACTCTCAGACAACCACTAAGGGAAACCACTAAAGGGCAATGAGGAAAAGTAGAATCACGTTTAAATAAGCCCTTAACAACTTTGATTGGCTGAAATCGACCTTTGACCCCAGAATGTGCGTGCACGTCCCCCGCATGACGTCACACGCACGCCGCCATCAACGTGGGAGGACGTGGGGCTATAATTGGGGGTGGAGCCGTAGCGTCCGGCGTCCATTAACATGTTGCAAGAGTCAGTTATGCAGACGCACGTCCGTTGAGCGCAAATACCGCAATGTGAGGAGGAATATGTTACACGAAACAGTGAACAGTCTAAAATTCCCACTGACCAGAGCTCAAAAAACTTGAACGCCAAGAAGAAATAATGAAACAACTATCAACGTTTCAGTTCCACTTACCTGACCACTCATCTAACGTTACAAACCCGCTGCCCCCTTCTGGCTTCCTCTGAGCCCGGTCTCGCTACGGCTATTGGTTCCAACCATAAAGACCCTTACCGTAAGGCAGCAGTCGCATCCATTACACGTCATCGCGGTAGGGGTCTTTTTATGTTTTCTTACGTTCGTTTGATTCATGGTTCATATGTTTGTTTCAGGCGCTTCGGTACGATTTGTGTGATTTCAGTTAACATTGGTATAGATATGGTTTCGGTTTTACAAACGCACGAACGCAGTCATTTCATTTCCCTCCCAGTTCATTCGTGCATTTTAGTCAGTCACCTACTTCATACGAACCTTTCCTTTGGTGTCGTATGAAACAAGTGAACGATAATGGCGAAAGCATTTATTCTGTTCGGGAGATTCCCCCCCCATTCGGATTTATTTAGTTCACGAATTCAGTCGACTAGCCTTTTTTAGGTCATATGCCCCTAACTAGTTATTACAGTTTTACACTTACTGGATATTGTTTGTGGCTTTTAGATGACTGACTTAGGCGGTTTCATCATTTTTCGTTTAGCTGACATTTTTCATGATGTTGTTCCCACAGGTTTTGCTGCAGGAAGTTAAGCTTAAGAATTGTGACAACTTTGTCAATACTTGGCGTTATTAGGTTGTTAATTTGGTTTAAGGTTGTACTCATTGGGAGCTCCTTTTGATTTGGCATTTACATCTCGCATTCATTTAGGTGCCTTGCTCATACAAGACGGTAGCTTTTACAAGCAGTACAATTCCGTTATCAGGCTCTGTCATACTTTCACTGCTCATCTCTAGGTTCTAGTAGGTTTCCTTTATTATTATTTGGGCCCACGATCTGGCCCACTCACGTTAATCTATACGCACAGATACTCATCTACTCATCTACTGCCACCCTCTTTTTCCTATAATTTCTGCATAGAATCTCGTCCTGACTCAAACTTTATCAGGTACAATTTCACAAACCCGTACCTTTTTCCTATTAACAGAGTAGTACTGGCTTTTAGAGATTTAGGCTGTCCAACTAGATTCTGTTTTCTGGTCTTAATCCTTAAGCTAGTGGTCCCGCGAGGCCAACACCCATCCTCACTCTGAGGTATACGCCCCTCGGACCAAATCAGTTATTCACCTCTTATTGTCGCATAGAGAGGGCCTCCCATGTCACTCCCATTTTATCTTATGTTTTAGTAACCGCCGAGAGGCCAACAACCCGCCACAACGTTTCGTGGCCTTAAGCTCCCCTCGGGCCAACGCATAGTTTGGTTCAGATGGTGTCAAGCATGTGTGGCGGCAACCAGGTGAGGAGTACAAAGACAAGTATGTCTTGCCTACAGTCAAGCATGGTGGTGGGAGTGTCATGGTCTGGGCCTGCATGAGTGCTCCCGGCCCTAGGAAGCTACAGTTTATTGAGGGAACCATGAATGCCAACATGTACTGTGACATACTGAAGCAGAGCATTGCAGAGCAGTGCAGTATTCCAACATGATAACGACCCTAAACACACCTCCAAGATGACCACTGCCTTGCTAAAGAAGTGGAAGGTAAAGGTGATGGACTGGCCAAGCATGTCTCCAGACCTAAACCCTATTGAGCATCTGTGGGGTATCCACAAAACGGAAGATGGGAGAGCGTAAGGTCTCTGACATCCACCAGCTCCGTGATGTTACCATGGAGGAGTGGAAGAGGACACCAGTGGCAACCTGTGAAGCGCTGGTGAACTCCATGCCCATGAGGGTTAAGGCAGTGCAGAAAAATAATGGTGGCCACACAAAATATTGACACTTTGGGCCCAATTTGGACATTTCCACTTAGGGGTACTCACTTTTGTTGCCAACGGTTTAGACATTAATGGCTGTGTGTTGAGTTATTTTGAGGGGACAGCACATGTACACTCTTATTCAGGCTGTACATTTATTACTTTACATTGTAGCAGAGTGTAATTTCTTCAGTGTTGTCACATGAAAAGATCTAAAATATTTACAAAAATGTGAGGGGTGTACTCACCTTTTGTGAGATACTGTATACACACACACACATATATATACACACTATGTAATCAACTTTTGAAGCTTGAATAAATGGCACATTTTTGGCAACAGTATCGAGTCCTGTGAGTGCACTTCCAACACGGTATTTCATATTTTGAGGTCGGAGTGGCACCTAGGCAGTAAACAAGACTGGGAGCAGGAGTGTATATACACACACACACACACACACACACACCCATACATACACTTTAAATGAATTTATTTTAATTATAGTTATATTTTAATTATTTTAATTATAATTGGTGTTCTCCAGTAAACTATTGATGATTAGTTAGGAAAAAAAGGCAAATAAAAATGTAAAGAAATATTTAAAATTACAATATTACTTCAATACTTTGCATGCGATTATTACAGAACAATACTGTGACGGTTGTACCAGCACTGGGGGCAGAAGGACACTTTTACACTCAATTGTTCTTATGTTTTTTAGTCACCCTGTGTCTATTGTAGGTGCAGGGTGTATATAACATAACTAGATGTGATTAAATGTTTTGCATGCTCTCCTGTTCTGCTAATGCTTGCTACAAACAAGGTGGATTTGGCTGTAGAGCCTTCACAGCACCCTCTGATAGTAGCAACAGCTATTTGCACTACCTGAATAGCCAGGTTTGTTAATTTGCATATTCAGGTAGATTTGCATATTGTGAATTCTGCAGGCAGGAGAGATATTTTGTGTTAACTTCCTGTATGCTTTCGAACATGTTTTGGTTATTTTTATTTTCTGAAGTTTTTCAGAGCAAGCTTGAAGTAATGAGCATATTGGCAAGTCTCAAGTAAAAATAAAGCAATGTATGTTAGTTCCTTTTGGAACGGTGGATCCAGTGTGGATTTTTTGGGATCCCACCAACAGTCTTCAGATCTGTTGGCTGGCTACACAATCCACCTAGCGCAACGCCTGCAATCCTATTGGCGGACCACTCAGGAACGCCTCTAAGCAAATCTGGCTTCCATATGGTATTAAGATCCTGCCACCTCACTTGCTCCGTAATCGTCCTTTTAGCAGGGCTCTCAGCTCACCACCCAGGTCCCCCAAGCTGCAACCCATGCGCCTAACCAGACTTGTACAAACGACAGTCAGCGGTCCAGCCCGAATGGGACAAGAAAGAATACTGGTTATCTCCAGTCCAGTATTTAAAAGGGAAAGTAGGAGTGACTATTTAAATTATGGATTTATTTTACAGTCGGCTTGTCCAAGAGAAGCTACACACCCCTCAGGTCCTGCCACTATATGTTGGGAAAAGAAAGCCAGGCCTGAGAGCTGCAAGTGTCTTTATAAAGACAAGAGCAATCACATTGCAGGCAGAGGTGCATTCCTACCTGGTAGGAAAGCTGCAGAGGAGAGGCTATCTGCCTGGTAGGAGAGCTGCAGAGGGGACGATACCTGCCTGAAAGAGGAGAGCTCCAGAGGAAGAGGCAGAAGGGACAATATCTGCCTGGAAGGGCAGAGCTCCAGAGGAATAGGCAGAGGGGACGATATATGCCTATATCGAAGGACAGAGGTCCAGATAGACCCCAGTCAAGCTTCAGAGACTGGAGCTGAGGCATTCCAGGATCCTGGTAAGCAGCTAGGAAGCTAAACATTGTGATTAAAAATTGTAGCAATCATAGAAGCACTGGCAACAATATATATTGAAATTATAAAAGCAATGGTGCACTTGGTCTCCAGTGTTATGTTTGTATGTTAAGGTTTTTCACCACATAATTAAAAGGGACACTATGGTAACCAAAACAATTTTAGCTTAATGAAGCAGTTATGATGTATAGATCATGCCCCTGCAGTCTCACTGCCCAATTATCTGCCATTTAGCAGTTAAATTACTCTGTTTATGCAGTCCTTGTCACTCCTCCCTACCTGTGACTTGCGCAGGCCTCCTAAATTGTCTAATGTTTACACTTCATTGCAAATTCTGCATCTGTAGTGGAGGTCCCTGGGTACCTCTTCCTATCTTGAACCGGGGGAAAACCTCAGCACTTCTGCCCCAGCTGCCGTGGCTTGACTGTGGTCCTCCTGGAGCCTCTCCGTCCTGAAACATGATAGGGGACTAGCTCTATTCCCTCCCAGGGACTGGATGACACACAGTCCTGGGAGCTCTAGTCCTTACAAGAACTTTCCCAGCAGAATCCTCCACGAGTTGCAACAAGGTACTGAGCAGTGATTATAGCCTTTCCCCTCCCAGTTACTAGAAGACACATTGCTCTGGCAGTAAAACTGATTTTAAGGAGCCAAACTTGGCCTTTTATGCACAGACCCAGCATGGGGTCTCCATTTAATACAATACTTGCCCCTTCCAGGAATCTCTGGGCCTGGGAAATAAGACCGGTAAGCTAATTATGTCCCAGGAACAGAGAGCCCAACACAAAAATATAAAAACATAAAATTACCCCAAAACATAATAAAAACATACAATAACCCCACATATTATACATCCCCAAATAGCCCTGATCTGAGTGCCCAAGTTGTTCAAATAGCACTCAGATCCATGCAGTATTGGGGAAATGCCACCTTGTTAAAGTTCTGCCCAAAATAGTTCCAGGACGCTTGGTGCTTTTGCCGGTCAACTTTCGGGAGCTCCTGCTCCGCCAGGGTCTCAGGTAGTGTTTGCTCTCCTTGGTCTTGGGCACCTGACCTCCCAAAAAAAAAAAAAACCTCTCTTGGCGGGAATCGCACGATCACCTCATGCCAAAAACAGTTCCATAGCAATCGTGGCTAAGCACCGCTGAGGACTATTCTTGGGTTTGGTTAATGCGAACAGCCACCAGGGAGCTAGCGTTCAGTTCCATTTGCATAAAAGGAAAGTGGCAAAACCAGGGGTTTGTGACAAATGTTCGTGGGAAGGAGCGTTTGTCACAGTATCTCTTACTCTGTTAGTAGCTTGCTAGACCCCGCAGGAGCCTCCTGTATGTGATTAAAGTTAAATTTACAGAGCAGAAGATAAAAAAAAATTTAAAAAATTTTTTAAAGTAAGTTCTGATTGAAAATGAAACCATTTTGTTTACATGCAGGCTGTCCATCACAGCCAGGGAAGGTGTTCCTAGGGCTGCATTAACAGAAACAAAAGTGATTTAACTCCTCAATGGCAGTGAACTGAGCAGTGAGACTGACTACAGATGCAGAATTTGCAATGAAGTGTAAACATTAGACAACTTAGGAGGCCTGCGCAAGTCACATGTAGGGAGGAGTGACAAGGACTGCATAAACAGAGTAATTTAACTGCTAAATGGCAGATAATTGGGCAGTGATCTATACACAAAAACTCATTCAGTAAGCTAAAGTTGTTTTGGAGACTATAGCGTCCCTTTAAAAACTAGTCATCAAAGGCTAGACCATGTTCAAGATCAAGAGTTGTGTGGTAGTTCTGCTGAGGATTGTGTGTCTGGTTGGTTTTGTGCAGGAATTTCAGCAGCAGAGCTTTGAGACCCGATTGTTGCCTGTTACATTCCCTGTTAACGGGAACCTTTCCGGAGGATCTAGTTTTCATTGGTATGTGTTCCTTCCTGAAGACGTTTGTGGGGGAGTCTTCAGACTTGCAAGCATTCAGCTTTTCACTTGACCGTGAGCCAAATGTGCCTAACTGTAATGTCCAGAGACATTAAAGGAACTGATTCCTCCCTGTGGGGTATAGAACAGGCAGAGGGATCAGTACTTTTCTAGAAAGAATCAGAGGGTACAATACCAGACTCCTGCGCAGGTGAGTAGAGCACTCTGTGGCTACCAACTCCCTTTTAGGGTCACTTGACAGAGATTCCCCTATAAAGACCAGCCAAACCATTATAACTACCTGCCTAATATCAGTTGCCATCACTTGGGACATAAGACAGACACTTATAAAAGTACCCAGATTACTCTTTTGTTTAAGTCACCCTGTGCCCTTTATAGGTGCAGGGTGTGTATTATTATGATGTGTTAAAGGTTTTGTGTGCTCTCATGTCCTGCGGATTGATAGGTTCCCTCACATTAACAATTAGGGACCCCATCTACTGCTAATGAGTGGCGGGCCAGAGGGAAGAAGGTAGTAGGTTCCTCCTCCACTCCCCCCCCCCAACGGCATTTGGTGGAGGCTGGGGGGACAACGACACACACACTTGGTCCCGCATTTAGTTTATTCATTTGGTGAGCATTCGTTAGTTCAGTTCCCTCCCATCAGATATCATGGAAGTGAACTTAACAAATTTGCACCGAATGAATGTGCTATTCGTTAATTCTGATTACTTGACTGACATTTTCAATTACAGACAGTGTAATACAAAAGGCCAAACTCTACTTGCAAATTAACGAATAAACAAATGGCGCATGGAAGAATTTTGTTTGGCACCCATTTGTTATTCGGACTAAAAACACATTTTTACTCACTGTAAATTATTTTTTTCCTTAACCCCTTAATGTACACGTTGTGATCAAAACAAAACGTAAACAAAAACTTGAATTTGCGCTATGTCTGTTCAGGCGTAATTCGGCTCTTTCATATTATGTGCACCCACACTTATTATATATCATTACATTCAGGGGAAACAGGGCTTTCATTTAACATATAATATTAATATTTAGGTATGAAACATAATTTAATATGAATAAAATATAAAACTAATGGGAAAAAAATATTAAAATTGACATTTTAAATGTGACATTTTAACTGTGTTATAATACGGTTTGCTTTTACAGCAATAAAATACACATATTTGTATTCAGCGATGTCTCACGTGTAAAAAGTACCCCCAATGTACAGGTTTTATGGTGTTTTGGAAAGTTACAGGGTCAAATATAGCAGGTTACATTTTTCAGTTTTTTCACATTGAAATTTGCCAGATTGGTTACGTTGCCTTTGAAACCGTATGGCAGGGCTTGACAAATTTGTTTGGAATCTAGCAGCCAGCTAAACAAGTTAGGAGCTAGTCATTTTCAACGAGAAAATGCAATACTTAAAGGGATACTATGGTCACCAGAACCACTCCAGCTTGAATTTACATTGCTTAGTAACAGCTCTAGTAACAGTCACTCAGACTGTCACTAGGGAGTCCTGGGTCCCTGCTGCACCACGTGCAGCACCCAGGTTCAGTATCTCCAAGCTCTGCATGAAGGTGCTGAATGTTCCTCATAGAGATTCATTAATTTAATGCATCTCTATTAAGAGATGCGGATTGATACATTTGCTGCACATGAACAAAATCCTCCCAATGCTTTCCTTAGGGAAAGCATTGGTGTAGCGGATTGTGTTAAGACTGTCCTTAGGGATTCGTATTGAAAATGTTTTCGTGTAATTGTTTCCCGGTATGTCTGTAAAATGTATGAAGTTTTCGTATGATTGTTCGATAGTTTCATACGAATGAAACTAACGAACCATCAGACCACCCCAGTGAGAAGTGTGCGCCTCGTTAAGCATTCACACTCTGCAAACCGCAGCTTAATTGATCCATTGTATGTGCCTGTGTGGTCGCCATTCGGCATACGAACCACGTGAGGCGGCCATCTTACGCATGAAAATCTCAGCTGTGTTTGGTCGTCGAGTGTCTGGAACTCAAATCGGACACTCAAACAACCGAACACCGTTGAGACCTCCAGAGCTCCATAAGTCATGAACGGAGGGACTAGTCAGCCCCTTATTCGGTAAGATCAATGTTCTAAACAAGGGAATTAATACGAATGGAAGATTAGCTGTGGATGGCAGGTATTTCTATGTGTTTTAACTCCCGAACAGAGACCGACCGCAAGGCCAAAACACATGGAGCCTTTTTCGGATACCACCTTGTGTGCGGTCGGTCAAATTACACCCTTCTCACCTAACTCCCTGGTCCGATCTGGGTGAATTTTGGATATGTTAGTCACCCAGATCAGGGCTACCAGGGGGTACAAAGTATTGTTCTAACTGCGGGTTTTGGGCTACATCTAGAATTCAGGGAAAAGCACAGTATATTTAATAGGATTATGTGTCACACTGAGTGGAGGAGATGTGTGGGAGGTAACTGTGACATTATTGGTTACTGTCCTGATTAATGTGAATCCCTCCCTTGCATGGGAGAATGCTTTATAAGGAGGTTGTGTGGATTAAAAGTCAGTTCTGCTCCTGATGCTGTGTGTCGTCCAGTCATTGGGATCTGTATGGGAATATTCGTGGATTACCTTGCTTGCTGGGATTATTGCTCTATGGTGTTTTTATTACTTGTTCCTGAGCCTCACTGGGATCTTTAGTGGAGTTAACCTGTGAAATACCAGCTCTCCGCTACAATCAGCTTAGCTGAGATCATAAAGCTTGATAATCTCAGCCATGGGGAAGCTGGCAGGGCATGAGAAAATGAGGGAAAAAGGTGAGTAAAAACGATCGGAGTGGGGAGGTACCTAAACTTGCACACACACACACACACACACACACACACTGACAGGCTCACATACGCACAAACTCTTGACAAACTCGCTCGCACACACACTCTTGCGCTGAAAACAGGCTTGCACGCACACACACACACACTCTGACAGGCTTGCACACACGCATACATACATACACACTCTCTCTCTCTGACAGGCTCGCTCACACACACACACACACACATTTTGTTTTAATTGAAACCCACTTACCCTCCCTACCTTTGGGAGAACTGAGATAGTCTTTCCTGGGGTCCAGTGGGGCTGCACTCTTCCTGTGTGCGAGGGAGCAGTACTCTGCCTGTAGCTCCTCTCTGCTCCCTTGCATTATGTAATGATGCCTGGGCAGGAATGACGTCATATTCCAGCTCCCGGCATCATTACACAGCATGAGAAAGCAGAGAGAAGCTACAGGCAGAGTACTGCTCCCTTGTGCGCCGCCCACAATGCTCCCGTGGGCGGCCGCCTCCTCCATGCTCCTCAGGGCGACCGCCCACCTCCATGTACCCGCGGAGGGGGCGGCCACCACCATGTACCAGTGGGCAGCCGCCTGCAATATCTGGCACATATGAGCTGGCACATCCCAGGCGACAGGGTGAAATTTTTAGTTGCCGTCGGGACCTGGCGCCTGGGATTTGTCGAGCCCTGCCGTATGGTAGCCCAGGAATAAGAATTACCCCCATGATGGCATACCATTTGCAAAAGTAGACAACCCAAGGTATTGCAAATGGGGTATGTCCAGTCTTTTTTAGTAGCCACTTGGTCACAAACACTGGCCAAAGTTAGTGTTAATATTGGCTTGTGTGTGAAAAATGCAAAAAACTAACTTGAACGCCAATTTTGGCCAGTGTTTGTGACTAAGTGGCTATTAAAAAAGACTGAACATACCCCATTTGCAATACCTTGGGTTGTCTACTATTGAAAATGGTATGCCATCATGGGGGTAAATTTCATTCCTGGGCTACCGTATGGTCTCAAAGGAAACATAACGAACCTGATGAATTTCAATGTGAAAAAACTGAAACAAGCCTTATATTTTACTCTAACTTTTGAAAACACCATACATGAGGGGTACTGTTATACTAAGGAAACTTCACTGAACACAAATATTAGCGTTTCAAAACAGTAAAACATATCACAACAATTATAGTGTCCGTGTAAGTGCCATTTGTTTGTGAAAAATGCAAACAATTTCACTTGCACTGACATATCATCATTGTAATACATTTTACAGTTTTGAAACACTAATATTTTTGTTCAGCGAAGTCTTCCGAGCAAAACAGTACCCTCCATGTACAGGTTTTATGGTGTCTTTGAAAGTTACAGGGTTAAATATAGTGCTAGCAAATTAAATTCCCTGGACTTTCGGCATGGGTTATCAGGCAGGTCCCGCAAATTGTAAAAAATTAAAAAAGGGGGAGGGCAGGATACAACAGCTTAGAGCTCCTTACAGCAAAAGCCAGCTTCTGAGGATGAGAAGAGGTCAATATTGTAGTGCTTTAAAAATGTGTGAAAAAGTAGACAAGGTGGCAGCTCCGCTAAGGTCATCTGGAGATGCGTTGGCACGCTCGTCCCATGAAGTGGCCATAGCTCTAGTGGAGTGAGCTTTAAATCGATATAGGAGATTAAAGACCACTATGAATATATGATAACCTGATGGTTTCTGTAAGCCACTTAGAGATGGTGGTTCTAGAGACCACTTTGCCCTTAGATTTTCCTTGTAATTCAATAAATAGGTGATTTGAAATCCTGAAGGGAGCAGACCAGAGAAGATAAATTTGTAAGGACCGTTTAACAACCAATGTGTGCAGCTTGTGTTCTAGAGGAGAAACTAAACTACAGAATTAAGGAAGAACAGTAGCCTGGTTGAAGCCCTTCAAAGAGATGAACTTTGGCAAGTAAGAAGCCTTGGGATATAACTCGACCTTATCCTGATGAAAAATGGTAAAGTCTTCAGAGAAAGAGAGCGTCAGGATAACAAGTTGATCCAGCACGCAGTAATGTGTCACACCTAGGACTAAGGATAACGTATAACCGGACCATAGAATGGCCAGACTTAACGTCTCCAAGAATAGTCAAAATACTTGCCGAGGTCAGGGACACAGAATCAGACACAAAGAGGAGGGAAAGCCAAAAGTCAAGGATACCAGATATCAGGGAAGTCAAAACAAAGCCAAAGTCAAATACCAAAAAATCAAGATCAGGCACACACTCTCTGATAACCATAGACATGAAACCACGACAGGGCAAAGAGCAAGAGGAGAATTGGGTTTAAATACAACTCCTGTGGATCCGATTGGCTGTAACTGGCTTTTGACCCCAAAGGCAATTACCAGGTTTCCATGTGCATGATTGCTGCTCAGCACAAACCCTCCTGTGGATTTGATTGGCCATGAGCGGCCTTTGACCCCAAAAGTAATTACCAGGTTTCCATGTGCATGATTGCTGCTCGGCACAACTTTTCCTGTTAGGACGGTAATGTTTCTCAGCACAACTTTTCCTGTCAGGGCAGTAAATGCCATTAACCACATTTTTATGTGTGGATGAACACGTGACAGAGAGGGCTTGAATTTCTCCAATTCTTTTTGCTGAAGTGATAGCCATGAAGAAAACGGCCTTGAGAAAAATAAACATCTTCCAGAGCCTCAAATAGAGATTCACATAAAGCCTGCAGAACTAAAGACAAATCCCAAGAAGGGATACAAGACTTACAAGGAGGTCTGAGCAGCAGGATTGCTTTGAAGAAACGTGTAATTAATAACTCAGAAGCAAATTCTTTAACAAGGAAATAGCTGAGACACTGAGACCAGATAAAATTAATTTTGAAGAAAATGGATAGTTGTCAACCCGAAGGGGAACTTTGAAGGCAGTTGTGGTCATGACACCAATGAAGGAATGGATTCCAAATGCTCAAATATATCCTTGAAGTTGATTTCCTAGTAGAGCCTATCAAAAGATCAATCCTGCTGCTATCTTGAATGCCATGACTCTGAAGTATTAGCCTTGCAGCAGCCATGCTGTCAATCTGAACATGCGCAAGGTGTCTAGTGGCAGTTGCCTGTTTTCTAAAAATGGAAGGTCGATTGGCAATTCCCAAAATGTTACCGCCATCATCTGAAACTCAGAGAACCAACTTCTGTTGGGCCAGTAAGGGATAATTGCCAGCACTGAAGCATCTTCTGACCTGGTTTTCTGGATGATCCTTGGAATCAAGGCTACTGGAGGAAAAACATGGCCAGATTGAAATTCCAGTTAATGGCCATCCAGTCTAGAAAAAAGGGTGTGATCTTGACTGAAGTGAGGTGAACGTCCTGACCTTGCGATTCATTCTTCTGGCAATCAGATCCACGTCCGGAGTTCCGAATCTTCTGGTGAGAGCTCAGAATAGGTGTGGATGAAGGGGCCATTCTGCTTGTGATCATTTTGACCTGCTCAACTCGTCTGCTACTAAGTTTTCTTTCCCTTTGTGTGTGCCCAAAGAAACATTTCTGAACAAAAAAATATGTAGGCTTTTTAATTTTTCTCCAACTTGTCTTTTCAAATAAGCAACTGTTATGCTGTTGTCTGATTGAATCCTTACTGCTTTGTCTGATATGCAAGTTTTGAAATGAAGAAGAGCATTGAAGATGGCTTTTAATTCTCCGAAGTTTGATAATTGGCGAGTGTCTCTTGTGCACCAGTTCCCTTGACACATATGGGATTGGAAGTGAGCACCCCAACCATGTTGGGATGTGTCTGTAGTCACGATTAGCTATTCTTTTTGTTTCAAAGGAAGCTGGATCTTTTGCACCAAAATAATTAAAGTCCTGCAAGTTGTGAGGAAGGTTATCTGTAGATTGGATATGTTGTTTAAAGCATATCCCATGGATGCAGTCGGATTAAGATCTGGAAAATGTGTAGGCCAAGACAACACCTTGAACCTTTTGCCATGTTCTTCAAACCATTCCTGAACAAATTTTCCAGTACGGTAGGCTGCATTATACTTTTAAAAGAGGCCATGGACATAATTGTCATGAAGAAGTTACATGGTCTACAACCATCTCTAGGTAGGTAGTACATGTCAAAGTAACATGCACATGAATGCCAAGACTCAAGGTTTTATAGTAGAAAATCACCCAGACCATAACACCCTCTCCACAGATATGCCTTCTTCCCATAGTGCATCCTGCTGCCATACATTTGATCCAAAAGAAAACACGATTCATCAGAACAGAATCTTCTTCCATTGATCCATGGTCCAGTTCTAATTCCACTGAAGGTGCTTTCGGCGGTGGATAGTGGCCATCATGGGCACTTTGACTGGTCTGTGGCTACGCAGTCTCATACACAGAAAACTGTGATGCACTGTGTGTTCTGACACTTGTATAATGGCCAGTATTACTTTTTCACCATTTGAGCTACAGTGTCTTTTTTGTGTGATTGGACCTGACTGTGCTCCCCACGCGCATCAATGAGCTTTGTGCTCCCATGACTCCAACACCAATGTCCTTCCTTTGGTAGTACTGTGTACTAACAACTACATACCGGGAACACCCCACAAGACTTGCCGTTCTGGAGATGCTCTGACCCAATAATCTAGCTATCACTCTCTGCATTTGGCCCTTGTCAAAGTCGCTCAGATCTTTTAGCTTGCCCATTTTTCCTGCTTCCAACTGACTGTTCACTTGCTGCCCAATATATCCTGCCCCTTCACAGGTGCCATTGCAACAATATAATCAATGTTATTCACTTCAACTGCTGGTGGTTTTAACGTTGTGGCTGATTAAAGGAACACTATAGGATCAGGAGCAGAAACATGTATTCTTAACCCTGCAGTGTTAAAACCACCATCTAGCCCCCCTGGTCCCTTTGCCCTCCCTCCCAAAATAAAGTAAAATTTTACTTGTATTCAAGTTTGCAGCTGCTGCCTCTGATCTGCCTGCTTGCCTGACATCATCAGAAGTGATTCTGTGAGCCAATCATAATGCTTTCCCATAGGATTGGCTGAGACTATTAAGAAGGCAGATCAGAGGTAGAGCCAACACAAGCAAAACACAGCATCTCCTCATAGTGATACATTGAATCAATAGGGAAAGTTCAGTGTCTACATGCAGAGGGTTGAGAAGCTGAATGTCAGTCACACTGTGCAGCACTGCCCCAAGAAGCACCTCTAGAAGCCATCTGAGTGGCCAGTGGTTTCATCCCTAGGATGTAAACACTGCATTTTCTCTGAAAAGACAGTTTACTGCAAAATGCCTGAAGGTAATAATTATATTCACCAGAACAAATAAAATAAGCTGTAGTTGTTCTGGTGACCATAGTTGTCCCTTTAACCCCTTAAGGACCAAACTTCTGGAATAAAAGGTAATCATGACATGTCACACATGTCATGTTTCCTTAAGGGGTTAATGAATATTTGATAACTTGACCACGGTCTCAGCAAGTATCCCTTCTGGATGATACACCTTAAGGAGTAGCTGCTCCAGAGGTTTGTATCGTCACACAGAGTACTTTATAAACAAAAACAAAATAAGCAACACACAGGCAATTAGTGAGTAGTTCCCAAATACACAAAAAACAACAAGAGACATACACAGGCAATGAGGAGTACTTCACAAAATTAACAACCTACAACGAGAGACACACTGTCAGTGAGTGGTTTCTGCCTCACGTATAACCTACAGGTAGAGAAATCCAATCTTGCTCACAGTTACTGTATCACACACACACACACACACACACACACACACACCCCCTGCCAGTCACTGTATCTCACACACACAGCCAGTCACTGTATCTCACACACACACACACACCCTGCCAGTCACTGTATCTCACACACACACACACACCCGCAGTCACTGTATCTCACACACACACACACACCCCTGCCGGTCACTGTATCTCACACACACACACACACACACACACACTGCCAGTCACTGTATCTCACACACACACACACACACACACACCTGCCAGTCACTGTATCTCACACGCTTTACACACCCTGCCAGTCCACTGTATCTCACACACACACACCCTGCCAGTCACTGTATCTCACACACACACTGCCAGTCACTGTATCTCACACCCTGCCAGTCACTGTAGCTCACACACACACCCTGCCAGTCACTGTATCTCCACACACACACACACCCTGCCAGTCACTGTATCTCACACACACACACACACACACACCCTGCCAGTCACTGTATCTCACACACACACACACACACACACCCTGCCAGTCACTGTATCTCTCACACACACACACACACACACCCTGCCAGTCACTGTATCTCACACACACACACACACCCTGCCAGTCACTGTATCTCACACACACACACCCTGCCAGTCACTGTATCTCACACACACACACCCTGCCAGTCACTGTATCTCACACACACACACCCTGCCAGTCACTGTATCTCACACACACACACCCTGCCAGTCACTGTATCTCACACACACACACATACACCCTGCCAGTCACTGTATCTCACACACACACACACCCTGCCAGTCACTGTATCTCAC
>OW240913.1:376893870-376910308 GCA_933207985.1 Pelobates cultripes | reverse complement strand
GAGGGTGTTGGGGGGAGCAGATAGATGGAATGAGGGTGTGGGGGGGAGCAGATGGAATGAGGGTGTGGGGGGGAGCAGATAGATGGAATGAGGGTGTGCTGCACAGACCGCTACTGCAAGCACCAATCTCCCGAACTGCAAACCCACGAATTCACCAACTCCCGAACTGCAACCAAGGGAATACTCGAAACTCCCGAACTGCATACCAAGTAGCACTCCCGAACTGGAGACACACGAATAGCTGCTAGCAGACGAACAGGAAAAGCCCCCAAGCGGCTTTCACTCCTGGCAATCAGTTTCTAACAGCATACAGTAAATCCTCCCCCCAATAATGAGACGACACTTCACTTTGAGGGTTAAGCAGGAACTGACTGGACTGGCACATACAGCCTCTTTTTTTCCCAATCCACAAATTTAGTACTGCCCACAGGGTTTTACAGAACAACCAATAACACGTACAATACACACAGACACTCCCACACAAAATCCTCCCCACTGCCTGTGATACAATTACCTTACACAATGGGTAATCTAATTATCACAGACAGAGAAATACAGTTTTATAAAACACATCACAGGGACCCCAAAACATGCAATAACCCCATAAAAAAAATTCACCCGGATCCGTTCAGTACTTTGGAAGATACAGTTTAATGCAGATTCTGCAGAACATATACAGGCTAAATGAAAAACAATCACTGTATAATGTGTCCCCTGCTGTATAGTCCAAAACCACTGCATGATGTCTCTGTGCACCAAATACTGGCGAGATGGCACCGTGTTGAAAAGTCCAAACAGTGTCTGTGTGTTAAAATGGCCGCCATCCATTGTTCTCACCATGTGCTTCATCCATTGTTCTCACCATGTGCCTCTGATACAGGAAATGGTGGCCACCCAGTAACTCCACAGTATGTCCCCGGATGGTTCTTAAAGGGCCAGCAGCAGCACAACACAAATCCATTATGTCCAAATCGTGTCTTTAAAGGGCAATACATCCCAGGGGCCATAGTCACATGGCAGGAGGCAGGCAATCAGTCTTCTCCAATGCCCAGTGGCAAGGTCGGTTTCGCCACAGCAACATAATAGGATATCTTGCCTATGAGGATTGTAGCCAGCAGTGGAAGAGTTAATTCAATGTGATTTGACTAACAACCAAGTTTTATTGCTACACTGCTGTGTGTTCTGTGGAGTTCTGTCTTCTATGTGAATTTGGTTTTTAAGTGATTTCTAAATAGTGTTGTAGCAAACTCGCCCCTTTAAAGGAGTTTGACATGAGTTTTTGGAGGGGGCTGCTTGTCCGCCTCCTGCCCTGTGACTATGGCCCCTGGGATGTATTGCCTTTTAAGAACATATTTGGGCATAATGGATTTTTATTATGCGGGAACAGCACCCTGGAGACACCGAAATTATTATGGAACGATATAGAGCCAGCGAGTCCCTGGACAATGTTCGAGGTGGAGGATGAGTTTAACCGGAGGTTACAGAACCTCTTAGCCCCACTGGATAAGCCAATAGCAGAGGCAACCAGGTTGGATGGCAGAGAGGGCGCCCGACAGGAGATGTGGGAAGAAACGTGTAGTGGAACGCCAATATTAAATCCACGAATTCCGCTGGTTCCGGAAGTAATCCAAAGTCAAGCGCTGGAAAAAGCAAGGCAATATCCCAAATCTCCCAGTAATAGGACGAAACACAGTTCTGAGAGTCAACTGAGGTCTTTATTTTCAGCTCCACAATTTATACAATTCCCCATGCAAGGGGTCTCTTGAGTCCCCTCCCAGGGGCATTCCCAGAGAGGACTACATGGGGAACTTATTGTACAAGACATTTCTCCCATCAGGCACTGCTGCACAAGAGGGATCCTCCCACAGGAATGTACCGTTAAGTGGATTATCCCTCCGTGCAGCAGAACCGACAATTTATATTAAAATGCATAACTGTGGTAATATACGGTTCATTTAAACAAATGGACGTTCGGTAGATAGCTGGGGTCTGAGCGCATCATTCGTGAGATTACCGCTCAGATCCCAGCTAAACCAACCGAACGCCGCACGAAAAACACATTCATTAAAAGACATGTTCAAAATACCGATTGCCTTCCAGGGAACCAAATACCGAACGGGCCGGGACTCCCGGTGTTGGGGGGAGCAGATAGAATGAGGGTGTGGGCGGGAGCAGATGGAATGAGGGTGTGGGGGGAGCAGATAGAGTAGCCGTTTTTAGTACCATGCGCTCGACGACCAAACACCGCTGAGGGAACAAAGGATCCAAGATGGCCGACCGCCGCATGGTCGGTAGTCGAATGACGGCCACCTTGGAGAGCCTCTAATTACCGATTGCAACATTGTTGCAATCGGTTAACAAGTGCCACACGCCTCTAAGTGTGTGGGCTACTACATGGGGTATTTTCGGTTCACGAACGGCCCACAAAAGTGACATTCGTGAAACGAAAGAAAATACAAAACATACAGCTATCTGCATTCGGCAGATAGCCCATATAGCAAATACATGTTAATTATAACCAGCATACATTCTATATAGTTAAGCCCATATCCCACAACCCTACAGGCAACCCTTAAAGGCACAGTCTCTTTATAGTGTCCAAGTGGCTATGTTTGCCACAAAACGTCTCCCCAGCAAGGAGCAGTGACTACATGTCCGAGTGGCCCTGCGGATGCCTATGCTGGGAGAACAACTCCTGGGGGAATTGGTGATGCAGCTTAGTTCACTGGCATGGAGGGAACTGGGTATCGACGATGCATACCAAGCGCTATGTTGGTACGCGGTTCAGCGTGTTCCCGGAATGGCCAAGTTCGACAGACCGGAGGGCAAGGATTACAATTGCCCTAGCTTATTATGGGGGGCCTTTGCAGAACCGGAATTAGGGAGTGCGGCAGAGTCACGGCTTTGGGATATATTTGACTACAGAGAGGCCATGCTGGATCTCCCTATGGCTGAAGAATTGGCTGTCCAGGAATGGGAACTGGAGCAGGATTACCAGCACCTGATCAGCTCCAGTCAGTCACCCTATATCCTGCAGGTACCGCCAGAGCAGTGGGAGATCGAACAGGATTATGCTTGCCTATATGATCAAGTGACACCGCTTGTCTCTAACATGATGGGGTTTATGGACTGTACACCATCGGGAGCGTTGAGTTTTGTCCCTCCTCCCCAGCAACTAAGCCCGTCATCTGGAGACCTAGGTTCTGTACCACCTACTTCCCAACTAGCCCCAGAGATGAGAGACCTTATCGACTGGTCCTGGGAAGAACCCCAGCTGGCAGTTGGAGCGGGGACCGAGGTCTCTCCACCGGCCGTACAAGGATGCTGGGCAGCCGTCCCAGATCGCCAACCACAGATGGATATGTTAGGAGTGGGGACAGTCGGTCCCTCTCCACAGCGTCCAACCCAGGGAGAGGAGAGTGTCGTCCGGCAGCCAAGTGTGTTATTGGGAGAAGGGACAGGCGGTCCCTCTCCCCAGCGGCAGAGTGCTTTACAGGGAGTGGAGACAACCGGTCTCACTCCCCAGCGGCTGAATATGATATTGGAAGGGGAGGTGGTCGGTCTTCCTTCCCCGCAGGACAATGTATTGGGAGAGGAGACAGTCGGGGTCTCTCCCCAACGGCCAAGTGTGTTACAGTCGGTCTCTCTCCATCTCCAGAAACCAAGTATGTTATTGGGAGAAGGGACAGACGGTCCCTCTCCCCAGCGGCAGATGGCTTACAGGGAGGGGATACAACCGGTCTCACTCCCCAGCGGCTGAGCATGTTATTGGAAGGGGAGACGGTCGGTCTCACTTCCCGGCAGCAGGACAATTTATTGGAAGGGGGGACTGTCGGTCTCCCTCTCCAGTGAGAGAGCGTGTTTCTGGGAGAGGAGCCTGTTACCCCTTTTCCCCAGCGTCAGCTTATCCCACCAAGGGACAGAACCCCCGGACGGTACAGATGGGACCGAGGTCTCTGTACCTGACCCACAGGGATTATTTTTAAAGTTACAGCATGTGTGTAAAAACTGTATATTTTCTGCCTGTGGTAATTAAGTTAGTCTATTGTGTTGAGATAATTGTATCACAGGCAGAGGGGAGGAGATGTGTGGGAGGTAACATGTATCTGACTGGGGACTGTACTAAGTATTGTGGGTGTCTCCCTAACAGTGGGAGAGAGGCATAAAAGCAGGGGTTGTGGAATAAAAGTTCAGTTCTGCTCCTGATACCGTGTGTCGTCCAGTTATTGGGAAAGGTGATGGGATACTGTTGGATTTTACTGCTGATTGTGCTTGTTATGCTGCTGGATTATTCTCTCACTGTGGGTACTGTGCCTGGGATTATTGCTTGTTCCTGAGCCACACCTGGACTACCAGCGGAAATAATCTGTGAGAGACCAGCGTCCCGCTACACCAGGTTGCTGGCGGTGTTGTGCAGCAGGTGTCGGCCCTCGGGTGGCCAGTCTTTTAGTTTTCCCCATTTTCTTGCTGTTAATCGCTGTGTTTTGAGGCTTGGGGCCTAGGAGCTCGAGTATCGTGCATCCTACTCGTGCAGCCAAGCCACGCCCCCCGTAACCCAATATTTACCTTTAATTTCTTTTATAAATCTTATACTTTAGCAGCTATAGAACACCCAGTGTACGTTCCCTTCACTTTCAACACAATATACCATAAAATAAGGTGTAGCTCAATATAAAGTACATTCACATCCGTAATATGAAGGGCAACGCAGATACAATGTCCGTTTGGTCAATACTGTCCTTAAAATGTTAAATAGAAGTCATTTTTGTTAAAGCACTTTATTGATTGTTAACATTTTAAATATAATTGCACATTTTACACAATTTCTGTATGTTGTGGGTGCACCTATTTCTGCATACTTGTATTGCTAACACATTATACAAATGTGGTTCTCCGTTTTACAAATTTCATGGTTTTCTTTAATAAGAATCCTTCTTCACTTCCTGTTATATTCTGTATGTCAATTACTTGTCAAATATGCCCATTGCTATATAAATGGTAGTAATAATAATAATTATGTAGATGGTGAAGAACTGTAAATTGTTTAGTTTAAATAAAGTGGAATTATTGCTTACTGAAACCTATATTTATAATCTTCATCCTTTTGTACTAGTGAGGAGTTGGATTGGTTAACCTGTAGCGCTGCCGTAAGACATGACTCTGCATTGACAATTAACTGGCATCTCTTTACAAGTGTGGTTAATTCATTTATTTGCACATCTTTATATTTGCCTCTAACTGTGATTTTACGTTTTTGTCCATCCTGATAGTGCTTTGTGAGGTCTGCAACGAAGGGAAGATCTGTTAAAACTTGCACACCTTCCATAAATGTCTCACAAACATAATTTGGGGGAACTTCAATCTCCACTGACTGCTGGTAAGTTTTGATCTCTTCCTTACTAGCCCCCTTATTCCAGTCCATACTGATCTCTGTGCTGAAACCGATGGCCGCCTCCCCTATCATGGGTACTGATGCTGTTATTGTGGTGGCTATTTCAGATGAAAAAGTGTGCCCAACGCTCCAGGTTTTTTGGACAGTAGTAGCTTTACTCAAATTAATGGTCTTCTTTACAGGTCGACAGTCCTTATTAATAACTGTGGATTTAGTTAGCATTTCAGGGGGCTGCATTGTCATGTTCAGTTCATTAAGTTTGTATTGTATGTTATTCAAGGTTTGTTGAATAATGTTAAGGTTAATAGTTAGCACTTCATATGATTTGTAGAAATATTCTTTACCATCATAGGGAAGGAAAAAGGATTTGAAGTTGGGAACAATTTTTCCTAAACCATATTTATTTTTCCCTATATAAGTCCCTGTACCACAGCTATCCACAGCATTAAATGGAACATAACCCCACGAGTCTGCCTTCCATTCCAATATTTCAAAATTATCTTCATTTATTAGGATTTTAAATATGGAATTGTAGAACTCTTTGCCATCATATGGGTAGAAGCAACTTGGACCTTGGCTCTTGGTATAGAATCCCACAGAGCATTGAAAATGACAGATGTAGTCTCTTCTCTTTCTGTAGGCGTTATAGATTGACACGGCACCAGAGGGTATACTTCCATTCCATGATACCCATTTCAGGTTCTTATTCATCCCAACAAATAGTTCACGCTTTTTTCTGTCTAAACCCTGTAATTGCAGATCGTTTTTTCCTTGGGTAGATGAATTTGTGTGACCGGATTTACAGGTGGAAGTGAAGTTAATGGATGGTTCTAGTCTGCCGTGATGTCCTAGCGTTCTGTTTGCAAATACTGTAAAGGAAAAAAAACATGTTTACCTAAAGTGACCGACAACTGGTTAAAATAGTAATTCTTTTTATTTCTATATCTAGAACAAGCATATATATGGCCATATGTCTAAGTGAATATACAACCTTTTCTTTCATTTTTTTTCGCTAGGAAGCAGAAGCTTTTTCCTTGAAGATGGAAATTGTGGCGGCCACCCTGACAGAAGAGTGTTGTATACCGGGTTGCAAAGGAATAATTTGGGGGATCTGTTACAGTGCTCCGGCAGACCCGACTTGACCTTTTTCGGGTCAGCTTGGGCATGTCCTGATTTCTGCTAAGGGCTGAGCTCCGTTTGTCGAGACAACCCGTCAGCTTTGTCATTCTGCTTACCGGGCCAGTAGTGGATAGTGAAATTGTAGGGTTGAAGTGCCAAATACTCCTTCACCACTGCCGCGTAGCTCATCTCCTGGGGTAGTAGCTTTCTACTGAGGTACGCGACAGGGTGCTCTCCTCCATCTTCTCCAACTTGGCTTAGAACTACCCCCAAGCCAAACATGGAAGCGTCTGTGTGGACAATAAAACGTTTGTTAGTGACTGGGGCAGCCAAGACATGGGCATGAATTATTGCTTTCTTTAGAGACTGAATCGGTACAAGCCAAACGGGGTGATGAAGGCCGACTTGGGGATCGCTTCCTCGGCCAGGGGAATCTGCCACTATCCGTTGCAGAGATTTATGGTGGTCAGATAGTGTCCCCTGGCTATACGATCTAAGAGTATATCTGCCTGGGGCATCGGGTAGACATCTGTCACGGTCTAGTCGTTTAGTCGCCAGAAGTCCACACAGAACCAAGTGGTTCCATCTTTCTTGGGTACAAGGACTACCGGTGAAGCCCACGGACCATCTGAGGGTTCAATAACCCCTAACTTCAACGTTTCCTGTATTTCCCACCGCATTCTATCTCGGACGGCTTCAGGAATAAGTTAGGGCGAAGGTCTGTCGCTTGCCTTCCAGTAACTGACGGACCTGATCCCTGTCTACAGATGTTAATGGGTCCTCTAGCTTTAGCTGGCTGAGGAGGTCAGTCTGAGAATCCCTCTCCAATAGGTCGAGTAGGGGGAGACTGTCGGGATCGTCTATGGCTGGGGCACATACAGCAGCTATGTCTTCCTGCCTTTCCTGATATTACTTTAACATATTAATGTGGAAGGATCTCCGGATCCTTTCATCAGCACAGCTGGCAATTACATATCCAGTCTCTCCCAGTCTCTGTACTCGTCAGTAAAGGTCCTCAACATTTGTTTGAGGGTACCATAAAACCGTTTACAGAGACCGTTAATGTGGAGGTGGTATGGTGAACTGAGTAAGGGCTTAATACCACACACCTTCCATAACTGATGGATAAGGTCTGGGGTAAATTGAGTCTCCTGGTCGGAGAGGATTTCCTTTGGAAAACCTACTCTGGCGAAGATCCAAACCAGTGCACTGGCTACAGTGTCTGCCTGGAAGTTTGAGATGGCGACTGTAGCGGAGATGCAATATTCCCCAGGTTATTTCCGCTTATAATCCAAGTGACGCTCAGGAACAAGTAAATAGTAAATCCACAGGCAAGGTTTCCAGCAGGTAAAATAACAGCAATATCCCAACAGCAATCCCAATAACTGGACGACACACAGTTTCAGGAGCAGAACTCAAATCTTTAATCCATACTGTCCTTTTAAAGCATGCTCTCATGCAAGGGAGGGATTTACAATCATTAGTACAGTAGCCAATCCTGTCCTGGTAACCTCCCACACATCTCCTCCCCTCAGCCTGCATCATAATCCCCTTATCCAGTCTAGCAATTCCCCCCGTTTCTGGATGTACCCCTAAACGTAGGGGTACCCCTTTAAATCCTACACCCCCTGATAGCCCTGATCTGGGTGAACAACATATCCAAAAATCACCCAGATCAGACCAGGGGTTCGGGAAATTTATGGAGGGAATAAAATGACCGACCGCACTGACTGAGATAGCCGAATGCGGTTCCATGCGAATGGGCCCTGCGGTCGGTCCTGGAATAAGGGAACAAACTGCACGAAAGCCTCTAGCTATAGAGGCTAGGGAGGGTTCGCCTGAATCCCCTTGTTCGGTTCTTTCTATCTACCGAACGAGGGGCCGTTCGGTAGTTAGGAACTGAACGGACCGGGCTTGTGGAGGTTTCAGTGGTGTTCGCCTAGTCGAGTGTCCGATTTGAGTTCCAGACACGGCTACTTCACTTGCCAATTACCCGTTCGCAACAATGTTGCAACTGGTAATTGAAAACACACTTCACACAGGGGAGGTCTGACTGTTCGGTAGTTTCATTTGAACACACTAAAGGAATGAAACTACCTAACATTCAGACGAATCCAATACATCAAATACATAGACTTTGCCATTTTCATACGAATGCATAGAAGTACATAAATTGTTCAGGACAGCACAGGGCCATCCACTACAGCGACGGCTTCAGGGCAGCGGGTAGCATAATCCACCACGGTAAGTATATACTTCTTACCGGATGGACTGGGTCTCGGTAAAGACCCTACCAGGTCAACTGCTATCCGGCTGAAAGGTTCTTCCATACTGGGCATGGATAGCAGTCGGGCCTTGGGGTGATCTCCTCTTTTCCCTACCCACTGACAAATGTCGCAAGTCCTGCAGTATTGTCGCACATCCTCAGAGACTCCCAGCCAAAAGAAATTCTGGGTTACTCGTTTGGATGTGCAATGTACTCCCAAGTGTCCGGCTAGAGGTATATTGTGCCCAATCCGAAGAAGCTCCAACCGGTACTTCCTGGGAACCACCAGTTGTCGCTTCTAGGATGGGGCTGCATCTGTATTGTGAGTCTCAGTTTACAATCTATCCTGTTCCCAAATAAACCTCTCTCCCTTCAGCCCCTCTTTCTCTGTTTCTGCCTTGGCCCTATACTTGTGGAGGGACGGATCTTCCCTGGTCTCCCTGCCAAACTCCCCTGGGGTTTCCCAGTCTAATGGGGTAAGTTCTACAGTCATAGTCAGGGTCTGGTGTCTTACCTGGGTCTCCCAGGTTGGTGGGCTGGCTTCTGTAGTTTTGGCCTGTAGACCGGATTTGCTTCAGCAGGTTCTGTAGGGACGTTAGCGGATCATTCCCCAATAGAACTTCAACGGGTAATTGGTTCATGGTTTGCCTGGTGTGTACCTTATCTTTGACCAAGTGGCGCTGTATTAAGGTTAGGGTAGCTCCAGTGTCACGTAATCCTTGTGCCGACTGACCATCTACCAGCACAACTTGCCGATGGTGTTGGCAGTTGTCCTGTGTATGCCCAAATATGTATGGGGTATGCCCAAATATTCCTCAGGGTTGGCCTCACCTTCCAAGCAGTGAGCAGCCGGGGTACGGGGGCACCGAAGCTCGGAATTCTGGGCCATCCACCTGGCGTCCGTGTTCTCATCGGCCAAGCGGGCAGCTTCAGGCAAGGTGAGTGGTCATCGGTCATGGATCCATTCCCGCAATTCTGGTTGGAGGGAATTTTAAAAATGCTCTAGGAGGAATAACTGAAGTACATCCTCCCAAGACAATGCTTGGCATCTGGCGACCCAGTGGGATGCTATACGGTGGAGGCGACATGCCCACTCAGTGTAAGAGTCCCCTCCTCACTTCTTAGATTCCCAGAATCTCCGGCGGGATGCCTCAGGGGTAACTGCATACTGGGCGGGCAGAGCTTCCTTAACGGCGTGGCAATGGTATATCTCCTCGTCAGGTATAGCCCGGAAGGTTTCAGCAGCTCTACCCGACAACTTGCCTGATGGAATAGTGACCCATTCATCCATGGGTACTTTGTGCAGAGCACACTGTCTCTCGAAATCTGTGAGATAGCCATCTATTTCTCCCTCTGCCTCTTGAAAGTCTTTGAATGATGCAAAAGGCACCTTTTTCCGTTCTGCAGGAGGTGTAGTAGTGGCCACAGTTGGGCTCCCTGCTTGCAGTAATTCTGCCAACTGCAGCTGGTGTTTCCGTTTGTAGCGGAACGCCAATATTAAATCCACGAATTCCGCTGGTACATACAGTAATCCACAGTCAAGCGCTGGAAAAAGCAAGGCAATATCCCAAATCTCCCAGTAACCGGACGAAACACAGTTCTGAGAGGTCTTTATTTTCAGCTCCACAATTTATACAAGTCCCCATGCAAGGGGTTTCCTGAGTCCCCTCCCAGAGGCATTCCCAGAGGGGACTACATGGGGGACTTACAATACAGAGCATTTCTCCCATCAGGCACTTCTGCACGAGAGGGATCCTCCCACAGGAATGTACCGTTAAGTGGATTATCCCTCCGTGCAGCAGAACCGACAATTTATATTAAAATGCATAACTGTGGTAATATACGGTTCATTTAAACAAATGGACGTTCGGTAGATAGCTGGGGTCTGAGAGCATCATTCGTGAGATTACCGCTCAGATCCCAGCTAAACCAACCGAACGCCGCACGAAAAACACATTCATTAAAAGACATGTTCAAAATACCGATTGCCTTCCAGGGAACCAAATACCGAACGGGCCGGGACTCCCGAACGGCCTGGAAGCTCAGCGGTGTTTGCGCCGTCGAGTAGCCGTTTTTAGTACCATGCGCTCGACGACCAAACACCGCTGAGGGAACAAAGGATCCAAGATGGCCGACCGCCGCATGGTCGGTAGTCGAATGACGGCCACCTTGGAGAGCCTCTAATTACCGATTGCAACATTGTTGCAATCGGTTAACAAGTGCCACACGTCTCTTAGTGTGTGGGCTATTAAAGGATAGTTCATTCGGTTCGTGAAACAAAAGGAAATCAGCTATCTGCTTTCGGCAGATAGCCAATGCAGGCAATACAGTGTTACACAATTCACATTACATTATACTCTGGAACACACATATCACGAAAATCATACAGGCAACCCTTAAAGCGACAGTACTTAAATAATGTCCAAGTGGCTAGGTTTGCCACAATGCTCCCCCAGAACCAAGCCGGCATACACAGTCTGATCCCAACGGATCGGCTTGGGGATGTCCGGAGGAGGGCTCACAAATCACTTTTCCAAGTCAGTTTGTCGAGATAACCCGTCGGCGTTACCGTTTTGTTTCCCGGGGCAATAATGAATAGTAAAGTCAAAAGGCATTGTCTCCAGCCACACCAATGGGTTGTGATCTGTGAGCAAGGAAAAGGGTTGCCCGTAGAGGTAAGGTTGCAATTTTTTCAGGGCCCACACCATGGCCAGGCATTCTTTTTCGATGGCGGCGTAGCTCACCTCCCGGGGTAACAGTTTCCGGCTTAAATACGCTACGGGATGTTCTCCGCCATCTGCCCCAACTTGGCTCAGTACTGCTCCCAATCCAAACATTGAAGCGTCTGTGTGGACAAGAAAGCGTTTAGTTGGATCAGGAGCAGCGAGTACAGGTGCATTAGTCAGAGCCGTCTTAAGTTGGGTAAATGCCTGTTCACACTCTGGGGCCCAGATAACTTGTCTGGGTAGGTTCTTACGCGTCAGGTTGGTCAGGGGTTTGGCCAGGGCACTGTAGTTGGGTACGAATTTCCTGTAGTACGCGGCGGTACCCAGGAATGCAATCTATTACAGCCCCTATGTGGCGTAGGTGCTCGTCCCAGGTCTGGCTATAAATGGCGATATCATCCAGGTATGCACATGCATAATCCTGGAATCCATCCAGTAGCCGATCTACCATCCGCTGAAATGTTGCGGAGGCGTTCTTCATCCCAAATGGCATGACTCTAAACTGGTACAAGCCAAACGGGGTGACAAACACCGACTTGGGTATGGTATCCTCGGCTAGTGGGATTTGCCAGTATCCCTTACACAAATCTATCGTAGTAAGATACTGGCCTCTGGCCATCCTATCCAGCAGCTCGTCTATCCGGGGCATCGGGTAGGCGTCAGACACTGTTTTGTCGTTCAGCCTCCGGTAGTCCACACTGTCAGGATTACTGTTTAATCCAGCACGTAGAACTGTACAGCACGGATGACAAATAAGTAACGTATTACCGGTCCTTAGAATGGCCGGATTTAACGTACAAAGAATAGTCAAAAATACTAGCCGAGGTCAGGGAACACAGAAAGGGACACAGCGATGAGGAAAGCCAGGAGTCAGGATACCAGAATATAGAGAAGTCAATAAACAAAGCCAAAGTCAAAAACCAGGTAGAAAACTATAAACAGGAACGCGCTCTCAGACAACCACAAGGGAAACCATGACAGGGCACTGAGCAGGCTGAGAACTGGGCCTAAATAAACTGACACACACAGAATCGGGTCGTACCATCCTTTTTGGGGACCAGGACTACCGGTGATGCCCAGGGGCTATCTGAGTGCTCGATAACCCCTAACTGCAGCATCTCCTAAATCTCCTTCCTCATATGTTCCCGTACGGATTTCGGAATCCGATATGGGGTCTGCCGCATCAGTAGCTGTCCCAGAGTTTCTACTCGGTGGGTGGCTAGCGGAGTGTACCCAGGTAAGTTGGAGAAAGTGACGCCTTTCGCCGCTATCAGCTCCTGTACCTGGGTTCGCTCTTGAGAGCTTAGCCGCTCCCCCAGTTGAACCCCCTTGGAGGGCTCTTCCTGCTCTAGCAGATCAGGGAGGGGCAGATTCTCCTGATCTTCCGAGGCGGGCGTGCATATGGCAGCCACGTCCTCGGTCTGCTCGTGCTACGGTTTGAGCATGTTCACATGGAGCATGCGTCGCTTCCCTACCCCGGAGCATGGGCCGATCACATAGGTGGTGTCGCATCTCTGCTCTACCACCTGGTATGGACCCTGCCAGATGGCCTGCAGTTTGTCTGTGTGGACAGGTTTGAGGATCAACACCTTTTGTCCCACTTGAAAACTACGGTCACTAGACCCCCTATCATACCAGCGGCGCTGCCGTTGCTGGGTGGCCTGGAGGTTAGCTCGTACTGCCTGGGTCAATTCCTCCAGGCGGTCCCTGAACGCCAGCACATATGGCACAATAGGGGTTCCATCTGCACTACTCTCTCCCTCCCAATGCTCTCTAATCAGGTCCAACGGTCCCCGTACCCGTCTCCCAAACAACAGCTCAAATGGAGAAAAGCCGGTAGATTCCTGAGGTACTTCTCTATAAGCAAACAACAAATGGTGAAGGAATCGTTCCCAGTCCTTATGGGTCTCTCCGAACGTACGGAGCATCTGTTTTAGGGTACCGTTGAATCTTTCACATAATCCGTTGGATTGGGGATGGTAAGCGGAGTTTACGATTGGCTTAATGCCACATACCTTCCATAATTGCTGAGTGACCTCGGCTGTAAATTGGGTCCCTCTATCAGAGATTATCTCCTGAGGAAATCCTACCCTAGAGAAGATTTTCATCAGGGCCTCCGCTACTGTTTCAGCGTGTATATTAGATAGGGTGATAGCTTCCGGGTACTGGGTGGCGTAGTCTACCACGGTTAGGATATACCGCTTCCCAGAGGGGCCAGGCTTGGGTAGCGGCCCCAATATGTCTACGGCTAAAAGGCTCCTCAATGATGGGAAGGGGGCACAGTTTCGCTTTGTGGCGGTCCCCCCTCTTACCTACCCGCTGACACACGTCGCAGGAGGTACAGTAGTGCCTCACGTCCTTGGAAATTCCCAGCCCAGAGCGGGGAATATCGTGAGCTATCCTCAACAGCTCCGGTCTATATTTTTGGGGGACTACCAACTGCTTGGTCTTCACTGTAACAGAGCCCCCTATCACCCTCTCGGCTATCCTGTAAGTACCCATCAATTTCGTCCTTCTCGTCACAGAACACTTTGAATGCATGATATGGTATTTTCGGTTTTACCTGACCACAGATGGAGGCAGTAATGGATTCTGCCCTGGATGGTGCTCCCTGGTGCTGTTGTGCCATCACATACTCCTGCATGTCAGCCATCAGGACCGTCAGGATATCCAGGGACACTGGCTGGGGTAAAAATTCCAGACGGGTTCTCAGCTCCCTTTGGTATGGGGTTTCTTC
Organism: Pelobates cultripes; assembly: GCA_933207985.1. Lineage (NCBI taxonomy): Eukaryota > Metazoa > Chordata > Amphibia > Anura > Pelobatidae > Pelobates > Pelobates cultripes. The sequence continues at coordinate 376,896,068 of OW240913.1, read as the reverse complement.
CCTGGCTGGTGGGGGTTTGCTGCTGTGCGCTTGGTCGCCCTCCATCAGTTCAGCGATCAGCACAGCTTTAGATTTATTGTTGACGCTCTTTCCTCTCGCTTCCAGCAGTTCCTTAAGCGTCTGCCTTTTCAATGTAGTGTAATCAGTCTCCATTCACTGAACTCTTTCGTCTGTTTGCTGCATATGAATTGCCATTCCCTTTTTCCGTTCGGTTGTTTCTTTCATTCGAATGCGCTGTTTCGGCTGTAGAGTTGGATCCCGTCGCTTGCCACCAATTGTAGCGGAACGCCAATATTAAATCCACAAATTCCGCTGGTACATACAGTAATCCACAGTCAAGTGCTGGAAAAAGCAAGGAAAATATCCCAAATCTCCCAGTAACCGGATGAAACACAGTTCTGAGAGTCAACTGAGGTCTTTATTTTCAGCTCCACAATTTATACAAGTCCCCTTGCAAGGGGTTTCCTGAGTCCCCTCCCAGGGGCATTCCCAGAGGGGACTACATGGGGGACTTACAATACAGAGCATTTCTCCCATCAGGCACTGCTACACGAGAGGGATCCTCCCACAGGAATGTACCGTTAAGTGGATTATCCCTCCGTGCAGCAGAACCGACAATTTATATTAAAATGCATAACTGTGGTAATATACGGTTCATTTAAACGAATGGACGTTCGGTAGATAGCTGGGGTCTGAGCGCATCATTCGTGAGATTACCGCTCAGATCCCAGCTAAACCAACCGAACGCCGCACTAAAAACACATTCATTAAAAGACATGTTCAAAATACCGATTGCCTTCCAGGGAACCAAATACCGAACGGCCCGGGACTCCCGAACGGCCTGGAAGGTGTTCGCACCGTCGAGTAGCCGTTTTTAGTACCATGCGCTCGACGACCAAACACCGCTGAGGGAACAAAGGATCCAAGATGGCCGACCGCCGCATGGTCGGTAGTCGAACGATGGCCACCTTGGAGAGCCTCTAATTACCGATTGCAACATTTTTGCAATCGGTTAACAAGCGCCACACGTCTCTTAGTGTGTGGGCTATTAAAGGATAGTTCATTCGGTTCACGAACGGCCCGCAAAGGTGCCGTTCGTGAAACGAAAGGAAATCAGCTATCTGCTTTCGGCAGATAGCCAATGCAGGCAATACAGTGTTACACAATTCACATTACATTATTCTCTGGAACACACATATCACGAAAATCATACAGGCAACCCTTAAAGCGACACTTCTTAAATAATGTCCAAGTGGCTATGTTTGCCACACCGTTTCTCCCAGGCTTCTGCTTTCACCTCCCTGAACACTTGGTTTATAAGATCTGTGGTAGGATTTGGCCCATACAACGCCAACCTCAGCCGAATGGACCGCAGTATTTCATCTTCTCCCGTGTTCGGGACAATTGGTTCGGCCATTGCAGCTGTTGGCTCTAATTCTGTTAATTCGGCAAATATTTCCCGTCGTGGTCGGTTGCTGGCTGTGCGACACGGCTATATGCCGAGTCCTATATGTAATGTATTTTCATATGTGTCCCAGTGTCCTGTTGGTATCTCCCAGAGCGGGAGATGGTTATCTGTAACCCAGCCCCCCCTCCTACCTGGGATTGTGTAGTCTTGGATGGAGTCTGTGCATAAAAGAAGACTGTTCTCAGTAAACATTGTAAAAGGTTGTACCCTGGAACTGTGTGTCGTCCAGTTACTGGAGGAAATGGGTCTGGGCAATTATAAATAGCGGGGGATAACCAGCTGGGAAACCCAGGTCCCGTTACACCATCTTACTCACCAGATAGAGCACCCTGTCCTTATATCAATGTTCCACCTTACTCACCAGATAAAGCACTCTGTCCCTATATCATTGTCCCACCTTACTCACCAGATAGAGCACCCTGTCCCAATTTCACTGCCCCACCTTAGTTACCTGATAAATCAACCTGTCCCTATATCACTGTCCCACCTTACTCACCGGATCTGTCTCTATATCGCTGTCCCACCTTTGTTACCAGATAGATCAACCTGTCCCTATATCACTGTCCCACCTTACTCACCGGATCTGTCTCTATATCACTGTCCCACCTTACTCACGGGATAGAGTACCCTGGACCTATATCACTGTCCCACTTTACTCACCAAATAGATCAACCTGTCCCTAGATCACGGTCTCACTTTACTCACCGGATAGAGCACCCTGTCCCTATAT
>OW240913.1:376799192-376884777 GCA_933207985.1 Pelobates cultripes | reverse complement strand
GGGGGAGAGCAGGGACTGTCTGGGGCAGAGAGGGGGTGAGCAGGGAGAGCCTGGGACAGAGAAGGGAGAGCTTGCAGCAGAGGGGGAGAGCAGGGACTGTCTGGGTCAAAGGGGGAGAGCAGGGACTGCCTGGGGCAGAGAGAAGGGTGAGCAGGGAGAACCTGGGACAGAGGGGGAGAGCCTGGGGCAGAGGGGGAGAGCAGGGAGAGCCTGGGGCAGAGCAGGGAGAGCCTGGGGCAGAGGGGGAGAGCCTGTGGCAGAGGAGGAGAGCAGGGAGAGCCTGGGGCAGAGGGGGGAGAGCCTAGGGCAGATGGGGAGAGCAGGGAGAGCCTGTGGCAGTGGGGGAGAGCCTGGGGCAGAGGAGAGAGCAGAGAGAGTCTGGGGTAGTGGGGGAGAGCCTAGGGCAGAGGGGAGAACAGGGAGAGCTTGGGGCAGAGGGGAGAGGGGGGAGAGCAGGGACTGTCTGGGGCAGAGGGAGAGAGCAGGGACTGCTTGGGGCAGAGCAGGGAGAGCCTGGGGCAGAGCAGGGAGAGCCTGGGGCAGAGGGGGAGAGCTTGGGGCTGAGGGGAGAGCAGAGAGAGTCTGGGGTAGTGGGGGAGAGCCTAGGGCAGAGGGGAGAACAGGGAGAGCTTGGGGCAGAGGGGAGAGGGGGGAGAGCGGGGACTGTCTGGGGCAGAGGGAGAGAGCAGGGACTGCTTGGGGCAGAGTAGGAGAGCCTGGGGCAGAGGGGGAGAGCCTGGAGCAATGGGGGAGAGCCTGGGGCAGAGGGGAAGAGCAGGGAGAGCCTGGGGCAGAGGGGGAGAGCAGGGAGAGCTATATTTGAAATAACAGCTATGTACATTACAAACATTTTGCTAATATGAGGGGTACAATTTATGGAAATGGGCTACCAAGGGGTACTCGAGTGAAAAAAGGTTGGGAACCACTGGTCTAGATGAATATTCTTGTTCTTTGGTAAAACATTGGCTTAAGGATAGAGTACAACAAGTTGTAATTAATGGTAAATTTTCAGGCTGGACAAAAGTGGTAAGTGGTGTCCCTCAGGGTTCTGTTTTGGGACCACTTCTATTTAACATATTTATAATTGATCTTGAAATAGGCATTGAAAGCCATGTATCAGTGTTTGCAGATGACACAAAACTTTGTAAAGTAATAAAATGTGAGCAGGATATTGCCAAATTAGGCAGCAATATGCAATGTCAATCTGCAGTTGCTAAGGCCACTAAGGTTTTGTCATGTATAAATAGGGGCATAAATTCTCAAGATGAAAATATAATTTTGCCTCTCTATAAATCGCTTGTAACACCACACCTTGAATATGCTGTGCAATTTTGGGCGCCTGTTCTAAAGAAAGATATCATGGCACTAGAAAAAGTCCAGAGACGAGCTACAAAATTGATAAAAGGAATGGAGCAGGAATGAGAGGGGATATGATAACTTTATACAAATATATTCGTGGCCAGTACAAACCTTTATCTGGAAATCTATTCATAAACAGGGCTATACATAGGACACGAGGTCACACATTTAGGCTGGAAGAAAGGAGATTTCATCTAAGGTTTTTTTACAGTAAGAGCAATAAGGATATGGAATTCTCTGCCTGAAGAGGTGGTTTTGTCAGAGTCACTACAGATGTTTAAACTGCAATTGGATAAATACTTACAAAAACATAACATACAGGGATATTGTAGTGGAGCGGCAATATTAAATCCCACGATCTCCGCTGGTTCAGAAGGTAATCCACAGTCAAGCACTAAAAAGTAAGGCAATATCCCAAATCCCCCAGTAACCGGACGAAACACAGTTCTGGGAGTCAACTGAGGCTTTATTCACAGGCTCCACAATTTATACAATTCGCCATGCAAGGGGTTTCCTGAGTCCTATCCCAGGGGTATTCCAGGAGTGGACTACGTGGGGAACTTACATTTCTCCCATCAGGCACTGCTGCACGAGAGGGATCCTCCCACTGGAATGTACCGTTAAGTGGATTATCCCTCCGTGCAGCAGAACCGGCAATTTATATTAAAACACACAACTTTTTGAATACTTGGTTGATTTGCACGAACGGATGTTTGGTTGATAGCTGGGGTCTGAGCGCATCATTCGTGAGATTACCGCTCAGATCCCAGCTGAAACAACCGAATGCCGCACGAAAAACATATTCACCAAAACATGCATTCAAAAGACCGATTGGCATATGGGGAATAAAATACCGAACGGCTCGGAACTCCCGAACGGCCTGGAAGTCCAGCGGTGTTCGCGCCGTCGAGTAGCCGTTTTTAGTACCACGCGCTCCACGACCAAACACCGCTGGAGGAACAAAGGATCCAAGATGGCCGACCGCCGCGTGGTCGGTAGTCGAACGACGGCCACCTAGGAGAGCAACAACATATGTGAGGAAGGCTGAACTTGATGGACGCAAGTCTCTTTTCAGCTATGTAACTATATATGTGTGTGGGGGGGTAGTTGCTGTATTATTCGGTAGTTGGTGATGAAGGGGGTGTAGGGGGGTGCCGGGGTGCGCGTGGGCTCCTTGTTTTCCTAGGGTCCTTGTTGCACTCCTCCCTGCGTCCTAGTTTATGATTAGTATGTATACCATGGTCTCCAAAGCTCAACATGTTTAGTGCTTCTCCCTAACAGTTCCGCGTATCTCGCCTCCGCTGGGCAACCTATTTTTAATCATACTGTATCTAACCAGTTAACAGTCTCTACCTGACTGGTATTTGCAATGATAGGCCTATACATGTTACTGATAACCATACTACTGTGTGTACCTAATATTGTATTATTGTAACAGAAGGAATTTACCAATACCTAATAGTGCCAGCCATATAACTTTAAACACATTTAATTTACCGGCTGTTTTTTCACAGATTTACGTCCAAGTTAAATAAATCTGCTCAATATAATTATACAACAGGGTAGGTTCCAATACTAGAAACAGTTCTAATACTATGCAGTTGCCTCCCCTCTAAAAGCCTGTTTAGCGCTACCTATACAGTTGCAAGAAAAAGTATGTGAACCCTTTGGAATGATATGGATTTCTGCACAAATTGGTCATAAAATGTGATCTGATCATCATCTAAGTCACAACAATAGACAATCACAGTCTGCTTAAACTAATAACACACAAAGAATGAAATGTTGCCATGTTTTTATTGAACACACCATGTAAACATTCACAGTGCAGGTGGAAAAAGTATGTGAACCCTTGGATTTAATAACTGGTTGAACCTCCTTTGGCAGCAATAACTTCAACCAAACGTTTCCTGTAGTTGCAGATCAGACGTGCACAACGGTCAGGAGTAATTCTTGACCATTCCTCTTTACAGAACTGGTTCAGTTCAGCAATATTCTTGGGATGTCTGGTGTGAATCGCTTTCTTGAGGTCATGCCACAGCATCTCAATTGGGTTGAGGTCAGGACTCTGACTGGGCCACTTCAGAAGGTGTATTTTCTTCTGTTTAAGCCATTCTGTTGTTGATTTACGTCTATGCTTTGGGTCATTGTCCTGTTGCAACAACCATCTTCTGTTGAGCTTCAGCTGGTTGACAGATGGCCTTAAGTTCTCCTGCAAAATGTTTTGATAAACTTGGGAATTCATTTTTCCTTCGATGATTGCAATCCGTCCTGGCCCTTACGCAACAAAGCAGCCCCAAACCATGATGCCCCCACCCCCATACTTCACAGTTGGGATGAGATTTTGATGTTGGTGTGCTGTGCCTTTTTTTCGCCACACATAGTGTTGTGTGTTTCTTCCAAACAACTCAACTTTGGTTTCATCTGTCCACAGAATATTTTGCCAGTACTGCTGTGGAACATCCAGGTGCTCTTGTGCAAACTGTAAACGTGCAGCAATGTTTTGTTTGGACAGCAGTGGCTTCCTCTGTGGTATCCTCCCATGAAATCCATTCTTGTTTAGTGTTTTACGTATTGTAGATTCGCTAACAGGGATGTTAGCATTTGCCAGTGACATTTGTAAGTCTTTAGCTGACACTCTAGGATTCTTCTTCACCTCATTGAGCAGTCTGCGCTGTGCTCTTGCAGTCATCTTTACAGGACAGCCACTCTTGGGGAGAGTAGCAGCAGTGCTGAACTTTCTCCATTTATAGACACTTTGTCTTACCGTGGACTGATGAACAGCAAGGCTTTTGGAGGTACTTTTATAACCCTTTCCAGCTTTATGCAAGTCAACAATTCTTAATTGTAGGTCTTCTGAGAGCTCTTTTGTGCGAGGCATCATTCACATCAGGCAATGCTTCTTGTGAAAAGCAGACCCAGAACTGGTGTGTGTTTTTTATAGGGCAGGGCAGCTGTAACCAACACCTCCAATCTCATCTCATTGATTGGACCCCAGTTGGCTGACATCTCACTCCAATTAGCTCTTGGAGATGTCATTAGTCTAGAGGTTCACATACTTTTTCCACCTGCACTGTGAATGTTTACCTGGTGTGTTCAATAAAAATATGGCAACATTTCATTCTTTGTGTGTTATTAGTTTAAGCAGACTGTGATTGTATATTGTTGTGACTTAGATGATGATCAGATCACATTTTATGACCAATTTGTGCAGAAATCCATATCATTCCAAAGGGTTCACATACTTTTTCTTGCAACTGTATATATGAATATATATGTATGTGATTTGATCATTTGATGTATATAGCTGTTGCTGGTACCTTATGTGCCATTCAAAAGTTGTGCTGTGATGCGAGGAATAGTCCAAGATCTAATAGAAGTAGGACTAGCCATGTCCCTTGTGTGACGTTGTATCAGACCTATCTGGAGTGCTGGACAGGAACAGGGCTCTCCACCTTCCTGTCATCGAGATATATTAAACAGCATGAAGTAGCTGTGTATACCCTTACAATTTACTGGCTTACTAGCTATGCCAAGTGGTGAAACCATTACACAAGGTTGGTGACGGGTGAGGCCCTGCTAGATGCCAAGTGGCTTGAGAGGCTCTATCTATGCATTGCCGCAAGGGGATTTCGTGACCACCTTATGTTGTGCCAGGGTGTCTGCCTCTCTGTGACTTTTAAAGCATAAGCATAAGAATAGTCAAGAAAGTATACTATACACTTGAGTAGAATTGAGGCAAGCAGTGAAAAAAGCCACCATAACAGGTGAATTAAGATAAAGATCCTAAACTTGGTTAAATAATTATACACCAAGGCTTTAATTAAGGTAACTTGCTATACATAACTAGTGATAACATGTTATCCCCAGTTAAATGTCAAAGACACGGTTTCCCTTGAATATAGAAACCGATACAAGAAATCGTAGTCATACGTTTGAAATGGAATAGTAGTAGCATAGGTGCAGGTTATACAGTGTTGATGTTGGACATAGGTTAAGGAATTGAGCCTTAGTGACATGAGTATAGAAATGCACCGGGTGAACATTTCGAAGCTTAGTTGAGTGAAAACCAAAGTGTTTATTTAAGCGAACTAGTGTATCGTCAGCATCTACTGACAAAGCATGAAAAACAATGAACACGCAATACCTTTGCTTAACCTAAATGAAATACTATCTTCAACAAACATAAGACTAACTTATAAAAAAATATCGACATGTGCAATATCAATACTGACCAATATAGGCCAATATTTTAACACTCGGTATTAAACAAAACAAAGAATTTATAAACATTCCGTAAGATTACGTGTAGAAAATAAACATTAATGGCTAGACAAACTAATGAGGGCCATAAGTGGGCCGGAATAACTGTAATCACTTAACCAAACGTACGGTGAATTGTGAATAGTAGCAGTGATGGAGCTCCCATGCAGAGCGCTCTGTGGATCTGAAACAGATATAATACCTGCAATACTGCATCCGATCGCAATGATATGAATATAATATATACACTTATAAACCCACCTAATTGCTTCTGGTGAGCAAACTTTACAGTAGTGCCCATGGCCTTAATGTAACTTAAGTTAGAAGGTAGATAACCTCCCTATGGTTTGAACAACAAGAACTGGCAATTAACCTGAATAACACAATTTAATCTCCTACAGAAAGAAACATGTGTAACTTCAGAATATGCTGATAAAGCGTGAAAAATAATTAACAAGCAAGTGCTTGTTTGACCTGAATTAATCACTTAATTAAATATCAAACTTCAAATATAGCCCGTGCAATATCAAAATTGACCACTAGAGGTCGTGATTAAACATGCAGTAATTACCCAACTTGAATTAAACTCCTGTGCAATATCAAACTGACCACTAGAGGCCGACATTTAAAACATACAGTATTTAACTTAAACAGTGAAGTAAAACAATCCGTATGAAATTGTGTGAAACCTACTGCTAAAATAGGGCATTCGGTTATAAATATACGAAAGGCCCTTGTGGTAGGCTAACTTTTGTATATAACCGAACGTTCCGAGATTAACAAAAACTGCACAAAATAATATTTTGAGAAATACAAAAACTTGGTGTTCATACGTTTGAGATGAACAAGTGCGTTTGTTCGCTACACCTAAGTGGGATTCGAACAGACTGAAAAAAGCCGAAAGTACTATAGCCTAATCGTTCGCATAGCCGAGAGAATACAGAAAAATGAACAGATGTATGCGAAAATAGAGTGAAGTGTAGAGCCAACCCAGGATGACGCTGAGCGCCCGCGACTGAGGTGCGACAGGCGGCTCTACTCGCGGTTCTTACGATTCAGTCAACAAAGTGACTGGAGCTGGTACGGGAGTCATGTAAAGGCTCTGGAGAGTTGGAAGATAGCGAAACGGACGACCAGGGGCTGCAGGACCAGGTAAGCGTTCCCACGAGTTGAATGTAAGTAAAATGGCGATTAGCACAGAATGTAAGTCACGGTATGCAAATCGCCAGACTGAACGATAATGGGGAGCGGTCTGGCGTCCTTAAAAAGGGAAATCAAGTCCCTCCCATAACTACAGGCCCAGCCTTCCATATATATGTAACAATTAACATTGCTTTAGCTATAGTTTTTAGCTTACTTTTTCCCAGTAGTTAAACATAAATACACACATACCTTACTGTTACACATATATACATACACACTGTTACATATATATATATATATATATATATATATATATATATATATTTGTGGTCAGGGACAATAAGCCGAGTTATGTTAGTGGTGCAACTCGATTGTGGTGTGCCAAAACCGACGTTCAGGTAGGCCTGTAATAAGAGGGCTAACCAATTTAAATGGCTTGATAAGGGAGTGGTGGGTGGGCTGAACCAGACAGTCACAGCCCAGAAAAAAGGGCGTCCTGTATATTTATTATCCCCTCCAACAACTACAGGATCTGCCTTAACATTTTTGGTCAGGGACAATAAGCAGACTTATGTTAGTGGTGCACACGTTGATTGTGGTGTGCCGAAACTGTAGTTCGGGTAGTTTAATAAGAGTGAAAAAAAATCAATAATTTAACACTTAAATATGAATCGACATTACATAATCAATATAACAAGAAAAACAGAGGGTGTACCTACGTATGCTAAGTACAAGATACAGAGCAAATAAAGTACAATAGTAGGTATGTCAATCTCAAGCAATATTGCTGGAAAGATATACTATTAAACAAAGTATACCACTGAAATATAGTCAATAAAAAAGAAAAAATAATAATAAATAAATGAATTTTATTAATGTTAAAACCAAAGACATACTAGTGTACACTGGTGAAAACCACAAAAAAGTGTGCTACAATAACTACCCACAAACAAATGTGCAAATTTTAGAAAGAAAATGAAAAAGAATTAAATAACAACCAGTGGAATTGGTCTTATGTATCAGGACTGGAAAACAATCGCCGGGCCACTTGGTAGATATGACCGAAATTCAAAGTAATTGTTAATGGATGTCAGCAGTTAATACAGCTATAACAAGTGCTCAGCGATTGTAACCAGTGTTATAAAGGATGATTTTATAATAATGTATAGAGATACAAAACAAAGACAAAAAGCACAGCTTTGTATACAGAGCAGAATAATATGGGTCTCGCCAAATATATTAGCAACAATGTGGCAGAGACTCCTGGTAAATAGAAAAATTGAATATATTCATAATGTAACTAAATATATCACTTAGACTACTCCAACTATATTGAAAGAGAGGAATCTAAAGGTACAAAGTAGCAACCGGAGATTGATACTAGCTGCGTGTTGCTACTTCGGCAATGAATGACCGCATCCAACAGTCATCCCGCTCACACGGAGTAGGTTAGGCATAAAGATAACCGTTAGAATAATGGTACAGCTCGATATAAAGTAATTTGCCCTAAATTCTGTAATTTAAAAATAAGTCGTTAACTATAGAGCTTGTGCCTTCGAGGGCACCTGCCTATGATCCTAATAGAGACAGCTGAATAGGTAAAAAATAACGATGGTTAGGCTCTCCAAATAGCGATAGAAGGCGTAATAGGAGTACCTATGAACAAGCTGAGAAAGTCCTATGCTGAAGTAAAGCTAAAGCTGTGCTGAAAACTGTGCCTTCAAGGGCACCTAACGTTAATCCCACTGGTGTATATATCTATCTATCACTAATGGAATTCCTAGCAGAGAGTGCTATGAAAAATCGAACGCACCCTCAAAAAATTAAATAAATAAATATAAATGACGATAAGAAGTAATAGAAATCAATTAGCACGGTAGCAGATCAAAGTACTTCACCCCCGATCGTGGGGGAAGTACTATATAGCACCCTGACGCGCGCGTTTCGCCCGACCTGGCTCGTCAGAGGGGAACCGGTCGGTACACTGCGTCTGGTTTAAATCGGTAAGGAAAGGTTTCTATTGGTTAATCAACAGTTCCTGATTGGTGCATGTTAATTAGTATTGTAACGGAATCAAACTTGTTTCAAGAGGGGTTAATTAACCCTTACTCTGTCAGGTTCGTGACTAAATAGACATGCAGTAGTATTTAAAGAAAAAGATGCATTCTTAAGGAAATAAAAGTAATGAGATTCCTAAAGATTATGCTGAATTTTAGCATCCCGTAATACTTAAAGAAAAAGAACCATTTTTAAAAAAAATATAGATGTAATAAGATTCCTAAGAATTTTGCTAGTATACATATAGGGAGAAAAAAGAGAGCAACCAACATGACTAATATGAATAATATACAATACATAATGTATCTTATCATCAAGAAGAAATACATATATGTGTACAATCAAACACGGATGGTTGATAAGTATGTTGCTGAAATGGAGAAAAAATTATCTGCCATTATAAATAGCCTAAACACCACAAATGAATATACTAGTACAATAGCCTAAAAAGATGATATATATTTTTTTATGAATAAGGCTAAACAGGTATAAAGGTATTAAAATTATGGATATAGAGTTGGTATAAAGTGGATCCATTATAGCCTGGCCGTAATATAAGAAGGCCCGAGAAGTCTGGGTTCAGTATTAGACTAATCATTTATTATGTATAAAGGGGGTAAAATTGAACTCTTCGTTCAAACCATCAGGTGCTAATGTTTTTAAAAAATAGATCCATCTAGACTCTTTCATTAGGAGTATTTTATTAAAATTCCCTTTCCTGGTGTTTAAGGTTAATTTCTCCAATGCTTGAAATGTAAGATGTGTTGGATCAGCCTGATGAAAATTCCGAACATGGTTTGCTACTGGAGTCGAGATGTTTAAGTTGGTAATAGAACAAATGTGTTGTAGTATCCTTCTTTTTAATTGCTGGTAGGTTTTGCCTACATATTGAATGCCACAGCTGCATGTAATTAAATAAATAACCCGAGCTGTACCATTATTCTAACGGTTATCTTTATGCCTAACCTACTCCGTGTGAGCGGGATGACTGTTGGATGCGGTCATTCATTGCCGAAGTAGCAACACGCAGCTAGTATCAATCTCCGGTTGCTACTTTGTACCTTTAGATTCCTCTCTTTCAATATAGTTGGAGTAGTCTAAGTGATATATTTAGTTACATTATGAATATATTCAATTTTTCTATTTACCAGGAGTCTCTGCCACATTGTTGCTAATATATTTGGCGAGACCCATATTATTCTGCTCTGTATACAAAGCTGTGCTTTTTGTCTTTGTTTTGTATCTCTATACATTATTATAAAATCATCCTTTATAACACTGGTTACAATCGCTGAGCACTTGTTATAGCTGTATTAACTGCTGACATCCATTAACAATTACTTTGAATTTCGGTCATATCTACCAAGTGGCCCGGCGATTGTTTTCCAGTCCTGATACATAAGACCAATTCCACTGGTTGTTATTTAATTCTTTTTCATTTTCTTTCTAAAATTTGCACATTTGTTTGTGGGTAGTTATTGTAGCACACTTTTTTGTGGTTTTCACCAGTGTACACTAGTATGTCTTTGGTTTTAACATTAATAAAATTCATTTATTTATTATTATTTTTTCTTTTTTATTGACTATATTTCAGTGGTATACTTTGTTTAATAGTATATCTTTCCAGCAATATTGCTTGAGATTGACATACCTACTATTGTACTTTATTTGCTCTGTATCTTGTACTTAGCATACGTAGGTACACCCTCTGTTTTTCTTGTTATATTTCATCTGGGGTTACCCCCCGCTTTCTAAAGTGTACCTTTCATTTGGCTCTATTTTTATTCTTTTTTTGTTACATAATCAATACTTTACATTATATCAGCATTTATAACCATACCTGAAAGAGAAATTGTGTTAGCAGGAGATACTGTATAACACCAATGTAATGGACCGTTTTGCACACAAGAGGTTAAAAACCGTTTAGGCGATATTACCCTTTCCAGATGCACCGACAGCTACTGTAAGCACCAATCTCCCGAACTGCAAACTACACGAATACTGGAAACAGCCGAACAGGAAAAGCCTACAATCAGCTTACACTCCTGGCAATCAGCATACAATCCAATTCCCCCAATAAAGAGACGACACTTCGTTTTGAGGTCAAGCAGGAACAGACAGAGCTATGGGTTTATTGTTCTTATATACACATTCTTACACATTAGTACCACCCACAGGGTTTTGGAAAACAAAATATAGCTTGGTGCTACTTCCAAGTGCTGTTTCTAAGTGTGTCGTTGGAGATATTCTGGAGAGTTTTACAGAAGCTTCAACTGTCTAAGAGTTGTGCTAAGAGCTTTCTTTTCTACTGTTACAGGTAAGATTCATCTGTAGGAAAAGGTTACTGATTGCACAAGGTTTGAATTCCTGTTGGTAATTATAAGGCATTTGATTTGACTAAGCTAGTTACTTGCTGTTGATTGCTGGTTAATTAGCTATTGTTTGCAAATAAGCAGAGGCCTACCCAGGTGTTAATCATTCCTAGTGGGCGGTGATTTTAGGAGTTATATAAGGCCTGGTTCCATTAGCTTGTCTAATATAGCTTGGTGCTACTTCCAAGTGCTGTTTCTAAGTGTGTCGTTGGAGATATTCTGGAGAGTGCTGTTTCTAAGTGTGTCGTTGGAGATATTCTGGAGAGAACCTGGAGGTAATCTGAGGTATTCAGGAGGATAAATACAAAAGTTAAGATTTGTTCGATTTATATTATTCTTATAATTGGAATGGCAGGTTTAGTTCAGTGTAACAATTGCTATGCATTTGTTTCACGTTCCAGTTTTTGGAGGTTTGGTTGTTGTTTAATCTGTAGACAGTTCTCTATCTTGCGGCAGGAGATTGTATTTTTGAAGTCTGAGATTTGTAAATTATCTGGTGAAGAAACTCAGACTGGAACTGCTGCAAAGCCACTGCCGCAGAGACATGCTAGGAAAGGCAGATGGATTACTGTAGGATCTGGTAGACTCAGAGTTGTGGATAAAAGGCATTTTGCACAGTCTGTTGCTCTTCATAATTCATTTTCTGCACTTTCAGAGTGTAATGGTGTTGTGGAGAGAGGCACTGAGTCTAGTGGTGTTGTGGAGAGAGGCACTGAGACTAGTGGTGTTGTGGAGAGAGGCACTGAGACTAGTGGTGTTGTAGAGAGAGGCACTGAGGCTAGTGGTGTTGTAGAGAGAGGCACTGAGGCTAGTGGTGTTGTGGAGAGAGGCACTGAGGCTAGTGGTGTTGTGGAGAGAGGCACTGAGGCTAGTGGTGTTGTGGAGAGAGGCACTGAGGCTAGTGGTGTTGTGGGGAGAGGCACTGAGGCTAGTGGTGTTGTGGAGAGAGGCATTGAGGCTAGTGGTGTTGTGGAGAGAGGCATTGAGGCTAGTGGTGTTGTGGAGAGAGGCACTGAGGCTAGTGGTGTTGTGGAGAGAGGCACTGAGACTAGTGGTGTTGTGGAGACCGGCTTGGAGAGTATGGTGAAGCCTAATAGAAAGCAGTTGTTGGGTGATTCCATTATAAGAGGTGTGGAGATGGACAATGGTGGTCTTGTGAGGTGTCTTCCCGGAGCTACTGCTCACAGAGACAGGAGACGTATCTGTAATATTGTTAAGCAAGCAAAGCAGGAAGGGGAATTGGATGTACTTGTCCATCTAGGGACAAATGACTTGGCTTGCAATGAGGTTTCAGAGATTAAGGAAGTTTTTAGTGTTTTTGCCAATGATATACGGCAGGTTGCTTCCACACTGTCATTCTCTGAAGCTCTGCCTGTGCATAACACTCAGAACGACAGGCGGATGCGTATTAGGGACTTTAATTTGTGGCTTGGTGAATGGTGTCGGAGCAAGGATTTGGCTTTATTTTTCATGGTAGCTCTGTTTGAAATGGATATAAGCTGTACAAAAAAGATGGTTTGCATCTTTCTCAAAAGGGAACAAATGTTCTCAGTGAGCAGTTCAGAGGTTTTGCTAGGATGTATTTAAACTAGGAGGGGGGGGCAAAAGGGTGATAAAACATCAATCCAATTGTCCCCAAAAACAAGGACAGAAGGTGCCTGTAGCAAGTGTGTTAAAAAATGATAAGCTTAGAGTCATGTCTACAAATGCTCGCAGTTTAGGGAATAAGATCCATGAACTTGTGGCAATAATGGCAACTGATATTGTAGATTTAGTCGCTGTTACTGAGACATGGTATAATGAGAAAAATGACTGGGACATAGCAATACCAGGGTACTCTTTATATAGGAAAGATAGGGAAGGCAAGAAAGGGGGAGGGGTGGCCTTGTATGTGAAGGATAGCATAAAATCTAGCCTAATAAAAGTTAGTGAGGCAAACATAGAGTCCGCTTGGGCTACGTTAGAATTTGGTAATCACACAGTAACTCGTGTAGGTGTGATTTATAGGCCCCCAGGACAAATTGAAGAGTTAGATAATCTACTAGTTGAGGAAATAGCTAAAATGACAATGAAGGGGAAGTTATCATCATGGGTGACTTTAATCTTCCTGATGTAAATTGGAAAACAAAATTAGCTACTTGTGCCAGGAGCACACATATTCTAAACTCCCTACTGGAGTTGTCTCTAAAGCAAGTTGTTGAGGAGCCAACTCGTAAAGAGGCCATACTAGATTTAGTGTTAACAAATGGAGATTTGGTATCAGATGTTACTGTAGGTGAAAGTTTAGAATCCAGTGATCATCAGTCAGTGTGGTTTAATATAAGAACAGTGACTGAGTCACACCACACAAAAACAAAAGTTTTAGACTTTAGAAAAACAGACTTTTCTAAAATTAGAATATGGGTAGAGGAGTCATTATCAGACTGGAGCAATTTAAATGAAGTCCAAGAAAAATGGGATTATTTAAAAGTTGCACTATTGAAGGCAACAGAAAATTGCATTAGGTTTGTCAGTAAAAGCAAAAAATTCAAGAAACCACTGTGGTACTCCGCAGATGTGGCCAAAATAGTTAAAAACAAAAAGTTAGCATTTAGGAATTATAAAAAAACCCAGAGTGAGGGAGACAAAAGGATCTATAAGATTAGGCAGAAAGAGGCTAAGCAAGTTATAAGAGCTTCCAAATCACACACAGAAGAGAAAATAGCACAGTCAGTAAAAAAGGGGGATAAAACATTTTTTAGATACATAAATGAGAAAAGAAAAGTAAAACAAGGATTAGTTAGATTAAAAACAAAAGAAGGAAGGTATGTAGAAGAAGATAAAGGTCAGGCTGACTGCCTCAATGAATATTTTTGTTCTGTATTTACAGTAGAAAATGAAGGAAAGGGACCTCAGTTGAAAAAAAGGATAAATGAGTCATTTATTACACGTGAGTTTACAGAGGAAGAGGTTCTATTTCAACTGTCAAAAGTAAAGACAAATAAGTCAATGGGACCTGATGGAATACACCCAAAGCTATTAAAAAGAGCTTAGTGGTGTACTAGCAAAACCATTAACAGATTTATTTAACCAATCATTGTTAACAGGAGTAGTCCCAGAAGATTGGAAGTTAGCGAATGTTGTGCCCATTTACAAGAAAGGTAATAGGGAGGAGTCGGGCAACTATAGGCCAGTAAGCCTTACTTCAGTAGTGGGGAAAGTGATGGAAACCACGTTAAAGGATAGGATTGATGAACATCTAAAAACACATGGATTTCAAGATCAGAGACAACATGGGTTTACTTCAGGGAGATCATGCCAAACAAATCTTATTGATTTTTTTGATTGGGTAACTAAAATTATAGATCAGGGTGGTGCAGTAGACATTCCTTACCTAGATTTCAGTAAGGGTTTTGACACTGTTGCACATAGAAGACTTATCAATAAACTGCAATCTTTAAGTTTGGATTCCAATATTGTTGAATGGGTAAGGCAGTGGCTGAGTGACAGGCAACAGAGGGTTGTAGTCAATGGAATATATTCGGAGCTTGGACTTGTCACCAGGGATCTGTACTTGGACCCATTCCCTTTAATATTTTTATTAGTGATATTGCAGAAGGTCTTGATGGTAAGGTATGTCTTTTTGCTGATGATACTAAGATATGTAACAGGGTTGATGTTCCAGGAGGGATAAGCCAAATGACAAATGATTTAGGTAAACTAGAAAATGGTCAGAATTGTGGCAACTGACATTTAATGTGGATAAGTGCAAGATAATGCATCTTGGACGTGAAAACCCAAGGGCAGAGTACAGAATATTTGATAGAGTCCTAACCTCAACATATGAGGAAAGGGATTTAGGGGTGATTATTTCTGATGACTTAAAGGTAGGCAGACAATGTAATAGAGCAGCAGGAAATGCTAGCAGAATGTTTGGTTGTATAGGGAGAGGTATTAGCAGTAGAAAGAGGGAAGTGCTCATGCCATTGTACAGAACACTGGTAAGACCTCACTTGGAGTATTGTACACAGTACTGGAGACCGTATATTCAGAAGGATATTAATACCTTAGAGAGGGTTGAGAGAAGGGCTACTAAACTGGTTCATGGATTGCAGGATAAAACTTACCAGGAAAGGTTAAAGGATCTTAACATGTATAGCTTGGAGGAAAGACGAGACAGGGGGGATATGATAGAAACATTTAAATATATAAAGGGAATCAACACAGTAAAGGAGGAGACTATATTTAAAAAGAAGAAAAACTACCACAACAAGAGGACATAGTCTTAAATTAGAGGGACAAAGGTTTAAAAATAATATCAGGAAGTAATACTTTACTGAGAGGGTAGTGGATGCATGGAATAGCCTTCCAGCTGAAGTGGTAGAGGTTAACACAGTAAAGGAGTTTAAGCATGCGTGGGATAGGCATAAGGCTATCCTAACTATAAGATAAGACTAGGGACTAATGAAAGTATTTAGAAAATTGGGCAGACTAGATGGGCCGAATGGTTCTTATCTGCCGTCACATTCTATGTTTCTATGTAACCAATAAACACGTACAATACACAGAGACACTCCCACACAAAATCCTCCCCTCTGCCTGTGATACAATTACCTTACACAATGGGTTAATATAATTATCACAGGCAGGAAAACACACAGTTTTACACAATATTCATAACTTTAAAAGTATGCATCACATTCACATAAACACATTCACATTACATTTTCAGAATCTGCATACTCCAAATACAAACATATGTCAAAATCATCCAAATTGGTCCATTGGTTCAAAAGATAGATCGTAGTCCTTTGTGACCAAATGAAGCATGGCTTTTCTGCCCAAAACCAGTTCCACAGAGTCTTCTATCCTGGAGATAATTGGGAAGTAATCCAATTATTTCCAAGGACAGAGGCAAAATTCCATTAACCACATGGCAGTAAAAAGACAATAAAAGACATAAAATTACATACTGTTACATTCATCACATAGAACATACACATTCTACCTATCCCCAGATAGCTTAGATCTGAGCGCACATTATTAACGGATGGCGCTCAGATCACATGCATACAGTTCAATCGCCATGGAGCCATAGTCTTTTGGTATACGAATGGGCTCCATGGCTTAGCTATCTGGGGTAACCCTGCTCACATAGGGAAAATAAAAGGTTTTTAATGCAGGGCCATAGTCCAGCGGCAAGAGGTGGGCAACCAGGCTCCTCCAGTGGCCAGTGGCGAGGTTGGTTCCGCCACCCAAGATACTGTCTGACCTATGTTATGCCAAGTGGCGAAACAATTAAGCTAAATTGGTGACATTGGAACCTTTCTAGTAGCCAAGTGGCAATGAGAGGCTCTACCTATGATTTTGCCCGTTGGGTAAGTTTGCCACCGAGCGTTGTGGCGGGTGTTGGCCTCTTGGAGAGGTTTAGAGAGATTCAGAATAAGTTGGACATGACAGGTGAGACCCTAACTGCTTTTGACAAGAGGGCAGAGATGCGTGGAAGTAACTATGATTTGTCCCAAGGGGCAAATATCTCTGGAGTTGAGGATGGGAGTTGTCCTCGCAGGACAGCTAAATATTTTTACTAGAAGCCAAAACTATCAGGGGCCAGAACAAGCAAAACATAAGTTGTGTAGAGCGAGTTATTGTTGTAAGAATGGAGGTAGTATCGTATAGCGAGTCACTTGCATGGTGACTTGAAAAAACGTAAATGTAAAACAATAAACTGTGTCATGATTAATTAGACATACACCTGGCAGATAAATGAAATCTATGCTAGAAGTTGATGGTAAGGATGGTGTGATTAGAAAGTTAAGGGCAAAATAAAATGTGTACTGAGGTCCAAAACTGAAATCCAACCAGGGAGGGACGCCTAAGAACTTAGTGTTCATAATCCAGAACCATGACACAACACCGTGAAAATGCAACCGCAAGATTGACGGTAAGGTAGGTAAAGTAAGTGCAATAAGCCCAGAACACAAAATTATCTTAATATCGGATACAACCTAACCAAAGGAAATTTAACAGTATAATAAGTGACCTAGTTGACTATACATGCAAAAGTAGCCCCAGATGTGCAATGGTCGATATGAAGTATACCTGGTGAGACTGAACATTGATGTGCTCCTAGTGTGTACCTATTCGTAATATAGGCCATAAAAGGAGGTGTCCTGAATAATTGAATTACACGATCCCTGTTAAGTATATGTCAATAGGCGAGGGTACAATCACAAATTATCGAGTTGTGGATAACCAGGCGCAAGTATGGAGCAAGTAGGCATTGTGAGAGAAAGGCATGTCAAAACATAACAGTGTGTATATGCAGAGTAACTGAAAATTAAAAGATTACCTCGAAAGCTAATACCTGAGTTTGAAAAGTTTGAAAAATGTCTGTTGTTATGTCATGTTATGCCAATGTTTTATTTAACCAAAATGTGCTTGGTGGTGAAGGAGTTAAAAAAAATCAATCTTTTCCAATACTATTTAAGGAAAATATGGAATTTTAAAGCATACACTGGATGGTACAACTGAGATGTGCAGAAAACAAATTTGTCTGTACTATATATTTGAATTGCAAAATTCTGATCAAATGTTGTAAATTTTATTTTGTCAAAAATATTCTGATTTGGATCAAATTGGGCCTTTAATCACCCAATCAGTAAAAGCCTTTCAGTGCTAGAGATCTAATTCTATTTCTGTGACTAAGATCTGAGTTAGCTTTCAGGACCAGAGATCTCTATTGTCCTTTTCTCTCCGCAGGCTCTGCAGTCTTACCCTGAAAAAACTCCTGGTTCTCCGGGAACTGGACCGTGATTTAACCTCTGTTGTCATTGCTGTTAAATTGCAGGTAAGTTAATCTGATATCCACAATACCTCCTACAATACATGCTGCGTAACATATCTTCGGTATCTCATACAGCATAGTGATACTCTTACATTACACAATACATACTGCGTAACATGTCTCTGGTATCACATACAGAGTAGTGATACTCTTACATTACACAATACCTCCTACATTACATACTGTGTGACATGTCTCTGGTATCACATACAGAGTAGTGATACCCTTACATTACATACTGTGTAACATGTCTCCGGTATCACATACAGTGTAGTGATACTCTTACATTTTACAATACCTCCTACAATACATACTGCGTAACATGTCTCTGGTATCACATACAGTGTAGTGATACCCTTACATTACATACTGTGTAACATGTCTCCGGTATCACATACAGTGTAGTGATACTCTTACATTTTACAATACCTCCTACAATACATACTGCGTAACATGTCTCTGGTATCACATACAGTGTAGTGATACCCCTACAATACATACTGCGTAACATGGCTTCTGTATCACATACAGCATAGTGAAACTCTTACATTACATAATACCTCCTACAATACATACTGCGTAACATGTCTCCGGTATCAACTACAGTGTAGTGATACTCTTACATTACATATTACGTAACAAATGTCCGGTATCACATACAGTGTAGTGATACTCCTACATTACATATTACGTAACAAATGTCCGGTATCACATACAGTGTAGTGATACTCTTACATTACATACTGTGTGACATGTCTCTGGTATCACATACAGTGTAGTGATACTCTTACATTACATACTGTGTAACATGTCTCCGGTATCACATACAGTGTAGTGATACTCTTACATTACACAATACCTCCTACAATACATACTGTGTAACATGTCTCTGGTATCACATACAGTGTAGTGATACTCTTACATTACATACTGTGTAACATGTCTCCGGTATCACATACAGTGTAGTGATACTCTTACATTACATACTGCGTAACATGTCTCTGGTATCACATACAGAGTAGTGATACTCCTACATTACACAATACCTCCTACAATACATACTGTGTAACATGTCTCTGGTATCACATACAGTGTAGTGATACTCTTACATTACATACTGTGTAACATGTCTCCGGTATCACATACAGTGTAGTGATACTCTTACATTACATATTACGTAACAAATGTCAGTGATACTCTTACATTACATACTGCGTAACATGTCTCTGGTATCACATACAGTGTAGTGATACCCTTACATTACATACTGTGTAACATGTCTCCGGTATCACATACAGTGTAGTGATACTCTTACATTTTACAATACCTCCTACAATACATACTGCGTAACATGTCTCTGGTATCACATACAGTGTAGTGATACTCTTACATTACACAATACCTCCTACAATACATACTGCGTAACATGTCTCTGGTATCACATACAGTGTAGTGATACCCCTACAATACATACTGCGTAACATGGCTTCTGTATCACATACAGCATAGTGAAACTCTTACATTACATATTACCTCCTACAATACATACTGCGTAACATGTCTCCGGTATCAACTACAGTGTAGTGATACTCTTACATTACATACTGTGTAACATGTCTCCGGTATCACATACAGTGTAGTGATACTCCTACATTACATATTACGTAACAAATGTCCGGTATCACATACAGTGTAGTGATACTCTTACATTACATACTGTGTGACATGTCTCTGGTATCACATACAGAGTAGTGATACTCCTACATTACACAATACCTCCTACAATACATACTGTGTAACATGTCTCTGGTATCACATACAGTATAGTGATACTCTTACATTACATACTGCGTAACATGTCTCCGGTATCACATACAGTCTTACATACTGGTATCACATACAGTGTAGTGATACTCTTACATTACATATTACGTAACAAATGTCAGTGATACTCTTACATTACATACTGCGTAACATGTCTCTGGTATCACATACAGAGTAGTGATACTCTTACATTACACAATACCTCCTACATTACATACTGTGTAACATGTCTCTGGTATCACATACAGTGTGAGCGTAACATGATCACATACAGTGTACATTTTACAATACCTCCTACAATACATACTGCGTAACATGTCTCTGGTATCACATACAGTGTAGTGATACCCCTACAATACATACTGCGTAACATGGCTTCTGTATCACATACAGCATAGTGAAACTCTTACATTACATAAAACCTCCTACAATACATACTGCGTAACATGTCTCCGGTATCACATACAGTGTAGTGATACTCCTACATTACATATTACGTAACAAATGTCCGGTATCACATACAGTGTAGTGATACTCCTACATAACATATTACGTAACAAATGTCCGGTATCACATACAGTGTAGTGATACTCTTACATTACATACTGCGTAACATGTCTCTGGTATCACATACAGAGTAGTGATGCTCCTATATTACACAATACCTCCTACAATACATACTGTGTAACATGTCTCTGGTATCACATACAGTGTAGTGATACTCTTACATTACATACTGTGTAACATGTCTCCGGTATCACATACAGTGTAGTGATACTTTTACATTGCATACTGT
This sequence comes from Pelobates cultripes, assembly GCA_933207985.1. NCBI lineage: Eukaryota > Metazoa > Chordata > Amphibia > Anura > Pelobatidae > Pelobates > Pelobates cultripes. The sequence goes on along the minus strand of OW240913.1, from coordinate 376,864,136 downwards.
GTAACATGTCTCCGGTATCACATACAGTGTAGTGATACTCTTACATTTTACAATACCTCCTACAATACATACTGCGTAACATGTCTCTGGTATCACATACAGTGTAGTGATACCCCTACAATACATACTGCGTAACCTGGCTTCTGTATCACATACAGCATAGTGAAACTCTTACATTACATAATACCTCCTACAATACATACTGCGTAACATGTCTCCGGTATCAACTACAGTGTAGTGATACTCTTACATTACATACTGTGTAACATGTCTCCGGTATCACATACAGTGTAGTGATACTCTTACATTACATTTTACGTAACAAATGTCCGGTATCACATACAGTGTAGTGATTCTCTTACATTACATACTGCGTAACATGTCTCTGGTATCACATACAGAGTAGTGATACTCCTACATTACACAATACCTCCTACAATACATACTGTGTAACATGTCTCTGGTATCACATACAGTGTAGTGATACTCTTACATTACATACTGTGTAACATGTCTCCGGTATCACATACAGTGTAGTGATACTCTTACATTACATACTGTGTAACATGTCTCCGGTATCACATACAGTGTAGTGATACTCTTACATTACATACTGTGTAACATGTCTCCGGTATCACATACAGTGTAGTGATACTCTTACATTACACACTGCGTAACATGTCTCCGGTATCACATACAGTGTAGTGATAGTCTTACATTACACAATACCTCCTACAATACATACTGTGTAACATGTCTCCGGTATCACATACAGTGTAGTGATACTCTTACATTACATACTGCGTAACATGTCTCTGGTATCACATACAGAGTAGTGATGCTCCTATATTACACAATACCTCCTACAATACATACTGTGTAACATGTCTCTGGTATCACATACAGTGTAGTGATACTCTTACATTACATACTGTGTAACATGTCTCCGGTATCACATACAGTGTAGTGATACTTTTACATTGCATACTGTGTAACATGTCTCCGGTATCACATACAGTGTAGTGATACTCTTACATTTTACAATACCTCCTACAATACATACTGCGTAACATGTCTCTGGTATCACATACAGTGTAGTGATACCCCTACAATACATACTGCGTAACCTGGCTTCTGTATCACATACAGCATAGTGAAACTCTTACATTACATAATACCTCCTACAATACATACTGCGTAACATGTCTCCGGTATCAACTACAGTGTAGTGATACTCTTACATTACATACTGTGTAACATGTCTCCGGTATCACATACAGTGTAGTGATACTCTTACATTACATATTACGTAACAAATGTCCGGTATCACATACAATGTAGTGATACTCTTACATTACATATTACGTAACATGTCGGTATCACATACAGTGTAGCTCTTACGCGTAACATGTCTCTGGTATCACATACAGAGTAGTGATACTCCTATTACACAATACCTCCTACAATACATACTGTGTAACATGTCTCTGGTATCACATACAGTGTAGTGATACTCTTACATTACATACTGTGTAACATGTCTCCGGTATCACATACAGTGTAGTGATACACATTACATACTGTGTAACATGTCTCCGGTATCACATACAGTGTAGTGATACTCTTACATTACACTGCGTAACTCTTACATTACATACTGCGTAACATGTCTCTGGTATCACATACAGTGTAGTGATACTCTTACATTACATATTACGTAACAAATGTCAGTGATACTCTTACATTACATACTGCGTAACATGTCTCCGGTATCACATACAGTGTAGTGATACTCTTACATTACATACTGCGTAACATGTCTCCGGTATCACATACAGTGTACATTACATACTGTGTAACATGTCTCCGGTATCACATACAGTGTAGTGATACTCTTACATTACATACTGCGTAACTCTTACATTACATACTGTAACATGTCTCTGGTATCACATACAGAGTAGTGATGCTCCTACATATTACACAATAGTGATACTCTTACATTACATACTGTGTAACATGTCTCTGGTATCACATACAGTGTAGTGATACTCTTACATTACATACTGTGTAACATGTCTCCGGTATCACATACAGTGTAGTGATACTTTTACATTACATACTGTGTAACATGTCTCCGGTATCACATACAGTGTAGTGATACTCTTACATTTTACAATACCTCCTACAATACATACTGCGTAACATGTCTCTGGTATCACATACAGTGTAGTGATACCCCTACAATACATACTGCGTAACCTGGCTTCTGTATCACATACAGCATAGTGAAACTCTTACATTACATAATACCTCCTACAATACATACTACGTAACATGTCTCCGGTATCAACTACAGTGTAGTGATACTCTTACATTACATACTGTGTAACATGTCTCCGGTATCACATACAGTGTAGTGATACTCTTACATTACATACTGTGTAACATGTCTCCGGTATCACATACAGTGTAGTGATTCTCTTACATTACATACTGTGTAACATGTCTCTGATATCACATACAGTGTAGTGAATAACTTTCTAAGTAGTTTAATTTAGTTTTGTGTAGGTGAATGGAGTCCACTTGTGTGCAATTAAAGTGGAACATGTTCTTAAAATATATACACCTGTTTTTGGAAGGCCCACGACATATCTAAGCAACAGCATAATGGAGACCATGGAGTGATAAAAAAATAAGTCCAGGATAAAATCAAGAGAATCATCATTCAGGGAGAACATTCTTCCATTAAATTCAGATAGAAGAATGTGGCTCAACAATTATTGCATGGTAGGCAACGTCCACCAATATAAATTGGGGACTGGCCCCCAGCTTATCTACACATTCCTGCTACTTCTGTTTTTTTCTTCTGGCACCAGGGAACATCACCACAATTTTTCAGGGTAGCGTCAAGGATCCCATTTTGAGCACATCTTAAAGGAACAATGAATTAACCAAGTTCTACAGGGGTAGATTTCTGCAAGGCTTATTCAGGTGTGAGTTGTTTAAAAGATTCTATAGTGTTAGGAATACAAATCTGTATTCCTAAAATTATAGTACCCTCTGGTTTATTTGCTCACCCGATTTGGCGCCTCCTCCCGACATCTGACGGGAGGACCTAAAGCCCATGCTCATTAGGCATTCCCTATAGGAAAGCTTTGCCTTAATGCTTTCCTATGGGGATTTCACTGATGCTGGATGGTCCTCATTCAGAACAGGACGACGTCCAGCATTGTTTAAGGACCGCAGAGTCCCCTGGAATCCCTTAGAAACACCAGAAGCACCTCTAGCAGCTGTCTGATGGCTACTAGAGGCAGTCTTAGTCCTGCAAAGTAATTATTCCAGTTTCTCAAAAACGTAATCCTACATTGCAGGATTAAGAGGGAACTTCAATGAGATGGAGTGGTCTGAGTGCCTATAATTTCCCTTTAAACTCCGCCAGATAAAAAATAATCAGTCAGTTATTGTCACGACTGCTAGTGTGGTCCAACACGCAGAACTATGTAACATCTACATAGAAAATAGATAGGAAATAAGAAGGATAGAACGTAAACCGGTCCTTAGAGAATGGTCAAGGGATAGCCGAGGTCAAGGAAGCCAGAAATACACAAATACCATTTAACAAGCCAAGACAGGGGAACCAGAAATCAGCGTAGTCAGGAATAGCCAAGGTCAAAATACCGGAAATCACAATAACAGCAAGGATAAACGCACTCTCTGGAACCAGGACAGGAAACCACAACAGGGCAAGGTACTGGGGTGATTCAGGGATTTAAATATCCGTCTCTAAGCTGTAATTGGTCAGAGGGTGACCTCTGACCCCAGAATGTGCGTGTGCGTTGGTGCCGTGACGTCACATGCACGTTTGTATAAACCCTGGGGTGGCGGAGCCATTGGTGGCTGCGACCGCATGGTCGGCGCCATCTCTGTTTTGGGCACACTGCCCAGAGGACGCGGAGGAGCGGTTCCCGGCTCACCGCCGTGCAGGTAAGCTCAGCTTGTCGGGGCGGTCGTGCCATACGTGCCATGCGGCGAGCCGGGAGCTGTGACAGTTAAGTTTTAAACGGACACTGTAGGCATCCAGACCACTTCAGCACTCTGGGTGCAATGTCCCATGTCCATTAACCCTACAGTGGTAATTATTGCAGTTTCTGAGAAACTGCAATAATTACCTAGCAGGGTTAACCAGACAGCCACTTGAGGGACTATAGGCATTGAAACAGACCTTTGGTCCGCTATCTGGTGCTAGGCGTGCTCACGCTATGCATGAGGACCACCAGCGTCAGATTATTCAATGCTTTCCTACAGGGAAATCCTAATGCAAGAGCGGCCAATGCCGCGCATGCGCATTAAGCCAGCCGGTGGGGGAGGAGCATGGGCGAAGCCTGACCCAACACAGAGGGACATCAGCGCTGGATTCAGGTGAGTTACTGAAGGGGTTTTAACACCTTCACCCACGCGTGAGGGGGGCTCCTTTGAAACCTATAGTGCCAGGAAACCTACGTTGTTTTCCTGGCACTATAAAAATCCCTTTACTTTCTGGCATACAATTTTACAGTCACTTTGAATTCCCAACAATTTTCATATTTATGAATATACCTGAAGTTTTCCTCCAGCATCTGCAAGTTGCCAGTCCTAAATCCACATAATATTTGCCCAAATAACACCTAAAATTTCCTGTTTCACCTAAAAACTCAATTTGTGTTGACCTTTTTGCAGCCTGAGACTAGTGGGAGATACATCCCCAATCTGCATTTAGCTGATCCATGCATTACTATGCATTCATAACTGGGAATAGATCCTGTAGTGGAACTGCAATAATAAAATCAAAAAGCTCAGCTGGGGTTCTCTGAAGCTGGAAAGGAAGCAATGTTAAGCAGATATAGCCCAATCCCCCAGTTCTGAGAGTCAACTGGTTTATTCCGGGTCTTTTATGCAAGTGCCCCTACAAGAAACCCCATACAAACTTACAGGGTAATCCTTCCCATGATCCTCTGTGCCTGAGAGATAATTACCTTGGAAAAAAACATATCATCTCTCACGTACAGAAAAATCTACAATTTATATAACACCTCAAAACACACATAAGTCTTATATCCCCGGATAGCCTGGATCTGAGCGCAAAACATATGGAAAAAAAAAGGCTCAGATCTCACGAACACAACTGATACGCCACTGGGGTAAAGTTTTGAATGACCGCACACGAGGCTTCTGCCCAAAATAGTTCCATAGAATCCGAGGTTGTGGTTGGTCTTTTTCGGGAATATGAAAACGCACAAAATACCGAACGGATGCTTTAACCCGTATGCTGATCGTGTGACCCTCCGATTCCACCGATTACTTGTAAAGCATAGCCCAGAGGCTGTGCTATCACTCATCGTACAGAACCACAAATAGTGGAAAAGTATGCTGTAAGAAAAATATGCATTTTTTTTTTTTCATCGGTGTTCGCGAGGTCGAGTGTCCGATTTTTAGTTCCATGCACTCGACGACCAAACACCGCTGCCTGCATTTGCGGGAACAAGATGGCCGCCACCAAGTGTTCGTACATATGAACGACGGCCACCTGGTTTAGAACACTGAGGTGTGAACCATTATTTGAGTGTTAATAGGGGTGATGAAGGGTAACAAGCATACAGGTGGTCTGTATCTTTCGGGGTTTTGTTTGATTGTCAAACAAAACAAGGATTAGAATTAGGTGAATGTGGTTTTACTGAACAAACCAGGGAATCATAGGGGAACATAGGTCAATTCCGCCACAAGTCCATTGGTGGCATAGCCATCCACCACTGTAAGTGTGGCGGGTCCATGGTACGCTCACTAATGGCGTTTAGAAGAGTGGACATTTTGAGCCATATACAGTATCTCATAAAAGTGAATACACCCCTCACATTTTTTTTAAATATTTTATATCTTTTCATGTGACAACACTGAAAAAAATGACACTCTGCTGTATTATAAAGTAGTAAGTGTGCAGCCTGTATAACCGTATACAATTGCTGTCCCCTCAAAATGACTCAACACACAGCCATTAATGTCTAAATAGTTGGCAACAAAAGTGAGTACACCCCTAAGTGGAAATGTCAAAATTGGACCCAGTAAGCCATTTTCCTTCCTCTGTGTCATCTGACTCGTTAGTGTTATAAGGTCTCAGGTGTGAATGGGGAGCAGGTGTGTTAAATTTGGTATTATTGCTCTCACACTCTCTCATACTGGACCCTGAAACTGAGCTGCAGCACGGTGGGCAAGACCATGGTTACCTCCGCTAATTCCCTTCCTTTAGCCAGTCAGGAACCATTTAAAGTACAAAGAGACCCATTTCCCCCCAGTAACTGCACGACACACTGTTCTGGTGGTACCACAACATTTTATTGCCCACACATGGCTTTTATGCATAACCCACCTGCAAGGGGTTTCCCACACAACATACAAAGTCACATCCCCAGATCCCCCTCTCTGGGACCCTAGCGTGGGAAGAGTCTTGATTCCCATGTCCCCAAAGCCCGCCACTGTGAACACAAGGTTTCCGACACTAGCCACCAGGGGGTCCGCTTTCCAGGAGTCTCTGTGCCTGGGAGTCCAGGCGCAGGAAAAAAAGGAACGTCCCTTTGTCTCCCAGGCACAGCCTGCGGGAAAAGAGCTTGTCTTTGTCCCACCAGCCATCCTAGCCATGCCCCAGAAGTGTCCCCACCAACCTCAGGGATCCTCAAAGTGGTGCCTTCCTCGACCAGACTACACTCGCGAGGTCCCTGTGTGAAACCTAGCAAGGGAAGTATCTCCTTTCGGGATACGAATGCTCCCCCTGGACTGCATTCGTCTATACGAAATGGCGGACACCCAGGGGAGCACTCATTAATTACTTCCCTTGCGGTTTCACGCTTATGTTGCGAGTGCGAACATTCTGTTTGATTGATGTGAACGGTCTAATGGGGCACCGGGGAGGTCCTCGTTTGGGAGACGAAGGAGTGGGGAAACAATCCACGAATGCTCCCCCTGGTGGCGTTCGACTGTATGAATGGCATCCACCCAGGGAAGCACTCATTAATTGTTTTCATTTGCGGTTTGCGGTTTGACACCTATGTAGCGAGGTGTGAACGTTCTAACCTAACATTCTTGTGACGAAAGCAATCTTGCCACATTGCATTGGAGAAGCCTGGTTGCTCGTCTGTTGCCTTTGGATTATGGCCCCATGTTAAAAGGCTTGATTTTCCCCTGCAAAGACAAGAAAGCCGGGTGGCCCCATGTTAAAAGGCTTGATTTTCCCCTGCAAAGACAAGAAGCCGGGTATTTGGTGGCCCTGTTTGGCTCCACCCCAGATAATTGAACCATGTGTGTGCTCTGATAATGAATTCAGACTATGTGCGCTTAGACCTACATATTGAACTGCATGTATGTGTGCATGTCTATTTTAATGTTCAGACCTAACCTATGTATTTTATGTTGCATGTACTATGTTTATTTGCATATGTGTTCCTTGTGTTTTGCCTCTGTCTTTTTGCTGCCATGTGTTCAATGGAGTTTTGCCTCTGTCTTTGGAGATAATTGGATTACTTCTAATTATCTCCAGGATAGAAGACTCTGTGGAACTGGTTTTGGGCAGAAAAGCCATGCTTCCTGTGGTCACAAAGGACTACGATCTATCTTTTGAACCACTGGACCAATTTGTATGATTTTGACGTATGTTTGTATTTGGAGTATGCTGATTCTGAAAATGTAAGTGTGAATGTGATGCATACTTTTCAAGTTATGACTAATGTGGAAAAATTGTATTTCTCTGCATGTGCTAAATTACATTACCCATTGTGTAAGGTAATTGAATCACATGCAGAGGGGAGGAATTTGTGTGGGAGTGTCTGAGTGTATTGTATGTGTTTATTGGTTGTGTTCCAAAACCCTGTGGGTGGTACTAATGTGTAAGAATGTGCACATAAGCACAATAAACCCACAGCTCTGACTGTTCACTGCTTGACCCTCAACACGGAGCTTTGTCTTGTTCTTGGGGGGATTTATTGTATGCTGTTCCAGTTCGACTGCTAGGAGTGTAAACCTATTCGTATGGTTTTTCCTATTCGGCTGTTTACAGCATTTGTATGGTTTCCTGTTCGGCGGATTGGTGTTCTGCAGTAGCTGTGCCTGCATCTCTGGAAGGGGAAGAATCGCCTAAACGGTTTTAACCCCTTGTGTGCTGAAACGGTCTGTTACAATTCTAAATGAGGCATCAGGGTGGCCCCCGTTCGGAAGGTGAATAGATTCCCTTCATGGACGCACTCCCGAACGGGGAGCGAGCACAATAAATGAAAGAATGGGGAGAACACACATAACATAAGAAAGTCAATTCACGGACAGGAAGTGGCTCCACCACACAGTTCCCACTTAACCGCAAGCCGGCATACACAGTCTGATCTCCAACGGATCGGCTTGGGGATGTCTAGGAGAGTGCTCACGGATTATTTTTCTAGGGCCGTCTGCCTGGACAACCCGTTGGCGTTCCCATTTTGATTACCAGGTCTGTAGTGAATTGTGAAATCATACGGTTGTAGTGTCAGGCTCCAACGTAACAGCCTGGCATTGTCTCCAGAGACCCGGTTAAGCCACACAAACGGGTTGTGATCCATGAGTAAGGTGAATTGCTGTCCATAGAGCAGCTTCTTGAGAGCTCACACCACCGCTAGGCACTCCTTTTCGATGTCGGCGTAGCTTACATCTCTACTAGTAGTTTACTCCTGAGGTACGCAACAGGATGTTCTCCGCCATCGTCCCTGACCTGTCTCAGCACCGCTCCTGAGAAAAAGGTTTTTTCGGATTAGGAGCAGCCAGGACAGGGGCATGTACCAGGGCATCTTTAAGGGCTTGGAATGCCTGCTCACACTCTGGGCTCCAGTTTACCTGTTTGGGTAAGATCTTACGGGTCAAGTCAGTGAGGGACTTAGCTAGGGCACTGTAGTTGGGAACAAATTTCCTATAATAGCCAGCAGTCTCTAGGAATGCCATCACCTGGGTAGTGCCTCAACTTTGGCTGGTGTCAGGATTACTAGTTGATCCACCACGTAGAATTGTGTCACACAGATGACTAATAGGTAACGTATTATCGGGCCTTAGAATGGCCGGACTTAACATACCAAAGAGTAGTCAGGATACTTGCCGAGGTCAGGGGATACAGAAAGACACACAACTATAAGGGAAAGCAAGAAGTCAGGGATACCAGAATACAGGGAAGTCAAAATCAAAGCCAAAGTTAAAAACCAGAAGAAACTTGAATCAGGAACGTGCTCTCGGACAACCACCAGGGAAACCACGACAGCACACTGAGCAGGATGAGAACTGGGCCTAAATACCCCTCCTCTGGATCTGATAGGCTGTAATCGGCCTTTGACCCCAACTTTTCCTGTCAGGACAGTAATGTTGCTCAGCACAACTTTTCCAGTCAGAACAGTAAATGTCATTAATCACATTTTTATATGCGGATGAATACATGACAGCTGGCTCAGGCTTCTGTGACCCACACCCTACCCGGTGTCATAGGTACTGTACTTCGGCCATCCCTAGGTGGCACTTACTGGGTTTTAGCCTTAAGCCTGCCTCCCTATTCCTGTCTAGTACAGTTCTTACATGTACCAGACATTCCTCCCTAGTGTCACTGTATATGGCGATGTCGTCCAGGTATTCGCAGGCATAGTGCTGGAGGCCATCCAACAACAGGTCCACCATCCTCTGGAAAGTGGCCGGGGCATTCTTCTTCCCAAACGGCATTACCTTAAATTGGTACAGACCAAATGGGGTGACGAAGGTCGACTTGGGAACAGCAGCTGCCGCTAGGGGAATCTGCCAGTACCCCTTGCACGGATCTATCATGGTGACGTACCGGCCACGGGCCATCCTATCTAGCAGCTCGTCTATATGAGGCATGGGGTACGCATCCGATACTGTCTTGTCATTTAGCCTCCTGTAGTCTACACAGAACCTTGTGACTCTGTAATTTTGGGACCAGGACTACTGGGGAGGCCCAAGGACACTTGGACGGCTCGATGACCCCTAGCCGGAGCTTCTCTTGGATCTCCCATCTCATACTCTCCCACACCGCCACTGGTACTCAGTTTGGGGTCTGCCACAGAGGTTGTTGGTCCGGGGTCTCTACCCAGTGAGGTATATCCAGGCAGGTTGGAAAACGTCTCCCTCTTCGCAGACAACATCTGCTGTGCCTGTCTGCGTTCTTTCTCGATTAGTTGGTCCCCCAAGTGGACCTCATCTACGGACCCTGCCTGAGCTCTCATCTACAGGAGGTCTGGCAGGGGAAGATTATCAAAATCTTCCAAGGCTGGCGCACTCATTGGCGGCTACATCCTCGGTCCGCTCGTGGTAGGGCTTCAGCATGTTAACATGTAACAGGCGTCTAACTCCGGAACCCGAGCAAGGGCTGATCACATTTTTTTCACTTTCACACTTCTGTTCCACTACCCGGTATCAGGTGCGCTGGCGCCTCTGTGCCGCCTGGAGGTTCCCTCTCACCAGGTGAGTGAGTTCCTCCAGCCGGTCCCAAAGCTCCAGCACATATGGTATAATGGGGGAGATGCGGCAGGAATCTTTCCCAATCCTTGTGAGTCGCTGCAAAGGTACGGAACATTTGTTTCAATGTGCCATTGAAGCGCTCGTACAGGCCATTGGTTTGGGGGTGATAGGGGGAACTTACGATAGGTTTAATGTCGCATAACCTCCACACTTGGTTGGTCATCTCAGCAGGAAACTGGGAGCACCGGTCCAAGAGCATCTCCCAGGGAAAACCCATCCGGGAGAACACTCGCATCAGGGCTTCGGCCACAGTCTCTGTCTGAACGTTGCTTATGTCGACTGCCTTGGGGTACCGAGTTGTGTAGTCTGCAATGGCCAGAATATACTTCTTCCCAGAGGGGCTAGGCTTGGCCAGGGAACCTATGATATCGACAGCTACTCTGCCGACGGGGTCTTCGATGATGGGTAGGTGCTGGAGCGGGGCCTTGCACCGATCACACCGCTTCCTCTCTTTCTGGCAGACATCACAGGTCTGGCAATACTACCTTATACTTCGATATGCCGGGCAAGAAGCAATACTTCGATATGCCTGGCAAGAAAAAGCTTTGGGTGAGCTGATGCTGAGTACAACCCTTTTCCAAATTCCCTTACAGGGGGATATCATGAACTATCTTCAATAGCTCATGCCGTTATTTCCTGGGGGCCACCAACTGGTGGTGGTAGTAGGAGCTGTCCCTGACTTCCTTTTTTCCTCTATGCGGTATAGCAATCCCTTATTCCAGATAAATCATTCCCTATCCTTCCCCACCTGACCAGTGGCTGCCATATCCTTATATGGCTGGAGGGTAGAGTCGGACACTGCCTCCCTCCCAAACTCGGCAGGGGTATCCCTAGGCAAGTGGATCAGGGTAGGAGAGGGACCACGGGGCAACAGGGTGATGGGGGGCCTGTCTACGGCGACTGCAGGGAATGGGGTTTTGGGGACGGGTATGTGTGCCTACCTGAGCCATGCCAGGTGGTGCAGGCTTGCTGTCATCACCGGGTAGGACTCCGCAGGGGTCTGGGGTTGCACATAGGTGAAGGTGTGGTGGCCCAGGTCATTGCCAAGCAGCACTTCTGTGGGTGGGCAGGTCGTCCATGAGCAGGACTTCCACCCTCTTGTGTCAGGCACCCCAGTTGAGGTGGACGTGGGCCGTGGGTAGGTAGTGGCTACGCGGACGGCGACCATTCCCCTGTTCTTCTCTGCCTCTGCAATGAGCCGGCTTTGCACTAGAGTCAGGTTCAAAGCGGACGTGGACTGTGGGTAGGTGGTAGATGGTTCCCCCGGCTACGCGGACGGCGACCACTCCCCCGTTCTTCTCTGCCTCTGCAATGAGCCGGCTTTGCACTAGAGTCAGGGTGGCTCCAGAGTCTTGTAGTCCCTGGACAGTGCACCTGTTCGTCCCTTCCTGCTGCCTGTGGTGGGCTTGGTTGTCAGTGGCGGCTTGGAGAGGGTTCACTTCATGTATGACGGTCCAGGCTTCTTCGTGGGGGGTTGGAGGGTATGTGGAGTCAACTTAGTAACAGTGAGCGGCTGCTCTTTAGGCTCTGTGGTACCCTCAGGTTTGGTTCCATTGGGTTTTTGGGTGTAGGCATGCCGGACGCAGGGGGGGGTCTGAAGCTAGGAACGGGAGCGGGACAGTGATGTTGGCGTCTTCTAAGTACTCGTCAGTCTGTCGAGCTGCTTCGGTGAGGGTATTGGGCTGCCAGTCTCTCACCCATTCTTGCAATTCCATTGTAAAAGTTTTCCAGCAGTAACAGCTGGAGGATGGCCTCGGGGGAATTGGTGTCTTGACAGTGCAGCCTTGGGTTTCTGTTCAGCACGGGCTGCGCTCGCCAAGGTCCCCTCCGCCGCCTATCCCAGCCAGGCCAGGAGGTAGGTCTGTACCTCTGAGATGGTTCGGGCTAGGATCTCCTGGGATGAGCTTTCTCCGTAGTAAGCTAGGCAGCGGGCAATCTCCTTGTCGAAGGCTTCCTTCTCAGCCACCGGTTGTGGTGCTGCGGCGCTCCGTAGATCATCCTCCATGAGGGTGGTAATCAAATTCGCCTTGAGTCTGGTACTGGCTGGTAGACCTCGGGCTGCCAATAACTCCTGTAGTGTTTGCCTCTTTATTTTGCCGTAGTCCATGGACTGGTTCAGCTACCGAACGTTGGTTCCTTTCGGCAGGGAAGTACGATCATGCCTGTAGCGGGAGGACTTCCTAGTATCCTGTTCCCAGGCAGAGACGACACTCAGCCCTGGGAGCTCTTAGTCCTTACCAGGACTTTTCCCCTATTTTCATCCCCTGCAAGCTGGAACAGCAAAAAAAGGGGTTAAATCTTCTCTCCCTGTAAGCTGGAACAGCAGACACAGGGGTTAAATCTTCCTTACCGCCAGTAAAAGGACGACACACAGTTTGGAGGTTTAAACACTGGCATCTCACCAGGCTTTATTGAATACATGCTTCTTTTATGCACAGACCCCCGCAAGGGGTCTCTATTCCACATAATACACTTCCCTTAGTCCCAGGCAGGAGGGGGCTAGGTTACAGATAGCCATCTGCTGCCTTAGGAGATACCAAACAGTACACAGGGATACACTTTAAATCACATTACCTTCAGGGGGTTACACTTTGGGGCTCAGCACCACTGGAAGGGATGGGGTTACAGAGTTAGAACTTACATGGCTAGATAGCCCCGGGTTCCATCTGCGATCCCTGCAAAAAGCGAGGCGATCGGATGTACAAAGCCGGAGATATCAGCGTTGAAAATCTGGGGCTCAAGGCTCTGTACATCCCCGAAATTCGTTCCATGGTGTTGCTTGGTTTAGTCCGGTGAATTCAAACTTCGCGCCTAAACCAAGCAACAGCCAATCAGCTGAACGGGCGTGAACCAAATTGCGCCAATCGGTGTTCAGAAGAGTAAGGAGTTTTGCCGCCCAGTCCAAAGGAAGGGCGCGAAACTCAGCTGCACCAATCTGTGCTCGGGGAGAAGGGGGGTTTAGCCGCCCAATCAGGGGAGATGGCGCAAAACCCGATTGCACCAATCCGCTGAAAGGCGCAAAACCAATTTGCACCAATCTGCGCCCAGGGACAAGGGGGGGTTTCGCCGCCCAATCAGAAGAAAGGGCGCGAAATTCCGTTTGAACAAGAGCTTCTTCTCTGATTGGTTGCCCGCTTCCTGCAGCGACCAATAGGTGCTTTAATTGTGCCGACCAATCAGGAGAATGGGCGCTCCTTTCCCATTGGTCGGCACAGACTTCCATGCGGCCAGCGGGAACCCTGCAGCCGTGAGACCGACTCACAGCCCCTGCTGGCGTGCGCCCCTCTCTCTGGTGGATAACCACACTAGCCTCGTAGCTCCCAGATTAGGGACAGGGACAAGTGATTACAGCTCCTTTCAGAGTGGGTAGGATGGTCCCTGACACGGGGACCGAAGACAGGGTGCGCAGGCTGATTCGATATATGAATGTTGCCCCCTGGTGGCGTTCGGCTATACGAACCGGACGGCCACCCAGGGGCAGCATGCGCTGCTTGTTACCATGCGGTCTGCGGTTTTCCTACCTCGTTAGCGAGGTGTGAACATTCTAACCACACATTCTAAATGGAATATCGGGTTGGTCCGTGCGCTGGTGCGACCCTGTGTGGCTGAAAAGTCAAATACAACGGAAAATACATATTCAACAAGGGAAAAATCATACAATACACATTGGGGACACAAAATACAAGGCAGCCACATAGGCACATACAGTGGGCATGGCACTTAGTGGCGATGACCCGCCACACTGCCGCTTGCCACCTGTTGTAGCAGACCACAGGTAATCCAACAGGTTACCTCCGCTAATTCCCTTCCTTTAGCCAGTCATGAACCATTTAAAGTACCAAGAGACCCATTTCCCCCCGTAACTGGACGACACATAGTTCTGGAGGTACAACAACATTGTATTGGCCACACATGGCTTTTATGCATAACCCCATGCAAGGGGTTTCCCACACAACAGACAAGGTCACATCCGCTGATCCTCCCTCTTCTCCTGGACCCCAGCCCGCCACTGTGAACACAGGGTTTTCCACACTAGCCTCCTGAGGGCTAGCCCCCTGGAGCCTCTATGCCTGGGAGTTCAGGCGCGGGAAAAAAGGACCATCCCTTTGTTTCCCAGGCACAGAAAAGCCCGCCCACAGGAAAAGAGCTAGTCTCTTTGTCCCTGCAGGCACCGATAAGCCCGCCATCCTAGTCCGTGCCCCAGAAGTGTCCCCACTAACCTCAGGGGTCCTCAACCAAACTCCGCTCACGAGGTCCCTGTGTGAAACCTAGCAAGGGAACAGTCTTCTTTAGGGATACGAATGCTCCCCCTGGACTGTGTTCGTTTATACGAAATGGTGGCCACCCAGGGGAGCACTCATTAATTACTTCCCTTGCGGTTTCACACTTATGTTGCGATTGCAAACGTTCTGATTGATTGGTGTGAACGTTCTAATGGGGCACCGGGCGAACGAGTCGGGAAACTTCACGAATGCTCCCTTTAGTGGCGTATGTCTTTATGAATGCCCGCCACCCAGGGAAGCACTCATTAATTGTTTCCCTATGCGGTTTGTGGTTTGACACCTATGTAGCGAGGTGTGAGCCTTCTAACCAAACATTCTAAATGAGACGTGGGGGTGGCCCCCAGTTCAGGAGGTGAATGGATTCCTTTGTGGAAACCCTCCCGAACGGGGTGCGGACACAATAAACAAAAGAATGGGGAGAACACACATAACATAAGAAAGACAATTCACAGAAAGGCAGTGGTTTTGTCACAGGTTCCACTCAGAACAGGGCTCGCCATGGTCGACCAAAGAAGTTGAGTGCACGTGCTCAGTGTCATATCCAGAGGTTGTCTTTGGGAAATAGACATATGAGTGCTGCCAGCATTGCTGCACAGGTTGAAGGGGTGCAGAGTTAGCCTGTCAGTGCTCAGACTATACGCCGCACACTGCATCAAATTAGTCTGCATGGCTGTCGTCCCAGAAGGAAGTCTCTTCTAAAGATGAAGCACAAAAAAGCCCGCAAACAGTTTGCTGAAGACAAGCAGACTAAGGACATGGATTACTGGAACCATGTCCTGTGGTCCGATGAGACCAAGATAAACTTATTTGGTTTAGATGGTGTCAAGCGTGTGAGGAGTACAAAGTGTGTCTTGCCTACAGTCAAGCATGGTGGTGGTGTCATGGTCTGGGCCTGCATTGAGGGAACCATGAATGCCAACATGTACTGTGATATACTTTAGCAGAACATGATCCCCTCCCTTTGGAGACTGGGCCGCAGGGCAGTATTCTAACATGATAACGACCCAAAACACACCTCCGAGACGACCACTGCCTTGCTAAAAGAAGCTAAAGGTAAGGGTGAAGGACTGGCCAAGCATGTCTTCAGACCTAAACCCTATTGAGTATCTGTGGGGCATCCTTAAACGGAAGGTGAGGCAGCACAAGGTCCAAATAATAATGGTGGCCACACAAAATATTGACCCTTTGGGCCCAATTTGGACATTTTCACTTTTGTTGCCAACGGTTTAGACCAGTCATGTCCAAAGTCCAGCCCACGGGTCAATTGCGGCCCGCGTTCTGGTTTAATACGGCCCCACAGGTAATTTGTTAAATCTATATGTTGTGAGAGAAGGGACAGAAGAAAGAGAGAAGGGACAGAAGAAAGAAATAGTATGTAATGTACTTTACAATGTTTTTGATTTAACACCTGTTTAGATTTGTCATCTATGTGACGAAATGAAAAGTATGCCGTTTGCAATAAACTTTGCATAAATTAATTAATTTGCATTTAATTTTAATGGTTCAAAAAATTTCAGGCAAAATGGTCGGCCCTCACACATGTTCACTCTATCAAATCTGGTCCTCTTCGAAAAAAGTTTTGACACCCCTGGTTTAGACATTAATGGCTGTGTGTTATTTTGAGGGGACAGCAAATTTACCCTGTTATACAGGCTGTACACTTACTGCTTTACATTGTAGCAGAGTGTCATTTCTTCAGTGTTGTCACATGAAAAGATATAATAAAATATTTACAAAAATTAAAGGGTGGTTAGGGGGACTCACTTTTGTGAGATACTGTATATGTACAGTATATATTGCTGTATGGAAAAAAAAATCTAAAAACGCAAGACAACATGGACAGCGTTTAT
Organism: Pelobates cultripes; assembly: GCA_933207985.1. Lineage (NCBI taxonomy): Eukaryota > Metazoa > Chordata > Amphibia > Anura > Pelobatidae > Pelobates > Pelobates cultripes. The sequence goes on along the minus strand of OW240913.1, from coordinate 376,847,437 downwards.
CCCACCAATTCCGGGCCTTCCATGGATTTTTTTTTTTTTTTTTTGTGTATTTACTTCCTCCCAGAAGTGTACAAAGTTATATTTGGTCACCAACTTTGAATTAGATAACTCGTTAGGGTTATTATCCAGCAAACTGTAGGATTTTTTTTTATTACCAATAATAAGTTTAACTTCCGTTAAATAAAACTCTTGAGCACTATTAATTATAATGCCCTACCTCTCTTCTAGTGATTTAATCACTCCATTCTCTGTTTGTAATATTAAATATTATTAAGCTTTTCTATATCGTTATTGACCGTATAATAAAGTTTATAACTACCCTTATCAAATATTGGATAAAATAGTTATTTTGGCTTAAATATAGATATTAATAAGATTCCTTTCATTTAAAATATGTTATTGTGCTGAATTCTCCATAGTCCTTTAAATAAAATAAAAATATATCTTAATAGTTTCCTCTTATTTTAGTGCATCTACAATCGGTTGGAAATGAGTTAAAGGAACACTATAGTCACCTAAATTACTTTAGCTAAATAAAGCAGTTTTAGTGTATAGATCATTCCCCTGCAATTTCACTGCTCAATTCACTGTCATTTAGGAGTTAAATCACTTTGTTTCTGTTTATGCAGCCACATCTCCCCTGGCTATGATTGACAGAGCCTGCATGAAAAAAAAAACTGGTTTCACTTTCAATCAGATGTAATTTACCTTAAATAATTGTATCTCAATCTCTAAATTTAACTTTAATCACATACAGGAGGCTCTTGCAGGGTCTAGCAAGCTATTAACATAGCAGGGGATAAGAAAATCTTAATTAAACAGAACTTGCAATAAAGAAAGCCTAAATAGGGCTCTCTTTACAGGAAGTGTTTATGGAAGGCTGTGCAAGTCACATGCAGGGAGGTGTGACTAGGGATCATAAACAAAGGGATTTAACACATAAATGGCAGAGGATTGAGCAGTGAGGCTGCAGGGGCATGTTCTATACACCAAAACTGCTTCATTAAGCTAAAGTTGTTCAGGTGACTATAGTGTCCCTTTAAAGCGGCTCTGTCACTTTTTTTATTTTTTTTTTACATAGTATGTTTCAATCCCTCCTCCCCATCTGCCCTGTTTGTTTTTTTGTTTTTGTTTTTAAATGCATATTTTATTAGGGCTAGCAGATGTTGGCAAGAACACTTGAAAGTCATAAAAGAAAAAGTTCAAAAAGGATTGAACTTGTTAATCTTAGCATGCAAACCCCTCTTTGTCCCAGAACAAGAAAGATTGATAATACAAATTATAGAGTCGGACTGGTATTTCTAGGATGATATTATAAGTGTGCTGTGAGAGTTGGGGCAGTAACCTGTAAGCCAGAACTTGTCCAGTTACATTAAAAAGCAAGTGGGCCAGTAAGCTCTAAAACTAGTAAAATAACAGCTATAACAATTTGCTATACGTTTTTTTGGTTTTTTTCGACAAGAATATGTTTGTTGGTTAAAGTGTTCAGCAAATCGATTTTGAACAGAAAGCTAAGTTTAGTGAAGAATAGATGAAAAGATGGTGCACCCAGTCAGATCCAAATCAGTGTCCAAACATTAGTTTGTATTCTCCCAAAAGGACTTGATCAGATTGCACGTTTGTTTTTTTAAAAGATTCTTCTTTGCTGAGTTGTACATTAGGAAAAGCAGGGATTAGAACTAGCTTTGGTCAAGCTCCACCGCCTTTGTCATTGGCCCTCTATGTGTACTCACCTTCATCCAGTGTTGATTCACATCTTAAAGTAGCACATGATAGAGCCTCAGTGTGAGCTTGGCACGCACGTCCAACTATGGGCAGATAACTTGAAAATGGTGGCACCTAGTTAGAACACCTGGGGGGCCTATCTAAAATGGTAAGTAAAGCCGGTACTAGGGTCCAAAAATTTTTTGTAAATATCTTTTTATTAAACCTTTTCGTTTTTGTCGATTTTGCAACATGTCAAAGAGAAACGTGGACTCGCAGGTCCCTCTGGTCATTCACAGAAGCTTATACATCGGAAGGCATGTGATGACATACGTGTCTGGGCGACTCGCAGGTCGCTTTCTTGAGTAAATAGCATGTGTATTGTGGACTCGCTGGTCCGGTGTTACATGGTGGTGCTTAGTACTCTGTTATATTTGATATGTACCATTTCTACGTTGGGTGGTTCTGCATGCCCCACCGTGGTTGTGTTTTGTTTGTCTATTCCCCATGCCTACCCTGTAGCCTCTAGGCAGTAGTGAGACATGTGGCCATCTGGTGTGTAGGGTCCCTTCGGGACGTGCAGCCCCCCAGTGACCTTGTGTCCAGGGTCCAACCTGGCCATATTGTGGGGTGTGGGCCCCCTGCCGTAGTATAATTTGGTTCTGCCCAGCGGCATAGGTGGTGTTGGTGGGAATAACCTAAGGGGCATCCTGCGACTCCCTCCAAACTAATGAGCTTTATAGCTCACAAAACAGGCGCTCTTCCACCCCCTTTACTCGCGAGGCCGCAGTCCGCCCCGAGCCCCGCAAGTGGTTGCACTTTAGCGGGTGTCGTGGCCCCCCGCGCCGCCCCCCGGGTCCCCCGAACCCGCGCTCCACCCCGCCCAAAATTTTTTTGGGGTGTGTCAGATGGTACGGAGGAGCAGATCCATAATGTGACAGTTACTTTAATGGTTTAGAGGAGGTAAATGTTACTTTTTATAAAATATGAATTCACTTTCTTTTAAATCCACGCCAGATATATTAAAAATACCTGTTTGTCTTTCCAACGTGAAAGTTCCTCTCTCAAGATTATCTGTCTATAATTGAAACCTATTTAGTTTCGAAAAACGTTGCCTGAGAGGGGATATGATAACATTATACAAATATATCCGAGGCCAATACAAACCATTGTGTGGAAATCTATTCACAAACCGGACTTTACATAGGACACAAGTCCATGCGTTTAGACTGGAAGAAAGAAGATTTCGTCTAAGGCAAAGGAAAGGTTTTGTTAAGATCCTTTAACCTTTCCTGGTAAGTTTTATCCCGCAATCCATGAACCAGTTTAGTAGCCCTTCTCTGAACCCTCTCTAAGGTGTCAATATCCTTCTGAAGATACGGTCTCCAGTACTGTGTACAATACTCCAAGTGAGGTCTCACCAGTGTTCTGTACAATGGCATGAGCACTTCCCTCTTTCTACTGCTAATACCTCTCCCTATACAACCAAGCATTCTGCTAGCATTTCCTGTTGCTCTATTACATTGTCTGCCTACCTTTAAGTCATCAGAAATAATCACCCCTAAATCCCTTTCCTCATATGTTGAGGTTAGGACTCTATCAAATATTCTGTACTCTGCCCTTGGGTTTTTACGTCCAAGATGCATTATCTTGCACTTATCCACATTAAATGTCAGTTGCCACAATTCTGACCATTTTTCTAGTTTACCTAAATCATTTGTCATTTGGCTTATCCCTCCTGGAACATCAACCCTGTTACATATCTTAGTATCATCAGCAAAAGACATACCTTACCATCAAGACCTTCTGCAATATCACTAATAAAAATATTAAAGAGAATGGGTCCAAGTACAGATCCCTGAGGTACCCCACTGGTGACAAGTCCAAGCTTCGAATATATTCCATTAACTACAACCCTCTGTTGCCTGTCACTCAGCCACTGCCTTACCCATTCAACAATATTTGAATCCAAACTTAAAGATTGCAGTTTATTGATAAGCCTTCTATGTGCAACAGTGTCAAAAGCCTTACTGAAATCTAGGTAAGCAATGTCTACTGCACCACCCTGATCTATAATTTTAGTTACCCAATCAAAAAAATCAATAAGATTAGTTTGGCATGATCTCCCTGAAGTAAACCCATGTTGTCTCTGATCTTGAAATCCATGTGTTTTAGATGTTCAACAATCCTATCCTTTAACATGGTTTCCATCACTTTCCCCACTACTGAAGTAAGGCTTACTGGCCTATAGTTGCCCGACTCCTCCCTATTACCTTTCTTGTAAATGGGCACAACATTCGCTAACTTCTTAAGAAGTGGTTTTATCAGAGTCCATACAGATGTTCAAACAGCTACTAGATGCATACTTTCAAAAACAGAATATTCAAGGATATAATCTTTCAATGTAGGGTAATAACTGCTTGATCCAAGGATAAATCTGACTGACATTCTGGGGTCAAGATGTAATTTTTTTCCTAGCCTGTTGCAAAATTGTGCTTCAAACTTGTTTTTTTTTGCCTTCTTTTGGATCAACAGCAAAAAACAAATGTTTGGAAGGCTGAACTTGATGGACGCAAGTCTCTTTTCAGCTATGTAACTATGTAACTATCTATCTATCTATCTTGGTATAGTTACACATACACAAATCTCTCTTCACAGGGTTCCAAGCGAGTTTTGCGCTCCAATGAGTACATACTGCCCCCTTGTGGTGTGATGGAGACTGACCTGGAGCTAAGCTTTTCTCTGCAGGTAATACAATAATAAAATAATAATGGATTATCTTATCAAGGAGCTTAGTCTTGTCGTCCAGCAGTTGTATCAAAGCATGAACTAATCTTTTCCACATGTATGCTGGCTCAGTAACCTTCATTACACTTAGCAATGCTTTACTGCCAACACTCAGTGCTATATAACACTTCAGTGATGGCATGTAAACATCTTAACCCTTTTTCTCTCAACCCCATGTATACACAAAATAGATTTAGCACCATTTCTCCACGGGAACTCTGTGTTATTCCTTGGCCTAGTATGGATAATTATGCATTGTATTTGCTCTAGATGGGTATTACCATTGCTCTCTCAGGGGGTATTACCATTGCTCTCTCAGGGGGTATTATCATTGCTCTCTCGGGGGGTATTATCATTGCTCTCTCGGGGGTATTATCATTACTCTCTCGGGGGTTATTATCATTGCTCTCTCGAGGGTGTTACTAAAATGGTAATTAAATCCGGTACTAGGCTCTCTTGGGGGGTATTATCATTGCTCTCTCAGGGGGTATTATCATTGCTCTCTCAGGGGGTATTACCATTGCTCTCTCGGGGGGTATTATCATTGCTCTCTCAGGTAGTATTATCATTGCTCTCTCCGGTGGTATTATTGATCTTCCTGTGGGTAATATCATTGCTCTCTGGGGTGGCATTATCATTGCTCTCTCAGGGGGTATTATCATTGTTCTCTCGGGGGGTATTATCATTGCTCTCTCAGGGGGTATTATCCTTACTCTCTCAGGGGGTATTAATATTTCCCTCTCAGGGGGTATTAATATTGCTCTCTCAGGGGTCATTATCATTGCTCTCTGGGGGGTATTATCATTGCTCTCTCAGGGGGGTATTACCATTGCTCTCTTAGGTGGTATTATCCTTACTCTCTCAGGGGGTATTAATATTGCTCTCTGGGTGGGTATTATCATTGCTCTCTAGGGGGATATTATCATTACTCTCTCAGGGGATATTATCAGTGCTCTCTGGGTGGGTATTATCATTGCTCTCTCAAGGACTATTATTATTGATATATCAGGGGGTATCATTGCTCTCTCGGGGGTTATTATCATTGCTCTCTCAGGGGTTATTATCATTGCTCTCTGAGGGGGTATTATTATTGCTTTATCAGGGGGTATCATTGCTCTCTCGGTGGGTATTATCATTGCTCTCTCGGTGGGTATTATCATTGCTCTCTCCTGGGGGTATTGTCATTGCTCTCTCCGGGAGTATTATTGATCTTCCTGTGGGTAATATAATTGCTCTCTGGGGGTATTATCATTGCTCTCTCGGGGGGTATTATTGATCTTTCTGTGGGTAATTGTAACGAGAATATACCCCAACACTCAGGATTCAGCTAAACAGAAGACAACACAGAGGAGAGATACGTCTACCGGACCTTAGAATGGCCGGACTCGACGTATATGAGAGGAGGCAGAGTCAGGAACCATCCGAAGTCAAGGACACAGAGAGACAGCGTAAACTAGGACTAGCCGGGGTCTGGTACACAGTAAACAGGAAGCCGACAACCAGAACAGATAAGGATAAAGAGAAAACGTAGTCAGAAACAAAGCCAAAGTCAATACGGAGAAACACAACTGAACACAACAAGCGCTAAAGGGAACTGAAACAGAAACCACGATAGGGCAGGGAGTAAAGGGAGAGGTAAGTTTAAATAGCTTCTAAACTAATGTGATTGGCTCCTGTCATATCCACACCCCAAAAGGTAAGTGTATGGGGAGTGTGGCATGACAGGGGCCAATGGGAGCCTTTTAACAATTTAGGCTCCCACTGTCTCTTTAAGAGCGCGCCCGAGACTCGCGGCGCGCTCTTAGATTCAGGCGGGACACGTGACCGCTTCTCGCGGTCACTGCCCGCCTTCCTAGTGAAGCCGTCGGATGAGCCGCATGCGGCTCGTGCAGCAGCAGGACCGCGCGCGGCTCGAAGGGAGGACTGCGGCCGGCCCCTGGATAAGGTAAGTAACGCTACAGTAATATCATTGCTCTCTCGGGAGGTATTATTGATCTTCCTGTGGGTAATAGCATTGCTTTCTCAGGGGGTATTATCATTGCTCTCTAGGAGGGTATTATTGATCTTCCTGTGGGTAATATCATTGCTCTCTCGTGGGGTATTATCATTGCTCTCTCGGGGGGTATTATTGATCTTCCTGTGGGTAATATCATTGCTCTCTCGGGGGGTATTATCATTGCTCTCTTGGGGGGTATTATTGATCTTCCTGTGGGTAATATCATTGCTCTCTCCGGGGGTATTATCATTACTCTCTCAGGGGGTATTATCATTGCTGTCTCAGGGGGTATTATCATTGCTGTCTCAGGGGGTATTATCATTACTCTCTCAGGGGGTATTATCATTACTCTCTCAGGGGGTATTATCATTGCTCTCTCGGGTAGTATTATCCTTGCTCTCTCGGGGGGTATTATTGATTTTCCTGTGGGTATTATCATTGCTCTCTCAGGGGGTATTATCATTACTCTCTCAGGTGGTATTATCATTGCTGTCTCAGGGGGTATTATCATTACTCTCTCAGGTGACATTATCATTACTCTCTCAGGGGGTATTATTATTACTCTCTCAGAGGGTATTATCATTACTCTCTCAGGGGGTATTATCATTGCTCTCTCAGGTGGTATTATCATTACTCTCTCAGGGGGTATTATCATTGCTCTCTCAGGTGGTATTATCATTACTCTCTCAGGGGGTATTATCATTACTCTCTCAGGGGGTATTATCATTGCTCTCTCAGGGGGTATTATCATTACTCTCTCAGGGGGTAGTATCATTGCTCTCTCAGGGGGTATTATCATTACTCTCTCAGGGGGTATTATCATTACTCTCTCAGGGGGGTATTATCATTGCTCTCTCAGGGGGTATTATCATTACTCTCTCAGGTGGTATTATCATTGCTGTCTCAGGGGGTATTATCATTACTCTCTCAGAGGGTATTATCATTGCTGTCTCGGGGGTGTTATCATTACTCTCTCAGGGGGTATTATCATTGCTGTCTCAGGGGGTATTATCATTGCTCTCTCAGGGGGTATTATCATTGCTCTCTCAGGGGGTATTATCATTGCTCTCTCAGGTGGTATTATCATTACTCTCTCAGGGGGTATTATCATTGCTCTCTCCAGGGGTATTATCATTGCTCTCTCAGGGGGTATTATCATTACTCTCTCAGGGGGTATTATCATTGCTCTCTCCAGGGGTATTATCATTGCTCTCTCAGGGGGTATTATCATTACTCTCTCAGTGTGTATTATCATTACTTTCTCAGGGGGTATTATTATTAATCTCTCAGGGGGTATTATCATTACTCTCTCAGGGGGTATTATCATTACTCTCTCAGGGGGTATTATCATTGCTCTCTCCAGGGGTATTATCATTGCTCTCTCAGGTGGTATTATCATTACTCTCTCGGGGGGTATTATCATTACTCTCTCAGGGGGTATTATCATTACTCTCTCGGGGGGTATTATCATTACTCTCTCGGGGGGTATTATCATTACTCTCTCAGGGGGTATTATCATTACTCTCTCGGGGGGGTATTATTTACTCTCTAGGGGTATTATGGGGTATTAGCATTACTCGGGGTATTATCATTACTCTCTCGGGGTATTATCATCTCTCTCGGGGTATTATCATTACTCTCTAGGTATTATCATTACTCTCGGGGTATTATCATTACATATCATCTCTCGGGGTATTATCATTACTCTCGGGGGGTATTATCATTACTCTCTCGGGGGGTCATTACTCTCTCGGGGGGTATTATCATTACTCTCTCGGGGGGTATTATCATTGCTCTCTCAGGGGGTATTATCATTACTCTCTCGGGGGGTATTATCATTACTCTCTCGGGGGGTATTATCATTACTCTCTCGGGGGGTATTATCATTGCTCTCTCTATGGATATTATTATATGCTCTCTTGGTTGGTATTGTGTTTTGCTCTCTTGGTGGGTATTGTTTATGGTATCTCAATGAGAATTAATATCTGTTTTCTTGGTGAATATCTTTAATTATTCTTTCTTCCAGTACCCTCATTTTTTAAAGAGAGATGCAAACAATTTGCAGATCATGCTACAGAGGAGGAAGAGATACAAAAACCGCACCATCCTGGGCTATAAATCTTTGGCTATTGGAGTAATTAACATGGCTGAGGTTTGGCATCTTATAGCATTTTCATTGCATTTCTTATTATTGCTGTATCATAATAAACATGTGTTTTGTGAGGTGTGGAAGTTAAGCTTAATTGTAGAAACCTATATTTACCTCCATCCTGGAACCTGTGCAAGAATCATTGTTAAAAACTCTGACATTTTCTTTTATTTTTGCGTGTACCAGGAAGCATAGAGATCTAGGGACATAGTAACTGGAGAATAAAGCTTCTGTTTATTGCCTCAATGCAATGTGTGCCAGAAATTAATGGAACCGCTTCATATAATGCCCACAGAGTGACCGTTCCTTTTATAATCTTCCCAGGTAATGCAACATCCCACGGAAGGAATGAGAGTTCTAGATCTTCATAGCAATAGGAAGGATCCCACTTTCCGAGTGGCTGAAATTAGTATCCTCTCCTTGTCAAGTCAGCCAATCGATCACGAGGATGTCAACGTGCCAGCGGGGCCTAAAGTCAAGGGTTTGGGTAAAGTCCAGAAATAGTTTTATTTGGAGCATGCTGTGGGATCTGTCCTTTGTAATCAGGATACCTGGAGAGACGGTGGTGTAACTGATAACTTGTGCATTGTTACTGCCCATACAGGCCCAGACCGTCGTCCTCGTTTATGTATCGGTAGAGATCTGAAAGTCCATATTAAGAGCCTGAAATAGTTAGTAGCTTGCATGTGGTGAAAGTTTTCTTGGTCTCTCTCTCTGTTTAGAATTGTTTATAGTATTTATATAACGCCAACTTATTCTGCAGCTCTTATACTCAGGTATACCATGGGGATATTTAACAAGAAAGATATAGACACTTTTTGCTTCTTATTGGTTGTGTGCTCTTTCCAGATATTGACCGCTATTGGGAGGAAGAAGAGTATGAGGACAGCTATTCTTCAGAACCAGAGGGCAGCGATGAATGCCAGGGGCAGGTATAAGTGCACTGTATATTTACTGAAGCCAGTATCTATGGTGAATAATGGGAGATTATGCCATTCAAATTCTATATTCCTTGTACACAGGATGTAGATGATGACGAGGATGAAATCAGAAAGCCAAAGAAACTGAGCAGGAAGTTAATGCGCAGCACGTCACTAAATCGACAGGTAATGGGTATTGAAATATTAACCCCTTCCCGACCGCAGACGTAGCAGGTACGTCCGGCAACAAACAGTCCATAATGACCTTGGATGTATCTGGTACGTCCGCGGCTATTTTGAGCGCTGGAAGCTCTGATAGTATTGCAGCGATGCTCTACGTGTGCTGAGTGCCTCGAGGGGTCCAGGCACTCAGCAAATATATAATAATAAATATAAAATAAATAAAATAATCAATATTAAGCCCCGCTCCCCTTTCTAGAGGCAGTGAATCATGGGAGTGTCCCTAGCCTGCCCCATCATAGGGGAAGGCTAGGTTCATCCAATTACAGCTTGCCCCATTAGCAATTTTATTCCAAGTGTGTTCCCCATTTGTCTGATTAGTGTGGATCTCCCTCCCTCTCTTCACTTGTGTTTTAGTGAGAGAGGGAGAGAGATCTGTGTTTTAGCTAGAGAGATTTAAAGATTTAGGTATTTTTAGATAGGGATTTGTAAAATCTTGAGACGCAAAGGCACTTTTCAGAGCCATTAACCCCTAGCTTGCCAGTGGTCACTATAATCACTGGCTCTTGCACAGCAGCACTTTTTTGCTGTCTGTGCATTTTTTTAGGGGTTCATTTTTTTTTTTTTATGTCACCCAAAAGCTCTTTTCATAACGATTAACACCAGTCCTGCCAGTGATCACTATACAGATCACAGGCTCTTGCACAGCAGCACTTATTTTGCTGTCTGTTCATTTTTCCAGTGGTTAATTTTTTTGTGATTTTTTTTTGTTTGTTTTTTTTTGTTACAGGTCACTAAGTAAAATGATTGTGATCATGTCACATGGGTCACGTAAGTCAGCTAGCGCTGAGCAGACATATGCCACCCTTGTGCTAGAGTCTGACGCGTCTATGTCAGAGTCCGACCCTGATTTTGACCCTGCCAGGTGCTCAGATACATCATCACTAGATACAGTGTCTGCTGCTAGTGATGTATCTAGTGATGTTGTATCTGTGCCTGCTAGTCCCCCTGCCAGAAGGAGACGTGCTGCTCCAGCTGGCAGAACTGCTGAGGAGTGGGTAGTGCCTCATCGCCAGAGGCCAGACATCCCATCCTTTACTGCAAATCCTGACATTAATTTGGATGTCGCAGGATTTAGCCCTCAGCAGTTTATGGAGGTGTTTCTGGGCGATAATGTATTGGGGAACATTGTTGCCCAAACTAATTTATATGCCGATCAGTTCTGAGCTGCAAAGCCTGACTCTTTTTTGGCAAAGCAGCAATGGGCCCCCATCGATGTGCCAGAATTTAAAAGATTCTGGGCATTGACTATGCTGATGGACATCATAAAGAAGCCCTCCATCCGCTCCTACTGGAGCAGTAGCCCCATCTGCTCTACCCCCATTTACTCCCAATGTATGTCGAGGAAGAGGTATGAAATGATTCTGCATTTCATGCACTTCAGCGACAACAGCCTTCTCCCATCTAGGGAGCATCCCCAGTTTGACAGGCTGTATAAAATCAGCCCCCTGATTACCCACTTCGCTGCCAGGTTTGCAGAGGCTTATACACCTGGAAGGAATATATGTGTGGATGAATCCCTGAATACTGCTTGAGATTCAAGCAGTGTATTCCTTCCAAGCGCTCCAGGTATGATGTAAAGATGTATAAACTCTGTGATAGCAAGACTGGGTATACTTAGGCCTTCCGGGTGTACGAGGGAAAGGATAGCCACCTTTACCCTCCAGGTTGCCCAGAATATATGGAAACCAGTGGCAAGATTGTCTGGGACCTGATATTCCCCCTGATAAACACATTTTTATACAAGTGTCCCTTTGTTCAAGCTACTGTACTGTTTTGATACAGTAGCTTGCGGTACAATCAAAAAGAACAGCACAGGTTTCCCAGGACAACTTGCACGCACCCGGCTATGAAGGGGGGAGACCTGAGCTCTGCGCCAAGAGGAGCTGTTGGCAGTTAAGTACAGAGACAAGAAGGATGTGTACCTTCTTACCACCATCCACACTGAGGGGACTCTGGAGGTCCCTGTATGTGGCAGAGCTGAGGGCACAAGAAAGCCAGTGTGCATCAAGGCCTAAAACCGGCATATGGGTGGAGTTGATCTGGCAGATCAGCTGCTACAGCCCTACCTAATTATACGAAAGACAAGGGCCTGGTACAAAAAGGTTGCAATTTACCTAATGCAGATTGCAACCCACAACGCTTTTTTGTTGTTCAAAAAAGCAAACCCCGGGACATAATGTATTAGAGCAGGTGGGAGTATTGGGGAGTATGTAGATATTGGGGTCGTAGTATCTGTGTTTGTCAGGGTGTGGGTGTATGGGTGTATTAGAGCAGGTGGGAGTATTGGGGAGTATGTAGATATTGGGGTGATAGTATCTGTGTTTGTCAGGGTGTGGATGTATCACTGCGATGTATTAGAGCAGGTGGGAGTATTGGGGAGTATGTAGATATTGGGGTGATAGTATCTGTGTTTGTCAGGGTGTGGGTATATCACTGCGATGTATTAGTGCAGGTGGGAGTATTTGGGAGTATGTAGATATTGGGGTGAGTACTGGAGTGTGTCAGAGAGAGTTTTGCGCAGGTAATTGGGTGTATCAGTGGGTTGTATTGCCACCAGGGCAGATACATAAAATATTTTGTTTCTTGTTTGCAGCCAAATTTCAAACAGAAGTTTGTGTCGTTGCTGAAGAGGTTCAAGGTGAATGATGATGTAAGCTTCCACCAAGATCTCCTAGAAACAGGTTAAACCACGCCTGTGCTCTCTTTGAGTTTCTTGTAAGAAAATACTCAGCTATAATAGTAAAATGTGGTAACTTGTATCAGAGCAGATTTTGCTTTATTTAATATTTTGTGTATTATATTTGAGCTGTATAATGAATTCTATGCTGGAGAGCTCACTTATCATTGACAAAGACCTAATAGTTTGAAATGTTTTGTTGGTGATGATGTAATAAACGTCACTCCATGAAAAGATTTGTTGGTGTTTACATCTTTAGATCCATCTGTTCTGCCCCTCTTTCTTCCCTTCATTCATTCTTGTTCTTCCCTTGGGTTCTGTTCCCTGCCATCCCCCCTTGGTTCTGTCCACTACCACTCTCCCACGGGTTCTGTCTGGTGCCATCCTCCCTTGGGTTCTATCCGCTGCCCATCCTCCCTTGGGTTCTCCAGTGTTATCTGGGTTCTGTCTGGTGCCATCCTCCCTTGGGTTTTATTCGCTGCCATCTTTCCTTGGCTTCTATCCGCTGCCATCCTCCCTTGGGTTCTCTCTGGTGCCATCCTCCCTTGGGTTCTCTCTGGTGCCATCCTTCCTTGGGTTCTGTTTGGTGCCATCCTCCTTTGAGTTCTTTCTGGTGCCATCCTCCCTTGGTCCTGTCTGGTGCCATCCTCCCTTGGGTTCTATCCGCTGCTATCCTCCCTTGGGTTCTATCCGCTGCCATCCTCCCTTGGATTCTGTCTGGTGCCATCCTCCCTTGGGTTCTATCCGCTGCCATCCTCCCTTGGGTTCTATTCGCTGCCATCCTCCCTTGGGTTCTATCCGCTGCCATCCTCCCTTGGGTTCTCTCTGGTGCCATCTTCCCTTGGGTTCTGTCTGGTGCCATCCTCCCTTGGGTTATATTCGCTGCCATCCTCCCTTTGGTTCTATCCTCTGCCATCCTCCCTTTGGTTCTATCCACTGCCATCTTCCCTTGGGTTCTATTCGCTGCCATCTTCCATTGGGTTCTGTCTGGTGCCATCCACCCTTAGGTTCTATCCGCTGCCATCCTCCCTTGGGTTCTGTCTGATGCCATCCTGCCTTTGGTTCTATCCACTGTCATCCTCCCTTGGGTACTGTTTGGTGCCATCCTCCCTTGGGTTCTATCTGCTACCGTCCTCCCTTGTGTTCTCTCTGGTGCCATCCTTCCTTGGGTTCTGTCTGGTGCCATCCTCCCACGGGATCTCTCTGGTGCCATCCTCCCCTGGTCCTGTCTGGTGCCATCCTCCCTTGGGTTCAATCCACTGCCATCTTCCCTTGGGTTCTATCCGCTGCCATCTTCCATTGGGTTCTGTCTGGTGCCATCCTCCCTTAGGTTCTATCCGCTGCCATCCTCCCTTGGGTTCTGTCTGATGCCATCCTGCCTTTGGTTCTATCCACTGCCATCCTCCCTTTGGTACTGTCTGGTGCCATCCTCCCTTGGGTTCTATCTGCTACCATCCTCCCTTGGGTTCTATTCGCTGCCATCCTCCCTTGGGTTCTATTCGCTGACATCCTCCCTTGGGTTCTATTCACTGCCATCCTCCCTTGGGTTCTGTCTGATGCCATCCTCCCTTGGGTTCTCTCTGGTGCCATCCTCCCTTGGGTTCTCTCTGGTTCCATCCTCCCTTGGATTTTATTCGCTGCCCTCTTCCCTTGATATTTTTGTTCTTCTGTCCTTAATCAGCTTCAGTTAATTCACATTTATCTTTGGTTTCTCAAATTAAGATATTCTTTATTTCCCTCCATCCCTGTCTTCTCCCCTTTCCCTAATTCTGGATATCCACATTAACCCTGGTTAGCCACTGGACGCAGAACATACTTGTCGGGAGCCAGATGAGGAAGAGGAGCTTGGACTATTGTATGACAGTCTGGATGAATGCAATAACAGTGAAAGCGGCTTCGACATAGAGGACAATGACAGTGTCATGAGCACCCCAAAACCAACTTTGAGGTAAGAAAAATCTTTATCCTTCAAAATACCCATAAATAGTATTTTCTGATATTTTTCTTTTAAAGGAACTTTGTGGGCACCAACATAGTATATGTGGATTTGATCATTTGTAGCCCCATATTCATGCTCTGATTCACCCACTGTTAAAACCTCTTTAGTTATACTAAAAGAGAAAATTGTTTATGCAACTTTCTGCAGGTTAACGCTGTCCAATTAGCTACACCTCTTCTTTTCACAAAATATTGGCAATGTATGGTATTTCGCATCTGTCTGAAGTGGAATAGGGGCAGATAATAAGAGGACAATTGGCTGTGGGAGAGAGTGAACCACAATCTATAATTTACTGAGCTGAGTACGATGAGTCTCAGAGAGTGAAACTATTCAAAGAAGATGAACAGAAATACCCATGTTGCATAACCAATGGCAACCTAACATTGCAGCTAATGCTCATATAATTAAAGATTATGCTAACGTAGTGTACCTATAATCTTAATTTTAGTAATGACAGGAGGGGAATATTTTGCATAACTCTCTTTACTGAAAACTCCAGCAGTACAGATCATAAATAGAACAACCAATCAAAAAACAACTACACATTCCACAAAAGATCCTGCCAGTCTAAGCTCCTCCTCTTTCTTTGTAGCGACAGTAATAACAATATAGTCAGAAATAGTAAAACATGTCATAAGGAACCATGAAAAACAATATAGCAATCCATAAACTCAATGAGGAGTCGTCCGGAGAGAATGTAGGAGCAGATCTTGCCATAGAAGTACCTGATCACACTGAAAGGAAACAAAAAGCAGTGAAAGGCATCTGAAATAGTACGTTGTCCATTTTACAATTACCATTTAATAAACTTAAATTAAATCTGGCTAAATAGTTCAACACAATACAATTAATGGTAATAATAATCCTAACAGTGAAAATTACAAACCAAGGAACAGAAAGCCAAGGGTGGGAAGGAAAGAAGGACGGGAAAACATTCACCTCCTGTCATTACTAAAATTAAGATAAGCTCTAGTGGTCTTGACTTTAGCTCGGCTAAATCTTACAAGCATGTTTTATTTTACTTTTGTCTGATGGGCATAGAGGGCCTAGCATTCTCTCTGCACTCTAGTACATGTGTTCAGTGCTAACATGCATTATACTTATTATGCACACTACTACCATGCTATAAGAGATTAGTTCTCCAGTGTTATCTGCTTGTCTTGCTTAAATCAACCTGCTAGAATACCATACACAGATCTCCCTAGTCTCAATACCCAAAGTTTAGCCTACATGTTTTTCTTGCTTGACAATAACTGTCCAGCCCGCCTCGCGTACCCACCCGCCTAGTTAAGTCAATGTAGTAGACATAAATACCTAGCTTGAACCTTTCCTAAAAATTGTGTAATTTTTCAATGCCATGAAACTGTTTACTCTGTATCTATCTCATTAGCTTGTACCTGCTGTTGTGGTAAATACAAGCCTGTTTGTTACTTTTTTGTTACTACGTTAACATAATCTACAATTTGACCAATTTGACCACATGACAGGAGGCTCCATATTTTGCATTTTTAATGCTGAGTATGTAGAAAAGTGAAAGAAGCATGAGAAGAATGTCTATCGTAAAACATGCAAAAGCATTCTCCCGCACCCAAACTGCAAATTCCCTAAAGTCGGCAAACAATGACACTGTCGCCCCAGACCAGTGATACAGGCCATAGACAATAGCCAGTGAATCCATCTAGCCAAAGTCGTAGTAGAGACTTGACATAAAATAATAGAAGCTGGTCCGAAGGCTGTAAATGTGTGGTAACCTCGATGTATTAACGACACACAACTGAGGGACTGCCTAAAAGAACGGCTGAAAAAAACTGTTGTAGAGTCTAGAAAAGGGTACGCCGAGATAGAAAAGGATGCGCGAGATAGTACGCTGCCCAGAGGGAAGAAGAAAAAAATACACATCGAATACCCAAAATGCAACAGAAGTAAATAAGACATAACAATAGCTTAAGCTCAGCTGAAAGTAGTCAAAGAGAGAAGCTCGTATTGTCTGGCCAACCCTGAAGAAAACACAGCACCAAGTCCATGTCCCAAAGGGGGGAATATATAGGTGCAAGGGGTCTGGAAAAAGGAGTCAAACCAGAGGTTCCTGACCCACTTGGATACCTTGAGGGGCAACATGAGTCGTCTATTAATAGACCGATATCAACGACCAAGCTAGAAGGGAAGGCATAGATAGCATAGGATGATGCTAAGCGGAGATGTAAAATCGTCTAGTGTGGGGAGCCTATAAGTCTCATAAAAGGACGTTAGTCTATCGCGAAAACCTGTGAACCGATCAGGTTCCCCAGAAAGCGTCCAAACCACTAGGTCCAGCATCTGCCCTATCACAGCAGGGTGTAGTTCCCCACAGGGTCCCGTCAGTAGAAGGGAGAATGATGGGAAGAGGTAATGAAGGTCATGAGGTAGTTCAAACAGATCCTGAAACCACGGGCTGCTCTGCCAGATTGAAGTGATGAGAAGGAGAGACTCTCTGTGGAGGCGAGTGTAGTAAAGTACTCTCGTCAGCATGGAGAACAGTGCGAAGGCGTAGGCCCCTTAGCTCCACCAAAGATGAAGAAAGTCCGGATCCGGGAGCCAACTGAATTGCCTCAGGAGGATGTCGGTTGGTCCTGGAGGCAAATAGATCCCCATGCAGTGAGTCCCTGAGGGATGGTAATGCATGGGAAAATGCCATGCCAGTCGCTGCAGTCCTGCCAGTGGCGAGAAAATCATCCTGCCATGAGGTTGGTGATTCCCAGAAGATATTCTGCTCGAAGAGTGATGGTGCGCGAGAGACAGAACCTGATAATGTCCTTTGTTGCCTCTGACAAGCCCGGTATCTGACTCCGCCTAGGTATGGAATCATGGAAAATTGTCCATGCGGAGTAGAAGGCAGCAGTTGGATAGACCTTTCAGCTAGACTGTGGTTGGCAAAGGACCACTTCCAGACAATATATGTACAAATTGGTCTCCGTGTCATTCCAGGCATGCATGTGAAGCAGCCACCAGTGGAGTTCCGCCCATAACTCTGCTGAGAAGGCACCCCATGGTCGAGTGTCGATTTTTGTCTGTTCACCACGAAGCCTACATATTTTAAAACATGAATGACAAATTTCACCTGAGATCATAGCCTAGGTACTGTGTCATAGAACATCAGTAAATTGTCCAGGTGGAGAAGGTACAGCATGTCTTTGGACTGAAGATGCACCATAACCAGTTTCAGCAGCTTCATGAAACACCACAGAGCCGAGTTGAGGCTGAAGGGCATGTTACTTGGCACATTCGATCCACCAAAAAGAAACCGAGGGAAGTGTCGATCCCCCAAAGCGCTGCCTTGGGCCATTCAGCACATAGTGCAGTGTTAGTCTTCACAACTGGTGCTCAAATCCAGGTTCATGCCTCGGAAGAGGGCCAGTGTAGCGAAGCATAGTATTTAAGCTAGCTGACTAAGTAGAACCATCAGCGTATCCTACATAGCCGTAAGGCACCTCTCAAAGCCTATATTGGGTCAAGCCCCGATCTACACATTAAAAAAAAACACTACTGTGGTGTCAAATTCAAATGTGTTGGTGATTTTCTCAGGCAGGAGAGGTCTAGTGCAGTCCCGAGCCGTGTACGATCCTCTTTCACCAAATTCATGCAGAGCTAATAGTGGACACACTGAACCAGGTGATAGGTAGGTTCCACTCCGACGATCATGGATGTCGGATAGTACAGGGTTCAAATAAGGAATCCTTGAGCATCCAAAAATACCTTGTCCTCTGTCACCAAGGTCAATGAAGTATTGGCATATTTCCTGTTGTAGTCCTCACCCAACACAGTTATCTTGACATACTATGAGGTAGATTGGGGTAAGACCTGCCACTTATCCTCCCCAGAGGCAAAGCCCACTGCCTACCACTCATCAACAAAGGTTAAGGACTGAGGAGGGGAAGAGTCATCCTCATTTGAGGAAAGAGGTTGCAGGGCATAGATCAAGTCGATTCCACTCGTTTGGATCTCTTCACTGGGGCTTTACCTTTCATCTTCAGTGCAGTTGTGGTACGGCTTATTCCCTAGAGACCACTGACCCTGAGATTTCATCCAAGCCTAGTGAATTCAATGGTCTTCAGTGGTGAAAGCACATCATCTGGTATCTGCGGGCTCACTCAAGGTAGTGTGTCTTGTGTAAAAGAGGACACCCGCTATGATAACAGTAACATCTGGTCCAATATGTATAAATTCAATTGTATTCAGTGAATTATTAGATATTAGATATCTTCCTTGAGAAGAGCATGGTTATCAGCAAAAATCAGCATGGTTTTATGAAGCACAGGTCATGTCAAACTAACTTGATTGCATTCTACGAAGACGTAAGTAGAAGTATAGATCAGAGTGTTGCAGTGGATGTGATCTATTTGGATTTAGTCAAGGCATTTGATACAGTTCCACACAATAGATTAGTGTTCAAACTCAAAGAAATCGGTCTAGATGAAAATTCTTGTTCTTGGGTAGACATTGGCTTAAAAATAGAGTACAAAAAGTTGCCATTAATGGTAAATTTTCAAGCTGGACAGAGGTGGCAAGTGGTGTCCCTCAGGGTTCTGTTCTGGGACCCCTTCTATTTAAGATGTTTATAAATGATCTTGAAAAAAGCATTGAAAGTCATGTTTCAGTGTTTGCAGTTGACATAAAACTCTGTAAAGTAATACAATGTGAGCAAGATATTACTTTGCTGCAGACGAATTTAGATAGACTGGGGGGCTGGGGACGCAAATGGCTGATGAAATTTAATGTTGAAAAATGCAAAGTTTTGCACTTCGGTGTAAAGAATGCACAAGCAACGTATACCCTTAATGGAAGCGAATTACAGATAACAACACACAAAGTGTTGGGAAGGACTTGGGAATTGTTAGAGACAACAAACTATGCAACAATGTGCATGTCAATAAGCAGTGGCTACGGCCAGTAAGGTATTGTCATGCATATAAAAGGGCATTCATTCTCAGGATGAGAATATCATTTTGCCTCTTTATAAATCGCTGGTTAGACCACATCTTGAATATGCTGTGCAATTTTGGGCACCTGTTCTAAAGAAGGATATTATGGCAAAAGAAAAAGTGCAGAGGCGGGCTACAAAATTAATAAAAGGAATGGAACATATCAGCTATGAAGAAAGGTTAACAAATTTAAACCTCTTTAGTTTAGAAAAACATCACCTCAGAGGAGATATGATAACATTATACAAATATATCCGGGGCCAATACAAACCATTGTGTGGAAATCTATTCACAAATCCGGACTTTACATAGGACACGAGGTTTTGCGTTTAGACTGGAAGAAAGAAGATTTCGTTTAAGGCAAAGAAAAGGTTTTTTTTAACTGTAAGAACAATAAGGATTAGGTATGTGCATGGGGAAAAATTGCAGTTCGGTTCGGCATTCCGAAATTCGGGACTTTGGCCATTCGGTTCGGTTCAGCACTTCAACACTTCGAAACTTCGGCATTTCGGGACTTCGGGACTTTTCTTGCAGCCACTAAGTAGATAACTCCCTAATTCCCATGGTATTAGGAAGCTATCTACCAAAAGGCTGAAAGATCTAAATTGGTCTTTCAGCCAAATTTACTAATACTAAGTAAAAACTACTTAGTATTAGTAAATTTTGCCCCTACTCGCTATACCGCGAGTAGGGGCATGTCTATTTACTGTAAAAAAAAACTTAAAAAAAAAACATTCCCCCACCCCTGATGGAGGGTGGGGCTCTAAAGTAAAATAAGGGGGGGGACCTATTGTCCCCCGTCCCCACGGCCCCCACCACTGAGCGTCGGGTGGGGGCCCTAAAGAAGAATAAAGGGGGACACACCTATATTCCTTAGGTCCCCCCCTTATTAATAGTTAGGGTCCCCACCCACTGCTCAGGGGTGAGGGGCCGGGGGGGGGAGGACAATAGGTCCCCCCCTTATTCTAAATTTAGGGCCCTCACCCACCGCTCAGGGGTGGGGGCCAGGGGGGAGGACAATAGGTTCTAAATTTAGGGCCCCCCTTATTCTAAATTTAGGGCCCCCCTTATTCTAAATTTAGGGCCCCCACCTGCCGCTCAGGGGTGGGGGCCAGAGGGGAGGACATTAGGTCCCCCCCCTTATTGATAGTTAGGGCCCTCACCCACCGCTCAGGGGTGGGGGCTGGGGGGGAGGACAGTAGTCCCCCCTTATTCTAAATTTAGGGTCCGCACCTGTCGCTCAGGGGTGGGGGCCAGGTGGAGGACATTAAGTCCCCCCCACTTTATTGATATTTAGGGCCCCCATCCGCCTCTCAGGGGTGGGTGCCGTGGGGGAGGGCAATAGGTTCCGCCCCAGTGATATTTAGGGCCCCCACCCACCGCTCAGGGGTGGGGGCCGGACAATAGGTACCCCCCCTTATTCTAACTTAGGGCCCCCACCCACCGCTCAGGGGTGGGGACCAGGGGTGAATATATATATATATATATATATATATATATATATATAGATTTTTTTTGTGTGCTCACTGTTTAATAGACATGCCCCTACTCGCAGTATAGCGAGTAGGGGCATAATTTACTAATACTAAGTAATCTTTACTTAGTATTAGTAAATTTGGCTGAAAATACCGTGGGAATTAGGGAGTTATCTACTTATTCATTCCTGTCATTACATTGACAGGCTAAGTAACTTACATTTTATATGAATGTGTGTTACTTGATTGTTGTAAGTGTTGCAAATGCTTACAGCTGAATCCTGGCTATGTTTGTATACTTTTTATTTAAAATTGTATACAATGTAACATTTTTCATTCTACCACTGGGTAAGTATATTAGTACTTAGGTGTGACGAAGTGCCCTTCACCACTTGTTCCTGGAGAGGACTAGTTGCCAGCCTCCTGCCCTGCGACTATGGCCCCTGGAAGACTTTGCCCTTTAAATACGTTATTTGGCCATAGTGGATTTTATTAGACTGGTTCTGGCCCTTTAAATGCTCTGACAAAGGATCTGCAGTTTTGCTATGCACTTCGGATGCAGAGTGTGAAGAAAACCCCTGTTTTATCAAACCCCTGTTTGATTGTTTTGTTCTCCCCCCCTCTTAGAACACCAGATTATACCCTTAATACCTGTCATATTTTCAAACATTGTCTGACCCTTATAACTGTCATTTTGTTTTCCTCTGAGGAGGAGTTGTTTTGCTGCATGAGTGCTGTTGCTTTTGTGTGCTCATTAAACAGACCTGCTCGACCCTTTCTTGAAGCCTTGGCTCATGCTTGGGAGATGGGATAAGTCTGCAGTGCTGATGGTGTCGGTTGGAGTGCTTGGAGTCCTAGGCAAGCACTAGGAGCATCGATTGGCGGAGGTACTCAGTCGGAGTGCCAGCTGGTCCGTCACATTTGGCAATACTGTGCTTCGGAACTTCTACACTTCGGAAATTCAGCAATTTCTGGACTTCAGGAATTCGGCAATTCAGCTATTCGGACATCTGGAAGTACCCGAATGTCCGAATTGCCCGAAATTCGTTCGAATTCGGACTGAAACGAATTGCACATGTCTAATAAGGACATAGAATTCTCTGAAGTGCTTTTATCAGAGTTCATACAGATATTCAAACCAAAACTAGATGCATACCTGCAAAAACAGAATATTAGTTTTTCAATGTAGGGTAATAGCTTCTTGATCCAAGGATTAATCTGAATGCCATTCTGGGGTCAAGAAGGAATTTTTTTTCCTAGCTTTTTGCTAAATTGGAAGTGCTTCAAACTGGGTTCTTTTGCCTTCTTTTGGATCAACAAAGACAAAGCTTGACAAAGACCTGTTTGGTCGAAACGTTGCTGCTTCTACTCATTTTGTGACAATAAATCTGCCTGCGGCTTACACAATTGGAGTGCCTGTGATTCTGTTCTACTGCCTTATTGTGTTGGGATTGCTGTTCCTGCCTCAGAGCACCTGTGGCCGCTGGGAGTGTTTGCGGTTTCTGCATCTTTTGGATTGTAACGGAACCGCTGACGACCAGGTACCTTCCGTTGATGGATGCTCTTAGTGCTTTCCGAGGACTCCAAGCACTCCGCCAGACACCATAACCACTGTAGACTCCCACGAACTGCCGCAGCTTGGTTGGGATCACGCTGTCTCCACCCACTCTGGACCCAAGACCAGGGTCCAGCTTCCAGTAGGTCAACCTCTCCAAATTCCAGAGAGCAGGAACAGGAACAAGCTCTTAGCAGAGCTTAGTGATCATACCCTGGGGAGTATAGTGATTATAGCAATCCCCAGAGTGTAGTTCTCCAATCCCCCAAACCTGAGCCGAAACTTCATGAAGGTACAAGATGATCTCCTTTATTTGGCACCAAAGGGCCTTCTTTTATGCAGGTTTTCCTTACATAGGACCACCCACAGGGTTTTATAGAACAACCAATAACACACGTACATTACAGAAAACACTCCCAGCAATTACACACAAAATCCTCCCCTCTGCCTGTGATATAATTATGGTACACAATGGTAAACATAATTATCACAGGCAGGAAAAATACAGTTTTTATACATTCACTGTTACTTTAAAAATATACGTCCAATCTTCATAAAAATTACCTATTCAGAATCAGCACACTTTAAATATAAACACTCTCAGTCAAATCCATCCAGTAGATAAAAAGTTAGACGGAAGTCCTTTATGACCGACCGCAAGCACATTTTCCTGCCCAAAACAGTTCCATAGATTTGGTCTGTGCGGCCGGTCAATTTTATGCAGAATGCACGAACGAGGCCGTTCGTGTATTTGGCTCAGTATAACAGTGAGTTCAAACTGCTGAACGGGTCTCTGTAGCTGAAAACTGAGTGTAGGAAAAGGTAAGGGTTAGCGGTGTTCATTGAAATATGTAGCCAATTTCAGTTCCATGAATTTGGCTACACATACCACTGACCTCGTTCGAATGAACAAAGATGGTCGCCACCACGTGTTCGTTTGCACAAACTGCGTCCACCCAGCAGTCGGCAATTTACCTACAGCAGGCTCCCAGCCTGGGAGGTAAATTGCCTGCACACTTCCACTTCTGGGTGGTCCGCCTGTGTGGTACTTGGTTCAGTAAGACCCATTTACTGAACCAAGTGGAAAATAGCAATGAACAAAGGATTTTAACCAAGTCTGGGGACACTGGGGACACCGTCTTAAAGGGGCATTGTCCCACAGAGTCTCAATATGTCCCCAGACAGTTCTTAAAGGGCCAGCATGGTCCAATAAAAGTCCATAAGCCACAATGCAGTTCTTAAAGGGCCAGCAGCAGCACAATATAAATCCATTAGGCCAAATAATGTTTATAAAGGGCCATACAACCCAGGGCCATAGTCATGAGGCAGGAGGCTGGCAATCAGGCTCCTCCAACAGCCAGGGGCAAAGGGCAGCATGTCACCTAAAAATACAGTGACAAAAGGCATTTTGTCACATGGATCAACAGCAAAAAACAAATGTGAGGAAGGCTGAACTTGATGGACGCAAGTCTCTTTATTAGCTATGTAACTATGTAAGGTACCCTGACAAAAAGACAAAAAGAGGGGGTCATCCTTGAAGGGTCTGCTTAAGCAGAGCACATCATAATCTCTGGTGGCTCACCCCAGGTGGTGTGTCTTATGTAATAGAGGAAACCCACTATGGTAGTATAAACATTTGGCACAGTGTGTCTATATACAATAAGCACTGTCTTCTCCAAGCATAATTCAGACATGTATTATTACTATATAGGCAACTTAGCCATTGCTGAAATTTTCCTCTTTGTGGTAGAAAATAGCAAGTGAAATACTAAGCCCGAGGTACCTGTACAAATGTAGAAGCTGGAATGGGCACAAAAAAAACAGCAGTCCAGTAGTTAAACAAGATAAGCCTAGAGGGGATTAGAACCCCAGACCCTGATAATATTAGGATAGTGCAGTACTGCTTGTTTTAGTCATAGCAATACTGCAGCTTCATCTGTGGCCAGATTGCTTAAATGCCGATTTGGAAGGAATACCACCCACAGATCCCCTGAGCCCTAAAAGAGATACAGAAGAGAGGGGAGAGAGAGCCAGGACAGTCCCATGCTCCAGCCTGAGACGGGGAAAGTACTAGGCCACGGTGTTTAGAGCAGAAATAAAGTATGAAAAGCGATATATAGGAAAGGCATACAGTAGTGGGGGTTAAATAAACAGAAATATAAAGCAGATAAGGCAATTAAACTGTGACAATACAATATAAATGTAAGATAAATACAAAAAGATGTCACAAGTGTTGTGGATCAAAACAAAGGTTTGATATATTTGTGTAACTGCCCCTTTCCAAATCAATTTGATAGTGCGTGCACGCCTTCCTGAGTAATTCACACCAGACACAAGTTTCAGGTTAATGAAAAAGTCAGGAATGTTTATTCCGGGGGGCTGGTATGCCCCTTATAAAGCAGTAATACATCATATGCATAATTCTAGATAACAGAAGAAAATACATCAATAATTGGTTAGGTGTTAAGTGGTTCATCAATTGCTCATCCCACCGTGTGTGACGTCACTGACGTCATGGAGCTCTCCTCCAGATTCCAGCGCCATCTTGTTAATTGAAGGTGTTAGTCGATGAAAGGGGAAACTCCCCAGCGACCATCTTAAGTAGTTTTATGATTAATATTGGTTATAGCTATGCAGAGTAAATAGGCATTTTACAAGAATTTAGTAGAGTTCATATTTTGTCCACAACACAAGGATAAAATACTCTGACCTGCAAACAGGAGCATCAAAGAAAGAGGAGGAGCTTAGACTGGCAGGATCTTTTGTGGAATGTGTAGTTGTTGTTTGATTGGTTGTTCTGTTTATGATCTGTACTGATGGAGTTTTCAGTAAAGAGAGTTATGCAAAATACAAAACCTCCTGTCATGTGGTAAAATTGTCTCCTTAGATGGGGTAAGTATGTCAGACAGGCAGATACAACAGATACAGAAGGCACAGTAGCGGTACATAGCTCTAATGGTGCCTTTTTGTGGTTCATATCTGGTTACTATCAGTGCTCTGTGACATGATGTGACCAGCAAGCATGTGGGAGGTGGACAGGGTTAACATGCGGATTGCTGCAGAGTTCTTTTTTTTTTTTTTTTTTTTACCCCAAATCTATTTGAATATGCATAAAATACAGCTTAATATTTAGGCCAATTGCTAGAAGATGCATAAAAGTTGTGTTGGTACCAGGAGTGTTCCTTTAATATCTATAAAAAAAATAGGAATGGGGGAGGGCACAATTAAGAGAGGAGAGCACTAGTTCTCTATTATGTAAAGATTCATATGTTTACATCTGCTTATTTATTTTGTTAAAACTGTGTTTCACTTTGATTCCCTGTCAAATAATTTTCTCAATATTTCCTCTCTTTCAATTTGCATCACTCACCTTCCCCATTCGATCTGTGTTTCTCTCTACTTCCCTATTCAATCTGTGTTTCAGTCTACTTCCCTATTCAATCTATTTCACTCTACTTCCCCATTCAGTCTGTGTTTCCCTCTACTTTCCCATTCAGTTTCTGTTTCACTCTACTTCCCTATTCCCTGAACTTTCGACGGTATGCCTCTAGGGTGATGGCATACCTCGTCAACAGGACCTGCTTCACAGCGGCATAGTTCCGCAGGTCTTCCTTGGGTACAAGGAAGCATCCGCAGATTTTCTGGTGAGGTTCCCGGCCAGGAGGGGAACTCGGTCTGCTGGGGCAATCTCATGTAGCAGGTATAGGCGCTTAAAGTACTTCAAAAAGTCATCCATGCCTTCTTCCGCCTTTTGAAGGCTTGGTAGTGTAGTTTGGGCTTGGGTTCTGGTGGCGGTTCCGCCCCCCCAGGACTTCCCCAGCCCACTGATCAGGTTTGGATGCGGGGTTCGCCCATGCCCTCTGCACCCTCTGTTCCCTGTTCCCGCCACCCAAGTAAAAGGTTTTCCCACTTCCTGTGACAGAGGGTCTTCTTCCCAGGATTCGCTTTGTCCCCTGTTCCTGCCACCCAAGTACAAGGTTTCCCACTTCCGGTGACAGGGGGTCTTCTTCCCTTGAGCCTCAGCACCTATGAGTCACAGCACAGGAAAACCACCCGCCTCTTTGACTCCCAGTTACAGAAAGCTCGCCCAACCCAATGATGCCCACACCAACCCCATGGGTTCTTGGGGTCCCTGTATGAAACCAGGCAAGGGAAGCGTCTCCTTTCGTGATACGAATGCTCCCCCTGGTTGATGTACGTCTATACAAACAGCGGTCACCCAGGGAAGCACTCAATTACTTCCCTTCCGGTTTCACACTTATGTTGCGAGTCGTTAACATTCTAATTGATTGGTGGGAATATTCCAATGGGCACTGGAAAGGTCCCTGTTTGGAACAGAACTGGGTGGGAAGCAGTTCATGAATGCTCCCCCTGGATGGCGTTCGTCTATACGAACTGGTGGCCATTCAGAGGACAGCATGCGTCAATACTTCCCTTGCGGCTTTGGCATCAGGTCGAGATGAGAACGTTCTAATGAGCATTCTAAATGGGTTATTGGTGTGGTCCCTGTTCGGAAGGAGAATGGATTTTCTTCGTGGAGGCACTTCCGGACGGGAAGCAGGCATTTTGCATGAACACACAGGGTACTATACATAATAAAGACAGGAGGAATACACGAATAACCTGGGTTCCATCACACACTGTACTTCCCCATTCAGTCTATTTCACTCTTCTTCCCCATTCAGTCTGTGTTTCCCTCTACTTCACCAGTCAGTCTGTGTTTCACTCTTCTTTCCTTTCAGTCTGTGTTTAACTCTTCTTCCCCATTCAGTCTGTTTCCCTCTACTTCCCCATTCAGTCTACTTTCCTATTTAAGCTGTGTTTCACTCTACTTCCCCATTCAGTCTGTGTTTCCTTCTACTTCCCCATTCAGTCTGTGTTTCACCATACTTCCTCATTCAGTCTGTGTTTCCCTCTACTTCCCCAGTCAGTCTGTGTTTCTCATTCAGTCCCCATTCAGTCTGTCTTTCTCATTCAGTCTGTGTTTCCTCATTCAGTCTGTGTTTCCCTCTACTTCCCCATTCAGTCTGTTTCACTTTACTTCCCCATTCAGTCTGTTTCCCTCAACTTCCCCATTCAGTCCGTGTTTTCCTCAATTTCCCCATTCAGTCTGTTCTCCTCAACTTCCCATTCAGTCTGTGTTTTACTCGACTTCCCTATTCAATCTGTTTCACTCTATTTCCTCATCCAATCTGTTTCACTCTACTTCCATACTCAATCTGTGTTTCACTCTACTTTTTCATGCTTCTGAGCAGGTCAGAGAGGAGACTTGTGTCGGGATTGACTTCAGGTAGTTTATTTGAGTTATTAGACATGGTTAAACAAAGGTAACAATAAGAATAACAGGAGAAAGAGGAAAAGGATATAATAAAGACAAAGGGAGAAAGCAGAACCTAGAAACAGAATTACAGGTGAGTATGAAAATAGAAGTTAAGGCAATATGCCCCAAAACAGGTTTACAGCAGACAGGGAAACAATTAGATAAAACTAAACAGGAGTATAAAGGATAAAGTAAAAGAGGATAAAGTAGCAATTTGAGGTGATCAGCCTCTTTGGTTTGCAATCAGTACTGCAGTTTCAGGGTGTTTGAAGATACTTGCAAATGATAATGTCAGCAATATCCAGGTAGGTTGGAACCAAATCAATATAAAAACAAAGTCCAGTAAAGAAAGACAGCAGGCTCGTTTTAGAGATCAGGTTGGAATAAATCAGGATTGTTAAAGGTAAGCAAGGGTGGAGCAGGTTTTCTTTAGAAAGAGCCAGGAGCAGAAGACATGTCAGGTTCAGGACACAACTAAATAAAACAATATCATGGTTGTCAGGAAAGGATCCTGACACTACTTCCCCATTCAATCTGTGTTTCACTCTACTTCCCCATTCAATTAGTTACTCTACTTCCCCATTCAGTCTGTTACACTACTTCCCCATTCAGACTGTTACACTCTACTTCACCATTCAGTCTATGTTTCACTCTACTTCCCGATTCAATCTGTGTTTCCCTCTACTTACCCATTCAGTCTATGTTTCACTCTACTTACCCATTAAGTCTGTGTCTCCCTCTACTTCCCCATTCAGTCTGTGTCTCCCTCTACTTCCCCATTCAGTCTGTGTCTCCCTCTACTTCCCCATTCAGTCTGTGTTTCCCTCTACTTCCCCATTCAATCTATGTTTCACTCTACCTCCCCATTAAGTCTGTCTCCCTCTACTTACCCATTCAGTCTGTGTTTCCCTCCACTTACCTATTCAGTCTGTGTTTCACTCTACTTCCTCATTCAATCTGTGTTTCACTCTACTTCCCCATTCAGTCTGTGTTTCAGTCTACTTCCTCATTCAGTTTGTTTCACTCTTGTTCTGTTTTTCCCTCTTCTTCACCATTCAGTCTGTTTCACTCTTCTTCCCAAATCAGGTTGTGTTTTACTCTACTTCCTCATTCAGTATGTGTTTCACTTTAGTTCCCCATTCAGTTTGTGTTTCACTTTAGTTCCCCATTCAGTCTGTGTTTCACTCACCTTCCCCATTCATTCTGTTACACTCTACTTCCCCATTCAGTTTGTTACATTCTATGTCCCCATTCAGTCTATGTTTCACTCTACTTCCCCATTCAGTCTGTGTTTCACTCTACTTCCCCATTCAGTCTGTGTTTCACTCTACTTCCCCATTCAATCTGTGTTTCCCTCTACTTCCCCATTCAGTCTGTTATACTCTACTTCCCCATTCAGTCTGTGTTTCACTCTACCTCCCCATTCAATCTGTGTTTCCCTCTACTTCCCCATTCAGTCTGTTATACTCTACTTCCCCATTCAGTCTGTGTTTCACTCTACCTCCCCATTCAGTCTGTGTTTCCCTCTACTTCCCCATTCAGTCTGTTATACTCTACTTCCCCATTCAGTCTGTTATACTCTACTTCCCCATTCAGTCTGTTACACTCTATGTCCCCATTCAGTCTGTGTTTCCCTCTTCTTCACTATTCAGTCTGTGTTTCCCTATACTTCCCCATTCAGTCTGTGTTTCCCTCTACTTACCCGTTCAATCTGTGTTTCACTCTACTTCCTCATTCAATCTGTGTTTCACTCTACTTCCCCATTCAGTTTGTGTTTCATTCTACTTCCTCATTCAGTTTGTGTTTCACTCTTCTTCCCCATTCAGTCTGTTTTTCCCTCTTCTTCACCATTCAGTCTGTTTCACTCTACTTCCTCATTCAGTCTGTGTTTCAGTCTACTTCCTCATTCAGTATGTGTTTCACTTTAGTTCCCCATTCAGTCTGTGTTTCACTCACCTTCCCCATTCATTCTGTTACACTCTACTTCCCCATTCAGTCTGTGTTTCACTCTACTTCCCCATTCAGTCTGTGTTTCACTCTACTTCCTCATTCAGTCTGTGTTTCACTCTACTTCCCTATTCAATCTGTGTTTC
Organism: Pelobates cultripes; assembly: GCA_933207985.1. Classification (NCBI taxonomy): domain Eukaryota; kingdom Metazoa; phylum Chordata; class Amphibia; order Anura; family Pelobatidae; genus Pelobates; species Pelobates cultripes. The sequence continues at coordinate 376,817,561 of OW240913.1, read as the reverse complement.
ACTCTACTTCCTCATTCAGTCTGTGTTTCCCTCTACTTCCCTATTCAATCTGTGTTTCACTCTACTTCCCCATTCAGTCTGTGTTTCCCTCTACTTCCCCATTCAGTCTGTGTTTTACTCTACTTCCTCATTCAGTCTGTGTTTCACTCTACTTCCCCATTCAGTCTATGTTTCAATCTACTTCCCCATTCAGTCTGTGTTTCACTCTATTTCCTCATTCAGTCTGTGTTTCCCTCTACTTCCCCATTCAGTCTGTGTTTTACTCTACTTCCTCATTCAGTCTGTGTTTCCCTCTACTTCCCTATTCAATCTGTGTTTCACTCTACTTCTCCATTCAGTCTGTGTTTCATTCTACTTCCTCATTCAGTCTGTGTTTCCCTCTACTTCCCTATTCAATCTGTGTTTCATTCTACTTCCTCATTCAGTCTGTGTTTCCCTCTACTTCCCTATTCAATCTGTGTTTCATTCTACTTCCTCATTCAGTCTGTGTTTCCCTCTACTTCCCTATTCAATCTGTGTTTCATTCTACTTCCTCATTCAGTCTGTGTTTCCCTCTACTTCCCCATTCAGTCTGTGTTTCACTCTACTTCCTCATTCAATCTGTGTTTCCCTCTACTTCCCTATTCAGTCTGTGTTTCACTTTAGTTCCCCAATCAGTCTTTGTTTCACTGTTTAGTTTGTGTTCCCTTTCCATCTCCATTCACGATATTCTCTCTTTCAGTCAGTGGTTAACTGTGCTTCCAATCTTTCAATCTGTTTAATTCAACTTGGCCTCTTTCAATCTGTGTTTCTTTCTTTGTCACCTTTTAATCGTGTTTCACTGTGCTTCCCCTTTTAACCTGTGTTTCACTCTATTTCCCAGTTCAGTCTGTGTTTCACTCCACCTTCTTATTCAGTAAGTGATTAAATCTACTCGGTTCAATCTGTGTTTCACTCTATTTCATGTTTAATCTGTCTTTCACACATATTTAAGGCTGGGCCTGTAGTTGCGGGAGGGGCTTGGGTCCCCTATATTAGGGCTACCAATCTTGTCCCACTCTACCATTGTTGGACTGGTGAGTGTTCCCTCCCACCACTACCACTCCCTTTCCTTACATCACCCTCTAAGGTGGGCCCTCATTATTACAGGCCTACTGCCTTGTCAGTTCCGGCACACCACAACCGGCTGGTGTCACTATCTATTGTTATATTATATAGGTATCATGTGTTATCTTACCATTACGGCAAATATTGCCCTGACCACAAATAGTTGTTGTCTAGTTTGGAAAAAGACTAAACTCCATCAAGTTCAACCCTGAAGCCCATTCTTTTATGCTGTTGATCCAAAAGAAGGCAAGAAAACAATTATGCCACAAAAAGGGAAAACAATTCCTTCTTGATTCTGTAATGGCGATCAGATTTCTCTTTGGTTCAACAACCTGTTTGCATACATATCTATTATGTCCTTGAATGTGCAAAAAAGCATCCAAGCCTTTTTAACATTCAGGCAGATAATTCCACATCTTTATTGTCCTTTCGATAAGGAACCCTTTCCTCTGCTGTAAGTGAAATCTACTTTCTTCCGGTCTCAATGGGTGACCTCTTGCCTGTTGTATATTCTGGCTGATGAACAGCTTAGCACATAGCGATTGTACTGACCCTGGATATATATGTATAGTGCTAGCATATCCCCTCAGAGGTGCATTTGTTGCAAAGGAAACCGTTTTTCTAGCCTTTTCTCATAACTAATGTTTTTCATCCCCCTTACTAGTTTTGTAGATCACCTCTGAACTTTTTCTGCATTATCCTTCTTTAAAACTGGTGTCCAAAATTGCACCGAATATTCAAGGTAGAGTTTTACCATTAATTTGTAAACAGACAAAATTATATTTTGATCACGTAAAACAACAAAAAAAAAAAATTATACATGGAAGCACCTTACTAGCTTTTGCAACAGCAGACTGACATGGCATACTGTTGCCCAGTTTGTCATCTATAATTGTTCCCAAATCCTTTATATTTAACCCCTTAAGGACGGTGGGTGTTCTGTGCCGTCCTTGGGGACCCAGCTCCTAACACCGGCGGGCGGCATAGAACGCCCAAGCCGACCTATGTATTTACCCGGTCGCCGGTGATCCCACACCGTCGATTGCGGTGTGGTGACTCACGTGGCAGTCCAAGGACTGCCCCTCCTTCCTTTCCGACCCCCCTGGGCCATGTGATCGCGAGGAGCTCGCGATCACATGGACGGCATAGTCGTCTATGTCAGTGCCAGCAGGGGGAGTGCCTGTAATGACAGGTACTCCCCCTGCTGCCTGTAAGTAGTAAAATAAATGTTAAAGTTACAATTTAAAATAAAATATATACTTAGATCATATATATATTTATTATATGTATGATCTAAGTATACATATACACATATACATACACTGTCTAAGTGTATTTTAATATTAATATATATATAATTATAGGGAATATATATAATTCTCAATAGGGAAAGCATTGGATTGGCTAAAATCAGCACGGGGGCTGGGCCAAATGCTGTTTTGGCCAATCAGGACTTCCTCATAGAGATTCATTGAATCAATGCACCTCTATGAGGAAAATTCAGCATCTCCATGCAGAGCGTGGAGACACTGAACGGCACCGCCGCCTACTGTGCAGCACTGCCCCAGGAAACACATCTAGCAGCCATCTGAGGAGTGGCCTCTGGAGGTGTCCCTAGGAGGTAATGTTAAACACTGCCTTTTCTCTGACCCGGGATTAGAAAAAAAAACTCCCAGCATTGCGGCAAGGGTGGGCTTACCTTGCGGCAGGGGCGGGTCTAAAATTATGGCAAGCGGGGCTAACATGATGGTGGGGCAGAGCTAAAAGTGCCGGCTGCATGGGAAGCAGGAAGGAGTCCCTGCTTCCCCAACAACCAGACCCCAGGAGCTGCACTTCCTTCACTCCTCCCAGACCATAAAGGACAGAGGTAACCATGTTTGACTGTCTGTTTGTGAGTATGTGCAACTGTCTGCCTCTGTGTGAGTACCTGTGTGTGTGTGTGTGTGTGTGTGTGTATGTGGCTGTCTGCCTGTGTGTCTGTGAGTACCTGTGTGTGTGTGTGTGACTGCCTGCCTGTGTGTGACTGTCTGCCTGTGTGTGTGATTCTCTGTGTGTGTGTGTGTTTGACTGTCTGCCTGTGTGGCTGTCTGCCTGTGTGTGTCTGTGGCTGTGTGTGCATGTGACTGTCTGTCTGTGTGTGGCTGTGTGTGCATGTGGCTGTCTGCCTGTGTGTGTGTGATTGTCTGCCTGTGTGTGTGTGTGTGTGTGTGTGTGTGTGTGACTGTCTGCCTGTGTGTATAGCTGTTTGCCTGTGTGTATGTGTGTGACTGTCTGCCTGTGTGTGATTGTTTGCCTGTGTGTGTGACTGTCTGTATATGTGACTGTGTTTGTGTGTGTGACTGTCTGCCTGTGTGTGTGGCTGTCTGCATCTTTGTGTGTGAGTACCTGTGTGTGTGGCTGTCTGCCTGTGTGTGTGTTTTTGACTGTCTGCCTGTGTCTGTTTTTGACTGTCTGCCTGTGTGTGTGCGTGTGTGACTGTCTGCCTGCCTGCGTGTGTGTGTGGCTGTCTGCCTGTGTGTGGCTGTCTGCCTGTGTCTGTTTGGCTGTCTGCCTGTGTGTGTGTGGCTGTCTGCCTGTGTTTGTGTGTGTGGCTGCCTGCCTGCCTGCGCCTGTGTGTGTGTGTGTGTGTGTGTGTGTGACTGTCTGCCTGTGTGTGTGGCTGTCTGCCTGTGTGTGTGTGACTGTCTGCCTCTGTGTGTGTTTGACTATTTGCCTGTGTGAGTCTGCCTCTGTGTATGTGACTGTGTGTGTGAAGCTGTCTGTGACTGTCTGCCTCTGTGTATGTGACTGTCTGCATGTAACTGTGTGTGTATGTGTGTGGCTGTATGTATGTGACTGTCTGTCTGTACCTGTGTGTGTTTGTCATTGTCTGCCTGTAACTGTGTGTGTATGTGTGTGTTACTGTCTGATTGTAATTGTGTGTGTTGTGGGGATATTTATGGGGTGAAAATATTAAAATAATATTTTCATAAAAATTATCAAAAATTAATTTAATATTTTTTATCATATCAAAATTGATATTGAGAATTACCCCCTATATTATTTCTTAGAGCTTAGAGAACGTTCATCAGAGGATTTTGCTTCACACTGTAAATCACAATTTCTTTATAAAAATATAATTTATTGTGACAATAATAATAAAAATAATAATATGTAACATGCGTGACAATCAGTGAATATTTAGTATAACATAGGCATACAAAATGGCAATGGTTTATACAATACAGCGGCTAAAAGCAATCAGCTGTCAAGAACTTACAAGATTTATGATAGTTTAACAATTTTCACAGACACAGAAAGTAGAACTTCACAGGACAGCGAGAAGCCATAAAACCTTGGCTAATAGTTAGATCAACTGAGTAACCCTTTCAATGCTGGCTACAATCCTCATAGGCAATATATATCTTATTATGTTGCAATTTTTCAATTAAAGCAATGTTCATACCAGATCATTAACCATTCCTGGAACCATCCAATAAGAATAATCTACCAGATTTTACATTAGCCGAATTTTAACTTTCCTACGTAAGATTCTCTGTCTTATATCAGAATAGGTCAATGTTTCTGGATAAATGTATCATGCTAATCTGTTGGTAAATATTACTTTTAATATATTTTTAGCTTTATTCCACCTGCAGGAATGGAATTTTTATAACCATATAGTCTTTAGCTAACTAAGATTTCTAATGATTGAAATCCGACAAGATTTATCCAGATATATTGCTGCTATTAGTAAAATTGTAATTAATTTAATTTATTAAAACCAGCATAATTACCAGTTATGTTGTAGATGTTCTTATCAGATGAGTAGATAGTCCCAGGAACTTGAATGCAAGTATGATTGATGTATATAGGATTGTATGTAATAGAAAAGTGGTGTTGATTAGAAAGTAATAGTAAAATTTTAAGTGTCCAGGAAAGTGTTTCTTGAGTTGTGTCCAAGAGAGTTTGAATGTGGTCAAAGAGTATGAGTTTTTGAATGTCAGATTTGAGTGTCAGTCCCAGAGTTGAAGGTCCGAATTGAGTGTCAGTCCCAGAGAGTTGAAGGTCTGAATGTGTGTCCTCCTGAATCTCCTTTGTCCTTACTTTTTAAATGGCCAAACTCTCTGCACGTCATTAGTTGATCGGACAAATAGGGAACTGTAGGTGTGTCTACCCCACAGACTATCATCTAGTTTCTGGTTAGTAGATGGTGCAATTACATCACCAAAATTTCTTGTCATGGGGTCCATTTGCCATTATGCAGAATGGGTTAAAGGACCACTATAGGCACCCAGACCACTTCAGCTCAATGAAGTGGTCTGGGTGCCAGGCCCATCTTGTGTTAACCCTGCCTGCTGTAAACATAGCAGTTTCAGAGAAACTGCTATGTTTACATTTGGTTTAATCCAGCCTCTAGTGGCTGTCTCATTGACAGCCTCTAGAGGCGCTTCCGCGCTTCTCACTGTGATTTTCACAGTGAGAAGACGCCAGCGTCCATAGGAAAGCATTGAGAATGCGCATGCGGCATTCAGCGCAAGAGGGAGGAGAGTCCCCAGCACCGAGGGAGCCCGGCGCTGGAGAAAGGTAAGATATTAACCCCTTCCTCCCCTTTCAGCCCGGCGGGTGGGGAGGGACCTATTAATACTATAGTGCCAGGAAAACAAGTTTTCCTGGCACTATAGTATTAATAGCCCTCCCCCTATGCATGCCCCTCTTCCAACTAGGTAACAACAGGGGGGGTTACATGCTCCCTAACTTGAATGTTTGAAAATAAGTCAACATTATTAGTTATGACAAGATCTAGACAAGCATCTCTTCTAGTTGGAGCTTCTACTAACTGAGACATTACAAATTATCATTTATATCCTGTTCCGAAACCTATTTTCCTTAACTGTACCACCAGTCCAGTCCCAATTAAAATCTCCCCTGATTAACAAATTGCCGGGTTGTCCTTTATTAATTTGAGATAGCAGTGGCTTTTCCCTATCAGTATTAATATTTAGGGGCTACTATTAAAGGATAATCTGTTTCCTCTCTCTATATTTCTACCCATAAGACTTCCACATCCTCACCTATATCATCACACTTTCTTTAACACGCTGCTTCAAATCAGGTTTAATATAAAGACATACCCCACCCCCGTTTCAATTTTTTTTTTCCTAAATATTGTTTATCCATTGAAATTAATAACCAACCAGGTCTCAGTAATTCCATTCATGTAATTATCAAACCCCCTCATTTTCATACACAAGCTTCTTGCATTAGCAGACATTTAAAGTTAACCATTTTTTTTTTAAACTGTTTGAACAACATGTAATTATTACCTTCTTCCTCTGTCTGCTAATCTTACCACTTCCCCGATCTCCACCCTCTTTGACCTCAACTAAATTCCTTCTCTTTTCTATACCATCTACCTCATTTACTCTTTGACCCTCACAGCTTGTATTTACTATATTTCCCATGCAGTTTGTTTTACTATATTCCCCACGCAGTTTGTGTTTACTATATTTCCCATGCAGTTTGTTTTACTATATTCCCCACACAGTTTGTGTTTACTATATTTCCCATGCAGTTTGTTTTACTATATTCCCCACGCAGTTTGTGTTTACTATATTTCCCATGCAGTTTGTTATACTATATTCCCCACGCAGTTTGTGTTTACTATATTTCCCATACAGTTTGTGTTTATTATATTTCTCACTCAGTTTGTAGTTATTATATTCCCAACGCAGTTTGTATTCATTATATTCCCCCATGCAGTTTGTTTACTATATTATCCACAGTTTGCAGGATTATATCCCCCACGCAGTTTTTATTTACTATATTCCCCATAGAACTTTGCTCATTATGTTTCCCACTCAGTTTGTGTTTACTATATTTCCCATAGTTTGAATGTACAATATTCCCCACGCAGTTTGTGGTGATCATATCCCCCATGCAGTTTGTATTTACAATATTGCCCACAAAGTTTGTTTTACTATATCCCCACGCAGTTTGTGTTTACTATATTTCCCACACAATTTGTTTTTATGTTAACATTAATCAAAAGAAAGAAAAACAAGGCTCCTTAAACCCAAGAAAACCTTAAAGTGTGGGAACAGGATGATAAAAATAATGAAACTCCTAATCTTTATTGAAAACGAAGGGTAATATGATTGACTTAAAAATGTAATTACACAAAACAACCAACGAAATAAAAAGGATCTGTAGAAAAGCATAAAACAACAAATACTGCAATTTGTCAATGCATACACCAGTAGTGGACAACCACCACAGCAGTGAGTGTATAGCATCCAAGTGGTTAACAGAATAATGATTGACTGTTCATTCAAATGACAGCTGGATGTATGTATGGATGAATGGAAGAGATATAAAGTCCCCCTGCACTTGTAATATTAATAATACCAGAACTCCTACCGAAATTGTGAAATAATGTAAACACCCAATGTCATACCACAACATGTAAAGGGTTGGTAACTTGCTGATCGTAAAGGCAAGGGGAAAAATTGAAAATATAAAATATAACCACAAGAATCAGAAGCACAACTCTCCATATACTAAAGCTACAAGGCTGTCCCTAGATACAGCAGCAAGTGTATAGTATCGAAACCTAAATGGTTAACGACATGGCGATTGGATGGTTTGTAAATAACAGCTGTATCTATAAAGAGATGAATGGAAGAGATATAAGGGCAGGGGTACTGTACATTTCTTCTTTTCATCCTTTCCTTCCTTTGTGAACCTTGTTTTTCTTTCTTTTGATCAAAGTGTTACATTAGGGGTATCTCCCTATTTTTTTTTTTTTGGGAAAGCAGGAGCAGGCAACAGCAATGCCGTTGCCCTCCAGACCCTGGCTATCCCTTGGGCTGGGATCCATTGGCCCTGACTATTTTGGTTTTTGTTGTGATTAAGTATATTCCCACACAGTTTGTGTTTATATTTCCCAAGCAGCTTATGTTATAATTCCCATTTAGTTTGTATTTACTATATTCCCACGCAGTTTGTATTTACTATATTCCCACACAGTTTGTATTTACTATATTCCCACGCAGTTTGTATTTACTATATTCCCACGCAGTTTGTATTTACTATATTCCCACGCAGTTTCTGTTGACTATATTTCACATACAATTCCGGTTTACTATATTCCCCACGCAGTTTGTGTTCTGTTCGGCTCACAGTTTGTGTTTAAAATATTTCCCTCGCAGTTTCTGTTTATTATATTTCCCACGCAGTTTGTGTTCATATTCCTACACAGTTTGTTTACTATATTCCCCCTGATAATTTTTACAATATTCCCTATGCAGTTTGTGTTCCCCATCCCAGTTAGTAGTTGCAATATCTCCCAACTAGTTTGTGTTTATTATATTTCCCAGTTTGTAGTTGCAATATCTCCCAACCAGTTTGTTTACTATATTTCCCACACAGTTTGTGTTTACTATATCCCCATGCAGTTTGTATTCGCTGTATTTCTCATGTACTTTGTATTAATTAAATTTCCCACGCAGTTTGTATTCACTGTATTTACCATACAGTTTGTGTTTGTTATATTTCCCACGCATTTTGTGTTATATTTCCCAAGCAGTTTGTATATTTCCCACGCAGTTTGTATTTACTATATTTACTACAGTTTGTATTTACTATATTTCTTACACAGTTTGTATTTACAATATTCCCCACACAGTTTGTGTTTGCTATATTTCTTACACAGTTTGTCTTAACTATATTTCTCACGCAGTTTGGGTTTACTATATCTTCTCTGTTTCACTGAACTTTCATTTCTTCACTTCACTGTTTTTCAGGCGGTACTTTGAGGGGATTTCAAACTCTGGATCCCAGACAGAAATTGGCAGCATTAACAGCCAGAAGGGGATAGACAAGAACTTCAGCACAGTTAATATAAACCATACAATCTGTGTGTTTGTGTGTGTATTTGAGGGTTTCTGAGAAACTTCTGAACAGAAGCGCAGGTATATGATTGGAAGAGAAAGCTTTATAGAGCCCAGGTACTCTCCTATATCTGATCAGTTGTATCTCTAGGTACATGGTTGGGAGGGAAAGCTAAATACAGCCCGGGTGCCCTCCTACATCTGATCAGTTTAAAGTTGTATCTTTAGGTACACTATATGGACAAAACTGTGGGACACACCTCTTGAACATTGAATTCAGGTGTTTTAATCAGACCCATTACCACAGGTGTATAAAATAAAGTATCTAGCCACGTAGTCTGCATTTGCAAACATTTGTGAAAAAAATGGGTCGTTCTAAAAAGCTCACTGAATGTAAGTTGTAGCGGAGCTCCATGTACCCCGGCTGGGTACCTCCTACCTAAAACCGGGGAAACCTCAGCGCCTCTGTTCCAGTCGCCGTGGCTTGACTGTGGTTCTCCTGGAGCCTCTCTGTCCTTGAACAGGGTAGGGGACTAGGTCTGTCTCCTCCAAGGAACTGGATGACATACAGTCCTAGGAGCTGATTAGTAAATAACCCTTTCCCCTCCCAGTAACCGACTGTCTCCCCTCCCTGGACCACACTTTGCCGCTGGGGAGTGAGACTGACTGTCTCCACTCCCAATAACTCAGTTGTCTCCCCTCCCTGGAAGACAATCTGCCGCTGAAGAGTGGGACCGGTTGTCCTCTCCCTGCAACACAATCTGCCGCTGGGGAGTGGGACTGGTTGTCCTCTCCCTGTAATAAGCACTGGCACTGGGGAATGTCTCCCCTCCCTGGAATACATTCCCTGGAACACATTCTGCTGATAGGGATGGAGGACGATACTCTCCTCTCCCTGGAATGCACACTGCTGCTGGGGAGTGATACCAGCTGTCTCCTCTCCCTGTAACTCATTTGGCCGCTGGGGAGTAAGACCGACTGTCTCCCCTCCCTGCAACTCACTCTGCCGCTTCGGAGTGAGACAGACCGTCTCCCCTCCCTGGAACTCACTGTGCCACTGGGGAGGGAGGACGATACGCTCTACTCACTGTAATATACTGTGCCGTTGGGGAGTGAAACAGGCTCTCTCCACTCCCAATAACTCCCGCTGCTGCTAGGGGAGTGAGACCAACTGAGGGAAAGCTGCTAATGGTAGTTGGGCAGGGTAAGTTGCGAATGGGGTCTCCGACCTGGACCATAGTCAGTGGACAGGAGGCCAGCTTCCACACTCCTCCAGGAGTTTGTGGTAAATATTCGTGGGAAGAAGCGTTTGTCACACAAGCAAGGTACTGTGCAATAAGTCAGCTTGTGAAATTTCATCTCCGCTAGATATTCCACTGTCAACTGTAAGTGGTTTTATTAGAAAGTGGAAGCATTTAGGAACAGCAGCAACTTAGCTATGAAGCGTAAGACCACGTAAAGTCTCAGAGCAAGGTCACCAAGTGCTGAGGTGTGTGGTGATTAAGATCAGCACAAAAACTGTGCAGCAGGAGCTTCATGGGATGTGTTTCCATTGGCGAGCAGCTGCATGCAAGCCTTTACAACACCAAGTACAATGCCAAGCGACGATTTGAGTGGTGTAAAGCACGCTGCTACGTTACTCAGTTGGCAGGTGTTCTGTGGAGTGACGAAGCATGCTTCTCTGCTTTGCAGTCTGATGCAAGTTTTGTTTTGGTGAATGCCAGGGAAAGTCACCTGTCTGAATGCATTGTGCCAACTGCAAAGTTTGGTGGTGGAGGGATCATTGTATGGGGCTATCTTTCATTTACTTCCAGTGAAGGGAAATCTTAATGCTTCAGCATACCAAGACATTTTGGAAAATGCTATGCTTCCAACCTTGTGGGAACAATTTGGGGATGACCCTTTTCAATTCCAGCATGGCTATGCCTTAGTGCAAAAAGCAAGATCCACAAAGACATGGTTGGATGAGTTTGGTGTGGAAGAAACGGGCCACACAGAGCCCTGACCTCAATCCCATTCAACACCTTTAAGATGAACTGGAACAGAGATTGCGAGCCAAGCCTTCTCATCCAACATCAGTGCCTGACCTCACAAATGGGCTACCCGATGAATAGGCACAAATTCCCACAGAAACACTCCAAAATCTTGTGGACAGCCTTCCCAGAAGAGTGGGAGTGGGTATAGCTGCAAAGAGGGTCATAATAATGTCTATATATTTAGAATGCAATGTCACAAAAGTCCCTGTTGGTCTAATGGTCAGTGTGAAAGAAGCTTCTCTGTCACAGCCTTTTGGAGAGGCTTGAATGCCAGCATCTTGCCTATAGACCTGGTCCCAAGAGCCCCTGAAAGGGGCTTGTGATGGTAGCAATCGTTTAGACAGTATGCATTTTTAGTTTGACCACTCTGCAGAGCCCTCTGCTGAGTTAATAGAAATGTGTACATTAACATAATTCTGGTGTTGCAACCAAGCAAGGAGTTGAATGTATATATTGTTGCTCTTTATTTTCTTATTGTATTATACATGTCATGTTATAATTATAAGTACTTGTTCTCCAATGTTGTGTAAATCTGTATTTAAAATGCTTTTTACCACATTTTTAAGGACAAGTTGCCAAAAGCTAGTCATTGAAAAGAAAGAAAACATGTTGCGCCAAATAACTAGACCGTAATGGTATTGCTAAGGAATACAGCTGTATGCAAGTAATAGTAACTGGAATCTATAATTGCAAAGAATGTTCTCGTAAAACAATAAGAAAGTACTTGATAACGGTGGTAGTTGTAGTAGGTAGTTCAATGTATTTCACCGATTAAGATAGGTTCCAAGATATTAAACGACAATAAATAACTGAGAGAACAAAATATAGTGTGATATTGTTTGTAACCAGTGTAGAAGCAATACTTTTTATAACATACACTTACAAACAAGGAGCCGTCTGTTGGCTCAATTGCATCTGCTTCTGACAATATAGTCCTTGTCACAGGATATTAGGTTAAGAATCACAACAAGGTCTTTGTAGGGACACTGGTACGTCTTGTGTTATCTTCACAGCATACGCATCTCACGTGGAATACATAAAAAAGGGGATCCAATAGTGCAACTCAATAGAACAAACCCAGTGTGTATATAAAAAGAGAATAAAATGCACTCACAAACAAAGAGCTTCAAATTCAGCTCTTAGTAAGATCTTAAAACGGTGTAATTCCCGCTCACAGATATAGCTTGCAAAGGATGTTCCTCTGTATTTTCCAATCGGTATATAGTAAAAGATAGAAATAAGGGGAATAGTGCTCTCTGTTTGTGTTGGAAAATACAATTTGTAAGTAAAAGTAAATTGTACTCACATTTAAAAGAGCATATACATGCTCGTTGAAATCAGCGTGGGTGGTACAATCCGCACCTAGCATATGTAAGTAGATAAAATGCAGCGCTGTCAGCAGGTATTTTCCAAAATTTATAAAATAATCAAGGATAAAATGAAATAAAAAGTGGGACCAAACACAATTAAATATAGTATATGGTAAAATCCACTTTAATTAAAATGTAAAATTATTATTATTTATTTTTTTATTGACATTTTTTACCAAACAAATAAAAGATAAATGCATAAAGTACTTAACAATCTGTTAAATCAAGTGGATTTTGGAATATGCAAATATATGCATAATAACATACAGTGCACATAACTTTGATAAGGAACTTTCCATTGAAGGTCCAATGGATGGCTCTGGGCAACACGATGGAGGAGTCTGCTAACAATGAGGGCTATGTGTTTCAACATTCACTTTCACATTTACCCAACCTTCATACAGTGGGGATATGTTTTCCCTCTTTTCTGTAATTAACCAAAATAATCCAACACTTCTCTTTTCCGCCTTTGGATTTTTTGCTTTTATTCCTGATAATTTTACCATTGATTCCATTCACAAAAAAATAGCGGGGTGGACGGCTACTGCCCTGCCTCCCTCCCCAACTGCCACACACCGGCTTTCTGAGAGGCATGCCGGTCCCGTTTCCCCCCCTGTGGGCTGGGGGGGGGGGGTTATCCCGGTCCCCATTGCAGAGAGCTTGAGATATGTGGAGACTAGGTGGAGTGGAACTCCCAGGGCCTACCTTACAAGATGGCAGCAGCGCCAAGCCCGGTATAAACGACACATGCCTTGTGAAACCACGCCACCCACCGCAAAGCAAGTCCGGCTACAGCATGTAAACATTGCGTGCAGTTCTCGATCCCGCAGTACATCGCTGGCTTACAACAAATAGGAGTGTGGAGGGCTGGTCCCGGCAGATTTTGGGGCTTAAACTGCAACATTCACGGCTCCCAAGTATACAAAAGTGCTTAGGCACACAAAGCAGTTTCCCCAACAAGCAGTCTACTACAGGAACAGGTTACAGCAACATCTTGGATCCTTGTACAGTCCCTACGGGAGATATCTGACGCGGAGCAGACCTACGCTTATGGAGCCCACCCAGCACATTGCGGACGGAGGGGCCTTATGAGAGGGCACTATTGCTTGAAAGCCAAGACTGTCGCCATTATAAGCCCGACAGAATCAACTCTGCTACTCAGCCGGCTGAATACATCACCAAGAAGGCATGTGAGTGCTCCCCGGTCTGGCTCATACAGTCCCAACGCTGGGTCATTAAACCCTAGCAGGAGAATGAGGACTTATGGTACATGCTGGACTTTGCCAAATTAACAGGCGGTAGGTCAGTGGGGTGTGAGAGACTCGTGTGGGACTACTAGGCTTACGGTTTCTCCACCAATTACATCTATGATTGGCAAGCTCTGTCGCAGTGCTGGGTGCCTTAAGCTATAGATGTGACCAGCTCCAGTGGTACTTGCTTGCATGTTATGCCTACTACCCCTGCTTATCATGCAATTGCTCTACTATATGTTAACTCATGCAGGATACTATAAGCAACTATAACACGCCTGTGGCTTTCTTTTTAGTGCGCTTTATAAATAATACATGTGAACTTAGCTTGAATCAAAGAGGCACTTGCTACTTCAGCACTGTTTTATTAATATCAGCTTAACGTGAACAGTTTTCATTGCATGCCAAAATCGTTACTAGATTGTTTCAACGTATTTCCAAAAATTGTGCAGTTTCTGAGCACCACACTATCAATACTGGTGTTTAATTCATGCGTGCTGTTGTGGCACATGACATATGCTTGTAACTCCTCATGCACAAAATTAAAAAAAAAAAAAATACTGATTATTTTGGCTCAAGACCAAAACAAATTAGACCCAGTGTACAAAGTTGGAGCAACAGTTTATACATACATGAAAAAGTAACATTGTAACAAAACCAACATAAAGATTATGCATTTAAACAATGCTTTCCTATGGTGAAATAGCTGACTCTGGATGTCCACATGCAGAGCGTGAGGACGTCCGGCGTCCGTTACCGGACCAAATTCCGTTAGGATCCAGGAAGCGCCTCCAGTGGCTGTCTAGTAGACAGCCACTGGAGTCTATCTTAGTGCTGCACTAAGTGCAATAGAGACACTTGAGCTGCAGTGGTCTGGGTGCCTATAGTGTTCCTTTAATACGATAATTGTTTTTCTACACAAACCTCTTTGAGTCCATCAAAAGGCCTGGCTGTTCTTTGTGAAAAGACGGAATATCCATAAAAAGAGGTGTCTGGGAGGCGGAACCCAGATGCATAATTCCTGAGCTCCAACTAAAAGCCCGTGCTATAGCGACTATAGGCAAAATTTTGTGGCGATTTCACATGTACAAAGTCACTACCTGTTGAAGAGTCATGGGGTAGCATTGCTGTAAATCTTGTGACTCTAGTGGGGGGGAAAAAACCTGTGATATTGGCCTTATTCTCTCACAGCCGTTTATGCCCAAAATGGAGGATGTTTTGCCGGACTCGCCTCAAGGATCTACATCGGCCTCTGATGAGGAGGGCCAGAATTTGTATAGCCTTTGACACAACCCAGAGGTGATCAGGTCTTACCTCTGCAAGAACTGAACCTCTGTTAGCCACTAAAATGGATCTTAACACAGTTGTGGCTAATCTCAATGCCTTCTTTGCGTCTGAAATGGCAATGCTCAAAGAGGAGCTCAGCTTGCCTTTCCGGACGAATAAAAGCTTCAGAAGAGGATCTACATTGTTTGGGAATTACACACTGTAAAGCTGCAGACCACATGCAAGACCTAACTGAACAGTGCACATACCTGGATGTTAAGGTGGGCCAACTGAAGACAGCGCAAGATAGCGTAACCTGAAGATACGGGGAATCCCTGACTCCATAGACACCTGAGAGTTGCCACAATTTATCAGGCCAAAGGATGGTCTCTACCGCTGACCTTCCAACAAACCGTCCCCATCCAGGGATAATATGCTTTTGGTCGTGTGCTGATTAAAGAAGTCTTTCTGGCAGCAGTCAAACAACAAATACCATTTCTGTTTGTGCAACACTCACAAAGTTTTCATCAAGACTTTAGCCGGCCAACGTTACAACAGAGAGCATAACTGTAAGAAGTGACCACTCTGTTATGAGCAGCTGATATTCCTTATAAGTGGGGGATCCCACTGGCTCTCTTGGTTGAGTGACAATACCACAAGCATAAACTAACCTCAATGTCAAATGCAACCTCATTTCTGCAATCACTGGGACTCACTGCCCTTACCAAAGTTCAGACAACTGGCAGGCCTACACACCAGGGGGATATAGATAACATTGTGATCTTCACGCCAAGTAGCTCCCCTGCCCCAGGTTGAGCGGACCTTGGAAAAAGTTTGCAGGAATAGAATGCTTATGCCTGTGTTAATATCTAAGTTCCTTTTGCCTATGTTTGTTTTAATTATTATTAAACTAAAACCAGTATCTCAACTTCTGTGTAGAAATGTGCAATCTTTATGGACTTTTCGAGCACTGAAGGGCTATACTATAGTATTGATTCCACCCCCCTTTTTGAGCATTGTGCTTAACGTGTTGACCTTTACTATTGCTTTTTAAGACTTTACCTGTCAATAATGTCATATATGCACTGCAAAAATAAAGTGTGTGTGTGTGTGTGTGTGTGTGTATATATATATATATATATATATATATATATATATATATATATATATATATATATACATATAAAGAGTCTTTCAGGTTCAGGGCTGTATCCCTGTGAGTGAGTGAGGTTTATGCAAGGTATGGGATTAAAGCAGAGGGGGGTAAAGCTCTGCCTTATTATGCAAAGACCCCTGATGGTGACATTGCTGCTTGGGATGCAGTGGTCTGGGGGAGTGTTCAAAAAGTTGTCCTTACCTGAAACTGTCCTCTGCAGGCACCACCAGCTCCTGTTTTTAACAGCCAGGAGTCCACATCATTGATAGACAAGAGTGGAATGCTGCCCTGTGGTGCCCAGCCAGGGCCCCCCTTACTTTTGCAGAATAGAATAATCCCTGGCTCCCAAATGCACTGTTTCCTCCTGTTTGTCATTTAACTATCAATTGTCTGGAACTCTAAAAGTTTGTTTATCATTTATTTCTCTGTATTTATAAAAGGAAACAGAATGCTTGAAGGTTCCCGGTGCAACTCGATTAGAAGATCATGAGAGCCGTCCAACTACAGTAAGCTCCCTATGACAAGCACATCCCAGCATGCACAGCTCTGTTACAAACAGACCCCAGCATGGAATGCTCTGTCTATTACATCCATACTCCAGCATGCACTGCTATATTACAACCAGACCCCAGCATGCACTGCTATATTACAACCACACCCCAGCATGCACTGCTATATTACAGCCACACCTCAGCATGCACTGCTATATTACAGCCACACCTCAGCATGCACTGCTATATTACAGCCACACCCCAGCATGCACTGCTATATTACAGCCACACCCCAGCATGCACTGCTATATTACAACCACATCCCAGCATGCACTGCTATATTACAACCAGACCCCAGCATGCACTGCTATATTACAACCAGACCCCAGCATGCACTGCTATATTACAACCACACCCCAGCATGCACTGCTATATTACAGCCACACCCCAGCATGCACTGCTATATTACAACCACATCCCAGCATGCACTGCTATATTACAACCAGACCCCAGCATGCACTGCTATATTACAACCACATCCCAGCATGCACTGCTATATTACAACCAGACCCCAGCATGCACTGCTATATTACAACCAGACCCCAGCATGCACTGCTATATTACAACCAGACCCCAGCATGCACTGCTCTATTACAACCACACCCCAGCATGCACTGCTATATTACAGCCACACCCCAGCATGCACTGCTATATTACAACCACACCCCAGCATGCACTGCTATATTACAGCCACACCCCAGCATGCACTGCTATATTACAACCAGACCCCAGCATGCACTGCTATATTACAGCCACACCCCAGCATGCACTGCTCTATTACAACCAGACCCCAGCATGCACTGCTATATTACAGCCACACCCCAGCATGCACTGCTATATTACAACCAGACCCCAGCATGCACTGCTATATTACAACCAGACCCCAGCATGCACTGCTATATTACAACCACACCCCAGCATGCACTGCTATATTACAGCCACACCCCAGCATGCCCAGCATACCGCTATATTACAGCCACACCCCAGCATGCACTGCTATGTTACAACCAGACCCCAGCATGCACTGCTATATTACAACCACATGCCCAGCATGCACTGCTCTGTTACAACCACACCCCAGCATGCACTGCTATATTACAACCACATCCCAGCATGCACAGCTCTGTTACAACCACACCCCAGCATGGAATGCTCTGTCAATTACATCCATACTCCAGCATGCACTGCTATATTACAACCACACCCCAGCATGCACTGCTATATTACAACCAGACCCCAGCATGCACTGCTCTATTACAACCAGACCCCAGCATGCACTGTTTTATTACAGCCACACCCCAGCATGCACTGCTCTAATACAGCCACACCCCAGCATGCACTACTCTTACAGCCACATCCCAGCATGGACTGTTCTAATACAGCCACACCCCAGCATGCACTGCTCTGTTACAGCCACTCCCCAGCATGCACTGCTCTGTTACAGCCACTCCCCACATGCACTGCTCTGTTACAGCCACTACCCAGCATGCACTGCTCTGTTACAGCCACTCCCCACATGCCCTGCTCTGTTACAGCCACTCCCCAGCATGCACTGCTCTGTTACAGCCACTCCCCAGCATGCACTGCTCTGTTACAGCCACACACCAGCATGCACTGCTCTGTTACAGCCACTCCCCACATGCACTGCTCTGTTACAGCCACACACCACATGCACTGCTCTGTTACAGCCACTACCCAGCATGCACTGCTTTGTTACAGCCACTCCCCAGCATGCACTGCTCTGTTACAGCCACTCCCCAGCATGCACTGCTCTGTTACAGCC
>OW240913.1:376615742-376799092 GCA_933207985.1 Pelobates cultripes | reverse complement strand
TTACAGCCACTCCCCACATGCACTGCACTGTTACAGCCACTCCCCAGCATGCACTGCTCTCACAGCCACTCCCCAGCATGCACTGCTCTGTTACAGCCACTCCCCACATGCCCTGCTCTGTTACAGCCACTCCCCACATGCACTGCTCTGTTACAGCCACTCCCCAGCATGCACTGCTCTGTTACAGCCACTCCCCACATGCACTGCACTGTTACAGCCATTCCCCAGCATGCACTGCTCTGTTACAGCCACTCCCCACATGCACTGCTCTGTTACAGCCACTCCCCAGCATGCACTGCTCTCACAGCCACTCCCCAGCATGCACTGCTCTGTTACAGCCACTCCCCAGCATGCACTGCTCTCACAGCCACTCCCCAGCATGCACTGCTCTCACAGCCACACCTCAGAATGCCCTGCTTTATTACAGACACAATCCAGCATGCTTTCGTCTAACTGTAAAACTTGTTGTTTGCCAATGTATGCTAGATTCCAGCTTTGTTTCCCTGTTTCTCGGCAAGCACTATTACCACTTGATTCCTAGTTTACAATCCTCTGCCTTTATTCCTCCTAGTTCCTATCTATAAACCTTACCTCCTAGTGCGTACTCCACCTGTAAGTCTGCTTGCCCCTTTTCAGTGTGCC
The DNA here is from genome assembly GCA_933207985.1 of Pelobates cultripes. Taxonomy (NCBI): domain Eukaryota; kingdom Metazoa; phylum Chordata; class Amphibia; order Anura; family Pelobatidae; genus Pelobates; species Pelobates cultripes. The sequence goes on along the minus strand of OW240913.1, from coordinate 376,798,450 downwards.
AACATACACTGTCCTACGTTTCTGCCAGCTTGCTCTCCATTGTATATTGCTTTCCCTGGTAGCGTACCAGCTTCTTACTCATCCTTTAGTTGTCTATATTTTGCATCAAAAACTAGGACACTAAGCTACTCATCCATATTCAATACTGAGAAAATAGGACTTTGAATGTCAAGCTGAGTTTTATCTCACTATCAAGGTGATCTGCACTTACCATGGTTCTGTGCTAGATCACATTAGTTTAAATCAGAAGTCCCATCTCATACTTGGTATGCCTTTGATCCCTACAGAACTGCTAGAAATTCCTACTGCCACCAATAACGTGGTCTGTGAGCTTGTGTTAACTGACGGAATCTCTGTTTTCTATTAGGAGGTAAGTGAGCTTGCTTCAGGCCTGTCTCTAGCTTCGGATCTTGGTCCGTGGGAAAGCACAGAGAGGGTGCCACACCTTGGCATGATTGGCAGAGCTGAGTCACAGATTATCATGTCTCCTAGGTATGTTAATTACAACCCACAATGGATGGTTCTAATGGTGTATGCTAAGGTGGAACAGGATTGGTTTTATTTGGTATTTTAAAATGTAACCATGTAGGCTTCTCATGGTGCACCTTGATTCTAAGCATGACAAACATTTAGCTTTAATATGAATAGATGGAGGGTATTACTGCAGGTCAGTACTGGACATTCATTTACTGCTGTGAGTTTTAGGGGCTAGCAGTATTAGAGAACAGTCAGTTGGGGGTAATAATAGTCACTGGATAGAAGTGATGACATACATTTATTCTCTGTGCCTGCAGGCAGGAGAACAAGTTGTCTCGTGGTCCTCGTAGTATCTCCATGAAGGATCGTCAAAACCCACGTGTTACAAGCGATCGTGGAAGCAGCCTGGAGGGCGAATGCTCTCCTGACTCACGACTCTGTAGTCAGGTGAGTGTGATCACACTTAACATTAATAACCTGATACTTCTTATACTTCTTTTACAAAACATCAAGTTTGTTCTTTGAAGAAGACATTCAGTTGATAATTGAAGATTATGTTAGCTTTTGTGTACTAATAATCTTAATTTTAATTATGACAGGAGGTGAGTATTTTGCATAATCTTTCTTTACTAACTCCATAGCAGCAAAGAAAAGTAATGAGGAAACTGAGAACCAATCACAAGCAAGCACAGATTATAAGAGGCATGATGCGATAAACTTTCAACACGAACACGATGAATAAGGTCCCATTGAAGAAAAAAAAATTGAAGAATCGTCTTGAGTTCAACTATAGGTTCCAAGTAGAATGATGAAGAAGGTCCCACTGAAGAAACATCCTGGGGCCAATAGTAGATTAAAATTAAACTGAAAAGAGAATATAAAGGGTTTTAGTTTCCAGAAGGGGTTGATTAAAGTGTATACCCTGACTGTTTATGCTAAGTATAGAACAAACCAGTGCTGCCCCAACTAGTGTAATTAGCTAAAACAAACAACTCCCGTACAAGGCCAGCAACAAAGTCTCGATGGGAAAAAAACATTAGTGCAGGCAATACAAAATACGGACATATCATAACGGTAAACCATAAGTAAAGGAATTCAGAAAAGGGGAGGGAGAATAGTAAGAGAAAGAAAAGGGGGGGGGGGATTACTCGCCTCCTGTCATTATTAAAATTAAGATGATTAGTACACTAAAGCTAACATAATCTTCAGTTTTACCACATGACAGGAGGCTTCATATTTTGCAGTTTCAACCCTGAGAAAAAAGAGCAAAAGCTGGATTTGACAGAGGTCAGAAATAGAATGTCCGAAAAGTATATTCTCTCATCCAATCCACAGCCCGTAGCATGTCGGGAAGTGAGGCCCCCGCTGAGAAGGCGGATGAGGCTGCAGCCCCTCGCACAGAGTGTGCTCCAAAGGTCTAATCAATCCCAGCCAGGGAAAGCAGCCAACGGACCCATCTGGCCAACGTAGTGACCAAAACTGGACCATACGGGCAAACGTAAGAGACGAAAAGTTGACTGGAAGAAGGAGACTGCAACGTTGCAGTAGCTTCCACATAGCAACGTAGAGTTGAGACCACACAGAGTTGTGGATCTGAAGGGGAAAAGGGATAGAAAGTTGAGGAAGAGTTAGATTTGGTATGGCGTGAGACCTGAAAAGTAACCCCCGCCGGGCAAAAGGTAAACGCATCGGTGTCAAAAGTGCGGACCCTCCGAGACCCGTCAAAAGGAGACCAAACAGAGGAGAAAGGTGAATTTGGCTGTAAGCCGGCGAAGGGACAACCTGTCATTCGTTGATGATACCAACATCCCAAAGTCGTGTAAATTTGGGTTCCGGAGGGTGGTGAAAGCGCATGACCCAAAGAAGTCTGCAAATGAGGGGATCTTGTCCAACTGGGATCCCTTGGAGGGGAATGTGAGCCACTGAAATGGCTGACCGCACCACGTTAATGGACCGATACGATTTCCCAATTGTAAACAGAGAGGCGAGAAAATTTAGAATAGAGGAAAAAGGCGCCATAAAGGGATCAAGGTCCTGTTGCAAACACCAATTGGCCCAAGATTGCCATGCAGATAGGTGACATCTCCTAGTTCCCGGTGCCCAGGAGTCCCATTGGAGGTCCTTAGCTTCTTGTGACAAGTCCTTAGCTTCTTGTGACACGCCAGGAACCCTGAAAAGTGTTCAGGCCACTAGGAGGAGATGACCTTCCACGACTAGAGGATGGAGCTGTCCCATCGGGTTCCTTAGGATCCCTGGGTCGGGTGGCAGGAGGGGAGGATCGTTCCAGAAGTTCCAGGAACCAGGGTTGGCTTTGCCATAACGGTGTTATAAGCACTCTCTGCAAGAGCTCCACTCTCTGCAATCGGGTCCGGTGAAGGACTCTCGCTATCATTGCAAAGGGCGGGAAGGCATAGGCTTTGCGCCTCTGCCACGGTTGCAAAAATAGATCCACTGCTAGGCACTCTGGGTTCGGTAGCCAAATGAAGAAACCCCTCATCTGTCGGTTGTTGCATGAAGCAAACAGGTCGAGGGAGAAAGGACCTCTTTGATCATTCAGGGAAGTAAAAACTTGAGGGTCCAGCTGCCAGTCGCTGCCATCTTGCCAATGGCGCGTATACCAATCCACTAGTAGGTTGGATTCTCCCGGCAGATGTTCCGCTAGTAATGTAAGGTTGTGGGGTAGGCAGTAGTGGAAGATCTATTTCATGAGTTCTACCAATGCCTGAGAGCATGTGCCTCCAAGGTGGTTGATATAACGCACTGCCGAGATATTGTCCATCCGGAGCAGGATGCAACAATTGGATTGTCTTTTTGCTAGACTGCGGAGGGTGAATGAGCCTGCTAGAAACTCCAGTCAGTTTACGTGCAATGACAGTTCCTTTGAGGTCCAGACACCTCCTGTGGAGGTGTCGCCGACCCTCGCTCCCCAACCTGATCGTCTGTTGTTCGATTCTAATACGAAGTTCGGTTGGCTACCGAATATCAGCCACCAGTGCATCGGGACTGGTTGGGTTTTGTCATTGAAACTTTGTCATGAGGCATCATGACCCTGTAGTGCAGGGCACTCGGGAAAATAGCATGGATGGACGAGGACAGAAGACCTACTATGCGTGCCAGTAAAGGTATGAACTGAATGTGAAGATCTTTCCGTATTTCCCTGCGGATGGAGGCTACCTTTGTGGCTGGAAGGCGAAGGTCTCTCCAATAAAAGACCTGAAGTCTATTTTTAAGCCCAGAAATTGTACAGATTGTGCCGGATCCATCGCTGACTTGGCGCGGTTGATCACAAAGCCTAGGGAATCCAGGAGGTGTACAGTATAATTGGTGTGACTTCGTAGAGTCCCCTTGTCTCTGTCGAAGATCAGGATGTCGTCAAAGTAAATTATACATCTTACGCCGTGTGCCCGAATGTGCACCACCACTGGTTTCAGCATTTTGGTAAAGCACCAAGGAGCCGAGCTGAGGCCGTACAGGAGGCAGGTGAACTGCCAAGCTGTTTCGTACCAGTGGAAACAGAGGGAGGAGCGGCTCTGCTCATGGACCGGGATAGTCAGGTAAGCGTCCTTGAGGTCCAGACAGGTGAACCAGTCGTTGTCTTGAAAGAAGATTCCTGAGAAGGTGTATGCCTTCCATTTTGAAGTGTCTGTATACTACGCGGGCGTTTAGGTTCCTGAGGTTGATGACTGGGCAAATTTTCCCAGTCGTCTTCCTGACTAGGATGATGGTGCTGAAGAAACTGGTTGAATAGCGCCCTTAGTACACAAATCCCGATGTTCGGCGTCGATCAGACGAGCGTCTGCCTACGTTACGTGAAGCGGGCGTGGTGTGAATCGTTGGACCAGTGTTGTCTCAAATTCTATGCGGTAGCCTTGCGTCCGTGGAGAGGTCTGCCCAGTTCTGAAAAAAATGAGAAATACAACCTGCGATCTGGGAAATAATTAGAGGTAGTGTAAAATGGTGACCACAGTCTGATCCCCTGGAGTAATGGAATCTCTGGCGACCAGCCATATCTGAGTAGAAAGACTGTGTCCTGGTGGCGCGGGGGCCCGATGGCCAGAAACGGCTGGTGGCACCGCCCCTTTTGTGACCAATCCTGCCAAAAACACTCCTGGTGTTGGTTCCGTGGAATGCTTTCCGCATGGATGATTGAGCTTTGTTGACGGATGTGAAGATTTTGACCCTCTTGTTGAGCTCTTTGAGAAAGGGCTCTCCAAATAGTTTACCCTGTGCCAGGGGTCTGAGCTCTTTATCTCCCAGTTCCACAAGCTTGTCGTTGATACAGTATAGTGCTGCTCGGCATCTCTTGGATGAGAGAGCCACATTAGTATTCCCGATAAAGCAGAAGCACCGTTGTGTCCACTCTCGGGTGTCACGTGCCCACTCACGCACCGTATCTGGGGTAAAACTATCTGCCTGTTTATAAGCATCGTCCGCCAGATCCATCACTCTTGCCAGAGGTCCGATGGAGTCCAGGAGTTTATCCTGTGTCCCTTTGAATCTGTGCTCCACCCCTTTACGTGAGTCCCTACCTCTACGGGACATGAAAGTCAGCATAAGCAGATCAAAGTCAGGTGTGTGAGCCACCTTGTGCATTTCCGACCCTACTTGTCTAAGGGTTTTCTGAGCCAGAAGTGCATAAATTTGGAAGGTGCTCAGGGGGAGTCCATTCTTCAGAACGGGGATGTGTGATGTTCCTGGGGATGAACATCCAGAGTCCAGAAGGGTCCAGGAAGACCTCCGTGTCCTCCTGTGGAGGGTCCGTAGACATTGCTTTGAAACCCTGGGTCAGATTTGGGCTCAGAATGGAGGCCGCTGCCTGTCATTCATCCAGCACAGAAAGTGCCTGAGCTGGTGCTGCATCTTCTTCCAAGAAGGAAACCTGTGCAGGCCTGTGGGCAGTACGGGTCGCGGTCTGCTCGTGCTTGGCAGGGGCTCTGCCTTTTGATTTTGGCGTTTTGGTGGATGTGAGCAGTCCCTGGATGAATCAGAGTCCTCTGAGTCTGCCATGTAATGGTTGCTTTTGGAAAAGGGCTTGGCGGCATCATGTTCCGTGGGGAACGTTTTGGAAAAAGCCTTCTCCATAGAGGCAACTACCACCTGCAGTGATCATGGCCTGCAAGTCTTATGGAGTCTGTGTTTCTTCCATGATCACTTGCTAAACTCACTCCGGGCTCACCTGGTGGATTAGAGCGTGAGGGCAGGTATTGTGTTGGCACAGAGGTTAGGAGAGGCCTGGAGACCAGGGGGGTTGTATGGAAACAGGTGTAGATTAACCTGTATATTCTCAGCCAGTATAAGCAGATGGAGAAGGTTCTAGAAATCAGCAGCACAGAAGTGGGGGCTCACCCCAGCCAGAATAAGGGATAGACACAACTGGACTGAACCAACACCGAGTGCATCGCACTAACCTGGACCTGGTCCTACTGATAGTGTAGAAATACTGTCTGGAATGAGGAGTAATGTCTGACAGGGTAGCAGGATGAGTCTCAGCAGTGTTTCGTTCAACTGGTGAAACCAAGATGGCCGCCGATAGCCCATCTGCGAAATCGCAGGAAGGTAAGCACCTTCCTGAACTACGTGAGTGGAGGGCATTCATGAGCCTAACCTGAGAAGCAGGACGGAACAAAAATCACAGAACACCTAGAAATGCCTGGCGTTTGTACGTGAGAATGAAGCCGACCGTGAGCGCCTGGAAGTAAGTCATTCGCGGCTAACTAGCTGAACGCCTTGGGCGTTCGTCAACCGTGCACAAATGCCTGGAAACAGGCCTTCATACACGAGTGGGCATTCGGGTTTCGAACTGGTAAGCTTGGCAGCGAGACCGTCGAACAGGAAGGAAAGAAAAACCCAGCACGATGGCATGGGAAGGGTGGAAGCACGCAGACAGGAACAATACCGGGAACCTGGAAAGCAGGGTCCTCCACAAACTGAAGCCCAGGGCCAACAGAAAAGCCCTGGAGACGCCGGGAACCCGAGAAAAACAAGGTAGGAAGAGAGAAGGCTTCAGAAGTGAGACAGCAGTAGCCACCTGAGGGTGGGAAACCCAGGAAGAATTAAGTGTATAGATAGAACAATTGTCCAAACAGTCAAAAGTGAGAGAAACTAAAGAGAATAGAAGACCGAGAGAGGATAACCACAACTCTGTACTTATCTTGTGATGGAGCAGCAAAGAAAGAGGAATCGCTGCAGTGAGACATGCCTCTTATATCCTGTGCTTGTTTGTGATTGGTTCTCAGTTTTCTCATTACTTTTCTTTGCTGCTGTGGAGTTAGTAAAGAAAGATTATGCACAATATGAAGCCTCTTGTCGTGGTAAAATTGTAGTTGAGCAGGTTTACAGCTTCTATGAAGGTTGATGGTGAACAGCTGATATTTTGGTAGCTCTCCTCTTACATGCCAAATATATATTTTTATATAAGTATTATATGCAAAATAGATTCTACCACTTGTTGTCATCTGTTCATGTCAGTGTAGATAAATGACACCTAAGAACTTAATTGAAAGATAAACATTCTACACACATATCTACTTTCCTTCTTCAGGTGCCACGCAAATCTGTGTTTGATGAGTTAAATGAGATCCTGGGCTCAGACCAGCAGCTTCCTGAGAGTGTCATCTTGCTGAGCACCTCAGAGTGGCAGGGACAGGTAAGAGCATAGGAAGGCTGGCAGATGGAACAGAGTGCAGTGTCCCTCTGGGCCTCTAACATGGGAGGGCTTAAAAGTGAATTGTGGGCTACAGCCCCAAACCATTCTTCTGAATATGAAACTACTGGAAGATGTGTTGGGATGGGCTTTACTATCCTTGTACTGAGTGGGTTAGTGTATTATCTGGTTGTCTCTTCTCTCCGGGCCTGGTCTAGTCCACTGGTATATGAAAGAGGAACAGACAAAAGGGAACCAGGAGTGGACAAAGAGAAAGTGGAACTGGCAGAAGACAAGTGGAACAGGCAAATGGAATCAGTAGTGGACAAAGGGAAAGTGGAACAGGCAAAGGGAATCAGGGATGAAAAAGGCAAAGTGGAACTGGCAAAGGAAATCGGGGTGGACAAAGGGAAAGTGGAACAGGCAAAGGGAATCAGGGTTGGACAAAGGGAAAGAGGAACAGGCAAAGGAAACCCCGGGGCGGAAAAAGGGAAAGTGAAACAGGCAAAGGGAACGATGAGCTGACAAAAGAAAGGAAGAGCAGATGAAATGAACAAGAAGCAGCCAAGAAAAATGAGGGCAGGTTAGGATGCAAGTTTTAACAGGGCATAGCGTAGGGGAGCAGTAGGTAGGGTGACATGGTATACAGTGCCTTGCAAAAGTATTCACCCCCCACTTGGCATTTTTCATGTTTTGTTGCCTCACAACCTGGAATTAACATGAATTGTTTGAGGATTTGCATCATTTAATTTACAGAACATGCCCACAACTTTGAAGATTTTTTTATTTATTTTTTAATTGTGAAGCAAACAACAAATAGGACAAAATAACAGAAAAAGTAAATGTGCATAACTATTCACCGCCCTAAAGGCAATACTTTGGAGAGCCACCTTTTGCGGCAATCACAGCTCCAAGTCGCTTTGGATACGTCTCTATGAGCTTGCCACATTTTACCACTGGGATTTTTGCCCATTCCTCCTTGCAAAACTGCTCCAGCTCCTTCAAGTTGGATGGTTTGCGCTTGTGAACAGCAATCCTTAAGTCTGACCACAGATTTTCTATTGACTTGAGGTCTGGGCTTTGACTAGGCCATTTCAACACATTTACATGTTTCCCCTTAAACCACTCAAGTGTTGCTTTAGCAGTGTGTTTGGGGTCATTGTCCTGCTGGAAGGTGAACCTCCGTCCTAGCCTCAAATCACGCACAGAGTCGTACAGGTTTTGCTCAAGAATATCCCTGTATTTAGCACCACCCATCCCTCAACTCTGACCAGTTTCCCAGTCCCGGCTGCTGAAAAACATCCCCACAGCATGATGCTGCCACCACCATGTTTCACTGTGGGGATGGTTTTCTTTGGGTGATGTGATGTGTTGGGTTTGCACCAGGCAGCATTTTCTTTGATGGATGAAAAGTTCAATTTTAGTCTCATCAGACCAGAGCACCTTCCTCCATACATTTTTTGGAGTCTCCCACATGCCTTTTTGCAAACTCAAAGCGTGCCATTTTGTTTTTTGCTGAAAGTAATGGCTTTCTTCTGGCCACTCTGCCATAAAGCCCAACTCTATGGAGCGTACAGCTTATTGTCATCCTATGTACAGATACTCCAGTCTCTGCTGTGGAACTCTGTAGCTCCTCCAGGGTTACCTTATGTAGCAGAGAGGTAGTATAATCCACAATATCTCTGCTGGTAGTCAGGACACAGCATACAAAATCACAGGTAGCGTAGTAATAATCCTCTATCCCAAGAACTAGACGACACATAGTTTGGGAGTCAACTGAGCCTTTATTCCTATGTCCTCATATTTATACATGTCCCCATGCAAGGGGTTTCCAAACTGGTATTACAGGGGTTTTACTTAGGTGGACTGTGTGGGAAACTGACCCTGCAAGGCTATTTCCCATCATGCCCTGCTGTACTGGAGAGATAATCACCCAAGAATGTACTGGTAATTGGATTATCTCTCAGTACAGCAAAATATAACATTTTACACAAAAATGCATAACTGGTATAATATTCATGAGGTTTAACCCTTCATTGCATAGCTGGGATCTGAGCGCATCCTCTGGTGAAATACCGCTCAGATCCCTGCCATATTAAACGGAAGCCACTCGAATAACAATTATGTACGAACAGGCATTGCAATGTGAACATAGGCTGAATACATCAATATACCGAAGGAATATTTAGTCTGAACGGTCTTGAAGTCCAGCGGTGTTCGTGATGTTGAGTAGCCGATTTTAGTTCCAGGCACTCGACGACCAAACACCGCTGGGCTTTCGTGAGCAAAGATGGACGCCGCCACGTGTTGGGTATACGAACGGCGGCCACCCGCGACATACATTAATGGGTTGTTGCTATAGTGTTGCAAACGTTAATGGGAGACACACAACCCCCTTGTGTGGTCTCCCATTCGGTAGGTTATTCGTTTCAAGAACAGTGTTGAAATTCACTGTTCGTAAAACTACTAGCTAAATGCGTGCGGCATTTGTATGCCGCTAGCATACGAATGCTATCTGTTGTATGCAGAGTGGAATAATGAAGAAACACATATCCAGGCAGTCTTTAGGGCAACAATATTATAGGTACACAGTCTTAAGTGGCTAGGTTTGCCACACCTTAGGTCTCTGTGCTGCCTCTCTGATTAATGCACTCCTTGCCCGGTCCGTGAGTTTTGGTGGGCGGCCGACTCTTGGCAGGTTTGCTGTTGTGCCACGTTCTTTCCATTTGGTTATGATAGATTTGATGGTGCTCCTGGGAATCATCAAAGATTTGGATATTTTTTTATAACTTAACCCTGACTTGTACTTCTCAACAACATTGTCCCTTACTTGTTTGGAGAGTTCCTTGGTCTTCATGGCAGTGTTTGGTTAGTGGTGCCTCTTGCTTAGGTGTTGCAGCCTCTGGGGCCTTTCAAAAAAGTGTATATGTAATGATAGATCATGTGACACTTAGATTGCACACAGGTTGGCATCATTTCACTAATTATGTAACTTCTGAAGGTAATTGGTTGCACCAGAGCTTTTTATGGGCTTCATAACAAAGAGGGTGAATACATACGAACATGCCAATTTTCTGTTTTCTATTTCTAAAACATAGTTTTATGTATATATTTTTCTCATTTAACTTCACCAACTTAGACTATCGTGTTCTGATCCATCACATAAAATTCAGATTAATAAAACATTGAACTTAAGGCTGTAATGTAACAAAATAGGTAAAAAGTCAAGGGGGTGAATACTTTTGACGGGCACTGTAAGTATAAAATGATGAAGGAAATTAAGGGCTGGTAAGAAGAACCAGGAGAAGGCAGGGAGGCAAAGATATGGCAGGAAATGGGAACAAATGGCAAGTTAATGAACAAGAGGTCAAGAGGGTCAATTGAAGAAGGTGATGTAGGTAAGTAGAATGATGAACAGGCAAACAATAGAAGTATGTTGGGGTATTAAGTAGAGGAGTGATAGCTTTTATGAACTTTTTTCCCCAGAAGCTGTTACAGAAAATAACATACTATGAGGAAACTAATATTGGTCTCGTCATACCAAATATCAAGGTGGGAAGGGATTGTGCCACCTTGCATAGGTCATAGCAATTTTTATTTATCATCTCCTTTATGAAGTGAAATGTGACGGCAGATAATGTGACGGCAGATAAGAACCATTCGGCCCATCTAGTCTGCCCAATTTTCTAAATACTTTCATTAGTCCCTGGCCTTATCTTATAGTTAGGATAGCCTTATGCCTATCCCACGCATGCTTAAACTCCTTTACTGTGTTAACCTCTACCACTTCAGCTGGAAGGCTATTCCATGCATCCACTACCCTCTCAGTAAAGTAATACTTCCTGATATTATTTTTAAACCTTTGTCCCTCTAATTTAAGACTATGTCCTCTTGTTGTGGTAGTTTTTCTTCTTTTAAATATAGTCTCCTCCTTTACTGTGTTGATTCCCTTTATGTATTTACATGTTTCTATCATATCCCCCCTGTCTCGTCTTTCCTCCAAGCTATACATGTTAAGATCCTTTAACCTTTCCTGGTAAGTTTTATCCTGCAATCCATGAACCAGTTTAGTAGCCCTTCTCTGAACTCTCTCTAAGGTATCTATTTCCTTCCGAAGATATGGTCTCCAGTACTGTGTACAATACTCCAAGTGAGGTCTCACCAATGTTCTGTACAATAGCATGAGCACTTCCCTCTTTCTACTGCTAATACCTATCCCTATACAACCAAGCATTCTGCTAGCATTTCCTGCTGCTCTATTACATTGTCTACCTACCTTTAAGTTATCAGAAATAATCACCCCTAAATCCCTTTCCTCAGATGTTGAGGTTAGGATTCTATCAAATATTCTGTACTCTGCCCTTGGGTTTTTACGTCCAAGATGCATTATCTTGCACTTATCCACATTAAATGTCAGTTGCCACAACTCTGACCATTTTTACAGTTTACCTAAATCATTTGCCATTTGACTTATCCCTCCTGGAACATCAACCCTGTTACATATCTTAGTATCATCAGCAAAAAGACAAGACCTTCTGCAATATCACTAATAAAAATATTATAGAGAATGGGTCCAAGTACAGATCCCTGAGGTACCCCACTGGTGAGAAGCCCAAGCTTCGAATATACTCCATTGACTACAACCCTCTGTTGCCTGTCACTCAGCCACTGCCTTACCCATTCAACAATATTGGAATCCAAACTTAAAGATTGCAGTTTATTGATAAGCCTTCTATGTGCAACAGTGTCAAAAGCCTTACTGAACTCTAGGTAAGCAATGTCTACTGCACCACCCTGATCTATAATTTTAGTTACCCAATCAAAAAAATCAATAAGATTAGTTTGGCATGATCTCCCTGAAGTAAACCCATGTTGTCTCTGATCTTGAAATCCATGTGTTTTTAGATGTTCAACAATCCTATCCTTTAACATGGTTTCCATCACTTTCCCCACTACTGAAGTAAGGCTTACTGGCCTATAGTTGCCCGACTCCTCCCTATTACCTTTCTTGTAAATGGGCACAACATTCGCTAACTTCCAATCTTCTGGGACTACTCCTGTTAACAATGATTGGTTAAATAAATCTGTTAATGGTTTTGCTAGTACACCACTAAGCTCCTTTAATAGCTTTGGGTGTATTCCATCAGGTCCCATTGACTTATTTATCTTTACTTTTGACAGTTGAAATAGAACCTCTTCCTCTGTAAACTCACGTGTAATAAATGACTCATTTATCCTTTTTCTTAACTGAGGTCCCTTTCCTTCATTTTCATCTCTAAATACCGAACAAAAATATTAATTGAGGCAGTCAGTTAGACCTATATCCTCTTCTACATACCTCCCTTCCTTTTGTTTTTAATCTAACTAATCCTTGTTTTACTTTTCTTTTCTCATTTATGTATCTAAAAAAAAGTTTTGTCTCCCTTTTTTACTGACTGTGCTATTTTCTTTTCTGTGTGTGATTTGGAAGCTCTTATAACTTGCTTAGCCTCTTTCTGCCTAATCTTATAGATCATTCTGTCTTCCTCACCATGTTTTTTTTTTATAATTACTAAATGCTAACTGTTTGTTTTTTACTATTTTGGCCACATCTGCGGAGTACCACAGTGTTTTTTTTTAATTTTTTGCTTTTACTGACAAGCCTAATGCAATTTTCTGTTGCTTTTAGTAGTGCAACTTTTAAATAATCACATTTCTCTTGGACTCCATTTAAATTGCTCCAGTCTGTTAATGACTCCTTTACACATATTCTAATTTTAGAAAAGTCTGTTTTTCTAAAGTCTAAAACTTTTGTTTTTGTGTGGTGTGACTCAGTCACTGTTCTTATATTAAACCACACTGACTGATAATCACTGGATCCTAAACTTTCACCTACAGTAATATCTGATACCAAATCTCCATTTGTTAACACTAAATCTAGTATGACCTCTTTACGAGTTGGCTCCTCAACGACTTGTTTTAGAGACAATCCCAGGAGGGAGTTTAGAATATGTGTGCTCCTAGCACAAGCAGCTATTTTTGTTTTCCAATTCACATCAGGAAGATTAAAGTCACCCATGATGATAACTTCCCCCTTCATTGTCATTTTAGCTATTTCCTCAACTAGTAGATTATCTAATTCTTCAATTTGTCCTGGGGGCCTATAAATCACACCTACACGAGTTACTGTGTGATTACCAAATTCTAACATAACCCAAACGGACTCTATGTTCGCCTCACTAACTTTTATTAGGCTAGATTGTATGCTATCCTTCACATACAGGGCCACCCCTCCCCCTTTCTTGCCTTCCCTGTCTTTTCTATATAAAGAGTACCCTGGTATTGTCTGAACAGTCTTGAAGTCCAGCGGTGATCGTGATGTCGAGTATGTCCCAGTCATTTTTCTCATTATACCATGTCTCAGTAACAGCGACTAAATCTACACTATCAGTTGCCATTATTGCCACAAGTTCATGGATCTTATTCCCTAAACTGCGAGCATTTGTAGACATGACTCTAAGCTTATCATTTTTTAACACACTTGCTACAGGCACCTTCTGTCCTTGTTTTGGGGGACAATTGGATTGATGTTTTATCACCCTTTTGCCCCCCCCTCCTAGTTTAAATACATCCTAGCAAAACCTCTGAACTGCTCACTGAGAACATTTTTCCCTTTTGAGAAAGATGCAAACCATCTTTTTTGTACAGTTTATTTCCATTCCAAACAGAGCTACCATGAGAAATAAAGCCAAATCCTTGCTCCCGACACCATTCACCAAGCCACAAGTTAAAGTCCCTAATATGCATCCGCCTGTCGTTCTGAGTGTTATGCACAGGCAGAACTTCAGAGAATGACAGTGTGGAAACAACCTGCCATATATCATTGCAAAAACACTAAAAACTTCCTTAACCTCTGAAACCTCATTGCAAGCCAAGTCATTTGTCCCTAGATGGACAAGTACATCCAATTCCCCTTCCTGCTTTGCTCGCTTAACAATATTACAGATACGTCTCCTGTCTCTGTGAGCAGTAGCTCCGGGAAGACACCTCACAAGACCACCATTGTCCATCTCCACACCTCTTATGATGGAATCCCCCAACAACAACTGCTTTCTATTAGGCCTCACCATAGTCTCCAACACACTTAGAAGCAGCACTCTCCAGAATATCTCCAACCACACACTTAGAAGCAGCACTTAGATGAAGCAACCAAGCTATATTAGCCAAGCTAATGACAACAACCCTTATATAACTCCTAAAATCACCACCCACTAGGAATGTTTAACACCTGGGTAGGCCTCTGCTTATTTGCAAACAATAGCTAATTAAACAGTAATCAATGCAGGTAGCTAACTAATCAAATCAAATGCCTTACAATTACCAACAGGAAATCCTAGATCTCCTATTGATGTTGGTAAACCACGTTTGTAATTTACTAAGTTATAAACGCTTTTACTCCAATGTTGGTATACGGTAATCGTTATTAAGAATGGCCCATATTAATGGATGTTTCTATGCCACCTAAACAAACAACCATTTATTCTAGCCGCTAACCCTTCGTTCCTAGACGCCTCAGGCACTAAGCACTGTGGTGTATATGTATGGTGGCAATGAAGGAGTTAATCTGCCTTGTCTGGGATTGGAAAGTTTTACATTTGTTGGAGTCTATCAATTAGACAGGTATCTGGACAGAATTAAACAGGGAAAAAGCGTAAGCGCTTAATAACAAACCCTATTAGGGAATCCCCCAAAGACCCTTAAAATACAACAAGAGAAAGAAAAAAGATAAGGGCTGCACCAGAAAGACTTTATATCAAACAATAATAACAAATAGTCAGAATAAAAAGAGTCTTATCTAAAATGCTCTTATTGGGATCATAGAGTCTATAAGGTGCGTGGTCAGGAGCAATGTCCTCACTGTCCTCATCCGTGTGGGTCCACTCATATGCAAGAGATAAAACAAATAGAGAAACAAATAGTGCAATAAGTCCAGTGATAAAACAAAATAAGTATAAGTATCTGGTATAAAACTCACATGTACCCTATAGCTAGCTCTAGTGTAAAAGGCGTACAGCGGTACAATCCCTGCTTGTAGGATATGGGGTAAACTTCCTCCGTCAGGGGTACGTTCAACACTCAAATAAAAAAGAGACAACCAATAGTGCTCACTGGATAAAATGATAAGGATAGAATATATAAAATGGTACTCACAAGAAAGGAGCAGGCCAACTGCTCCTTGATGATAGTGCTGGTGGTATAATCCCCACCTAGGATTGCTTGGAGTCCAGGGTAATAAAATGCCAGGTAAAAAACAGTCTGAAGTGTATAAAAAGATAATTGGCACAAGTAAAAAGTGACCAAATAATCTTTAATATATAAAAATACACAGTATAAAATATCCACAAACGCATTTCGCCAATACGGCTTTTTCAGTATGGAATAAGGACTTGATACCTGGCAGGGAAGGTTTAAATAACAATACAAATCATTGAAATTGGCGCCAAAATTAAGGACAGCCAATCAGAATTTTAGTTGTTAACAATCAGGTTTAAACATATAAAAACGCATTTTTCTTAGTACATATATATATATATATATATATATATATATATAAAACATAATAGTCTATATAAACTTTGTTTGATTATAAAACATTAAAAACCAGGGTTAATTTGTGTTGGTATTAATATCTAATACGGTCACATGACCGGCATGGAAACCGCAAGGTATACTGGGATATGTAGTATAGTATAATTGTTGATCACTAGGAAGCCGCCTATGTCAAAACCAGTAGGCGGAATGTGAACGTCAGCACGCATATAGTTGTGGCCGGCGTTGGGAAGAGGAGGCGTTGGCTCGCACAAAGCTGCGGCCGTCGTCATAGAAAGTAGGCGTGTATCTATAAGACGACAGCTCGCACGAAGCTGCGGCCGTCGTCATGGAGAGTAGGCGTATATCTATAAGACGGCGGCACGCACAAAGCTGCGGCCGTTATCATGGAGAATGGGCATGGGTATTAGAAAAAAATATAGAACGTCGGCGCGCTTAAAGCTGCAGCTGACGTCAGAATATGGGAGAATGCCCGACATACTGAAAAGTGTCACCGGCATGGTGCCATATTTAGGGATAAAAAAGAGACCCTATATAACTGATAGGGGAGGGATGATAATAAGAATAATGTTAAAAATATTAAATATAAGTGTAGCTAAAAGGGGTAGTAGTGTGAACATCTGGGCAGAATTGGTGACACAGCTGTTGCTGGGGGCTGAAGCTGGCCTGGGATTGGTTGAAGGTCGCAAGCAGAAAAAGAGCGGGAAACTGGGACAGTATAAAAAGCAGCAGCACAAGTTTTATCCTGTCAGAGTGGACTGAAGCAGGAGCGGCTCGGACGGACTATCGGAAACTTACCCAACTCATCGTGCTTCATGGTTTCAGAAGATTTAATGTTAAAGACTTGAATCCCTGGTGGAGAGCCTGTTTAAATTTGGTGCCAGAGACTTCAGACACTGACTGGGAGCCTCCGGTAGCAGTATCTGAAGAATGTTCCCGACGACTGGAGTTTTCGGCTGGTTGCTTGACGTCTTCGGCTGTAAAGAAGCGCTTTCATACAAGGAAGAAAAAATACACAGCTATGCAGCCAAAAGCTGCAGAATTTCAAGAAACAGCACCTGTAAAGAAGAACATGTGTAAAGAAGCCTGCCCTTCTCCCCTTGGACCTGTTATAGGTCAAGGTAGAGTTGGCTGAAGAAGTCCTTAGGACAGAAGACAAATCAGATGATGAGAATGACAGTCATCTGGATGATATGCAGTCCTGGAAAAATGTAGGTGCAAGGCAGAGCAGGCACTTCAGTTGGTGAGTATGAATAGAAATTTGGGTAAAACTGGAGGTATGTGTAGCACCTAAAGTAGTCCTTATTTAGGGATATGTAACAACAAAAAGAAAAACACATATTTTTCATATGGTCGTAGATTTAGTGGGTATTCTCATAGAAATAAAATAGATAAGATCACTTTCTAAGATATGATAGAATTTATCCAAAAAAATGCAATAAGCACCCCTGACGCACGCATTTCACCCAAGCTCATCAGAAGGGCGATCTTTTCCACATCATGCAGCATTGTTCATTTTACTATGTCTATTTTAATCATATTTATTAGGTGTATTCACAGTTAATTTTTGAGTACCGATGTGAGGTATAGTTTTACCTACTATCAAGGGAGATTAAAGATAGGTGCCCTCGAAGGCACGGGGGGGGGGGGTTCTAGTAGTCTAGCATTAGGCATATAGATGCAGATATTGTCAGATAGGACACCTTTCCATTGCTTATATTTCTGTATAGCCTCATATTGTAGGACTAAGCTCCAATCTAGTTATCAGAATTTATCATCGTTTTTTTCCCCCCTCCCCTTTATTATTATATTTTCAAGGGAGTTTAGGAGAGTTAGTAACTTATTAGCTGGATATCTGCTATATCTTTACTATTGTATCTGGTTATTATTGACCATCCACTCTAGTTATTGTACTTGGTGCAGTGGGATTACTTATACCGCCACCACCATAAATCAGTCAATTGGTCTTTATATACACTCCAATCGATACTCATTGCAGACGATATGAGATACCAGAGAAAATCACAACATAAAATAAGTAAAAATCACAACACATAAAATAAGTAAAAAATCCAAATATCAGTAAAAAAAAAAAGAAGGATCTTACTCAAATATAGAATAAAGTGCTTAAACAGGAGTTGTAGCGGAGGCCTGGTATTTCACAGGTTAACTCCACTAAGATCCCAGTAAGGCTCAGGAACAAGTGATGAAAAATCCCATGAAGTAATAATTCCAACAAGCAAGGTAATCCAAGAATATCCCCATACAGATCCCAATGACTGGACGACACACAGCATCAGGAGCAGAACTAACTTTTATTACACACAACCTCCTTTTAAGCATTTCTCCCATGCAAGGAAGGGATTCACGTTCATTAGTACAGTACCCAATGAAATAGCAGTTACCTCCCACACATCTCCTCCCCTTAGTATGATACCTAATCCCATTATACAGGTTACAGTTTTCCCCAAGCTCTGGATGTACCCCAAGATTAGCAGGTACACCAATACTTATCTGATACTGATCTGGGTGACTAACATATCCAAAATTCACCCAGATCAGACCAGGGGTTCGGGAGTTAGGTGGAGGGTGAAATTTGACTGACTGCACACGAGGTGGTATCCGAAAAGGGTTCCATGCCTTTTGGCCCTGCGGTCGGTCTCCGTTCCTGGGGTAAAATACACAGAAATACATGCCATCCACCATTAAACCAGCATTCGCATGAATGCCTCGTTAGGTACTCCAAACTCACCGAACGGGGGGCTGATTCGTCTTCCCGTTCGTGAGTTATGGAGCTCTGGAGGTGTCAGCGGTGTTCGGGTAATCAAGTGCCGGATTTGAGTTCCAGACACTCGACGACCAAACACCGCTGAGTCTTTCATGCGTAAGATGGAATATAACAAGGTAAAATAAAGATATATAAAACAATAAAAATAGCAGATGATAGAGGTAAGCATGCATACATCTAATAAACATATTACAGAAAATTATGTAAATCAAAATCTGCATTAAGGCCATGTGGTATAAGGGTCTGTAGCTTGTAATCCTATTCCATTTCTGTTTTACCAAGAATATTTTTTATATCCCCGCCTCTCTAAGGTATAGTAAATTTCTTGATGCCTATACACTTTAACAGTTTTGGGTCTTTATTGTGTTTAATAAAATGTTTGGATACTGAATAATTCAAGTAGCCATTTTGAATATTTCTGCAGTGTTCACTTAATCTAATTTTAAGCACATTGTGGTCATTCCAACATACTGGAAGCCACAGGGGCATTCAAGCAGATATATTACATTTTTTGTATTGCAATTAAAGGACCACTAAAGTGCCAAGAAAACATACTTGTTTTCCTGGCACTCTAGTGCCCTGAGGGTGCCCCCACCCTCAGGGTCCCCCTCCCACCGGGCTGAAGGCGCAGAAAGTGGTTAATCCCTTACCTTTTTTCCAGCGCTGGGGGCTCTCCTCCCTCTTCTGCCGTCATCGGCTGAATGCGCATGCGCGGCAAGAGCCACGCGCGCATTCAGCCAATCCATAGGAAAGCATTTTTAATGGACGCTGGCGTCTTCTCACTGTGAAATCCTAGGTGGACCTGGCACCCAGACCACTTCATTAAGCTGAAGTGGTCTGGGTGCCTATAGTGGTCCTTTAATTAAATCTTTTATCTTATAAACCTTTTTGTCTTATTAGAAGTGAATTGAGTTACTTTAGAAAGGTACCGTGGGAACTGTAGTTTGCATTTGCAAAAACCACTGGCGTACATACCGCGATCGCAGGGGTTGCAGCTGCGACCGGGTCCGGCCTACCAGGGGGCCCGGCCACCCTGCTGCGACCCGGGTATGTACGCCAGTGTGGCAAGGTGCTCAGCAGTGAGTCGGGAGCTACTCTTCCCGGTTCTCCTGGCCGCCTGCCCGGATTCAAGATGGCGCTAAACACACGGTCGCGGCCAGATATAGCTCTGCCCCCCAGGGTCACACGCACGTTCTGGGGCAGAGGCCAGAGGGATATTAAAATCCCTAAAGTTC
Organism: Pelobates cultripes; assembly: GCA_933207985.1. NCBI lineage: Eukaryota > Metazoa > Chordata > Amphibia > Anura > Pelobatidae > Pelobates > Pelobates cultripes. The sequence goes on along the minus strand of OW240913.1, from coordinate 376,778,718 downwards.
CCTAGGTTATTGCCCTGTCGTGGTTTCCGTTCCTGGTTCCTGAGAGTGCGTTTTCTTGTCCTGTTTTTGATATTCCCGGTATTTTGACCTTGGCTATTCCTGACTATTCTGATTTCTGGCTTCCCTGACTTGGCTTGTTAAATGGTATTGTATATTTATGGCTTCCTTGACTCTTCTCTGTTTTTAACGTATTAGTCCGGCGATTCTAAGGACCGGTTATGTTTTATCATTTTCTGTTCTGTCTATGCAGATGTTACATAGTTCTGTGTCTTATCGACCAAAAACACTAAAACAGTCATACCTCTCAAGCGTCATGTATCTAATGGAGATGGTGTTGGAGGGAAACTCAAAGGAGGCAGCTTTAAGAAAACACATACTCTATGCTAATCTCTCCCTAATTTATGCTTTCGTCTTTCAAGTAAATCCATACCCCCTAACAGCAGTATCCAGTGAAGTCAATGGGGACACAAACACTAGGGACACAGAGACATGGGGACACAGACCCTAGGAGACATGGGAACACTGAGACACTAGGGACACAGACATGGCAACACAGACACTGGGCTGGGAGACTGGGAGACATGGGGACACTGACTGGGAGGCATGGAGACACAGGCATGGAGACACGGGGACACTGGGAGACTTGAGGGCACTTGTGGACATAAACATGGGTACACTGGGAGACATGGGGACACAGACTTTTGGGGACAATGGGAGACATGGGGACACTAGGGACACAGAGACATGGGACACATACACTGGGAGACATGGGGACACAGACACTAGGAACACTGGGGCACAGACACTAGAGCCATGGGGACACAGACACTAGGAACACTGGCTGGGAGACATGGGGACACTGTGTCCCTAGTGTCTCCGTGTCCCAATGTGTATCCCAATGTCCCCATGTCTCACAGTGTCCACTAGTGTTTCAGTGTCCCCATGTTTCCCAGTGTCCCCAAGTGTCTCAGTGTCCCCAGTGTCCCATAGTGTGTCAGTGCCCCCATGTCTCCCTGCTGCCTTCCCCCCATCCTTCACTTACCTGAGCTGTAGTCTGTCTCTGTAGGTTGGGAGCTGCTGTCTGGCCTCTCTGTGCTGTGTAGCTGCTCCCCCGCGGATCAGTGAGTAGAGAGAGGCAGGGAGGGATATGATGTAACTTCCTATCCCTGCTTCTCTCCACACACAGTGACCCCTACTGGCTGGTGCTGGTATTACAGAGTAATCTCCGTTTATACTGAGAAAAATATCTGCATCTGTACTGCCGGTATTACTGCAATAATAGGGGTGCAGCCTGGGAATTGATGAAGGGGACAGGGTCTGATGAATAGAGGCATTATCTGATGAAGGGGGGCCAGGGTCTGATGAAGGGGGCAGGGGTTTTATTGAAGAAATGGGCAAGGGTTTTGGTGAAGGGGGTGAAGGCAGCATATTGTGTGCCTGAAATTGTCTAGAGGGGGCCAAACAAAGACGTGGGTTTAAGAAATGAGGGAGAGGCTATACATGCTTAGTGTTGTAAAATGGTTAAATATAGTGTACTGACAACATTGCTCTTGTTTCTACAGTACATAAACTGACTTTGTGGATTATACTATTAAAGTGGCACTGTCACTGTCTGGAAATTTGCCAAATGCGCAAAGACCCCCAACAGTGACATTGAAGCTGATCTATAGTTGATCTATATCTTCACTACTGTGTTAACATGTGATTTTTATGTTTTGATTTTTATGTTTAGTTCTACACATTTAATGTTATGTTTCCATGTGTTAGTTAATCTATAACTGTAAATACAAGGTTTGGATGTCTTATTCATTTGATGAATACCTGCAATGCTATGTTACATGGTTGTCTATTTGATCTATACCTGAACTAAAGGATTTGTATGAATAATGCAGTTGATCTACATCTGCTATACTGGTTGTGTATACTGGTTATTCAGTTGAGCTATACCTGCAGTACAGGGTTTTATGTATTATTCACTTGATTGCTAGGTGGTATCTAGTGCAGCCCTATGTTATTTGGTATTTTGTTTATCTATGCTTTATTTGGCGCAAATGTTGGCGTACTACATTTAGGAAATTCATATTATCTGTACACTGCTGCTGCAAATTTTGCATTTCTTTTGTATCTATACTTAAAAGGGCCTCTCTTTTAAATATATATTTTTTTTATTGTATCGTGTAGCAGCATTATGGGTCCCAAAAAACTGTCAGGTGCTCAGAATCGAAAATGAAGGGCCCTTATGGATTTGGAGGACCAGAAGAGTGCTGGAGTAATAAAAAAATATTTTGGAACACCAACACCTAGTGGTTTACAAACCACAGAAGAAAAAGATGAAGAAAGCTGCAGTAGCCAAAGTGATGTGCATCTTAGGCTCAGTGAGCCTTCAACATCGAAAACATCTTTGGAAGAGGATTCTAATACACCTTCTGGCTCAGTGGCGGTTGATGAAACAATAAGCACATGTGAAAACTCAAGCTTCACAGATCCCGCTTTGTGGCCAAAATTGATTTCTAAAAATATTGATAATATTTTAGATGTTGGTCCTGTACAGGTACAAGATGTTGATTTTAAAAAAAGATGCTTATAATCGGCACTTTTCTTCAGCTTTCTACAAAAGAAAATTAGACAGTGGTGAAGAACAAACACGGCGATGGTTGGTATACTCCTCATCTGCCAATATAAGTATTCTATTTCTCTTGTAAATTATTTGATAAAAATCCTAAAACATCGCTTGCCCTTGGAGGATCAGATGACTGGACACATATGTCAAATATTTTGAAATCGCATGAAACCTCCAGTGGTCATTTTACAGCCCAGCAGATGTGGACTGAAACACAACTGAGACGAAAATCAAAACACGCGATTGACCAAAACTATCAAAATCTCATGAGCCGTGAAACGCAACACTGTAGATCTGTGATGGAGAGGTTGTTAAATATTGTCCAGTTTTTAGCAGAGCATAATCTGGCCTTCAGAGGCTCTTCAGACAGACTTTTTACAACCAATACTGGAATTTTTTTAGGTCTCGTGGAACTATTAGGAAAATATGACAGTGTGATGGCAGAACACTTACGCAGGGTGGTATCAAAAGAAACTGCAGACCACTACTGAGGAAAAACTATTTAAAGGACCACTCTAGGCACCCAGACCACCTCAGCTTAATGAAGTGGTCTGGGTGCCAGGTCCTTCTAGGGTTAACCCATTTTTTCATAATTATAGCAGTTTCAGAGAAACTGCTATAATTATGAATGGGTTAAGCCTTCCCCCTAATCCTCTAGTGGCTGTCTCATTGACAGCCACTAGAGGCGCTTGCGTGCTTCTCACTGTGAAAATCACAGTGAGAGCACGCCAGCGTCCATAGGAAAGCATTGTAAATGCTTTCCTATGAGACCGGCTGAATGCGCGCGCAGCTCTTGCCGCGCGTGCGCATTCAGCCGGCGGGGCGTAACGGAGGCGGAGAGGAGGAGGAGAGCTCTCCGCCCAGCGCTGGAAAAAGGTAAGTTTTTACCCCTTTCCCCTTCCAGAGCCGGGCGGGAGGGGGTCCCTGAGGGTGGGGGCACCCTCAGGGCACTATAGTGCCAGGAAAACGAGTATGTTTTCCTGGCACTATAGTGGTCCTTTAAAATGAAATAATAAATCTTATGGCAAAACAGGTAATTGAGGATATTTTACAACGCTGCAGAAATGCAAAATATTTCTCAATTATTCTTGATTGCACTCCAGATATTAGCTATATGGAGCAGTTGTCTTTTACAATTCGATTTTTGGAAGACATTTCTGGAAATTTTCAAGTAAAGGAACATTTCCTTGGTTTCAATAAAGTAGAGGATACAACTGGAAAAGGATTAAGTGATTTCCTCCTTGAATTTCTTTCAGGAAAAATTTGGACATTGATAATTGTCGTGGACAAGGTTATGACAATGGAGTCAATATGGCAGGAAAAAACAACAGAGTTCAGTCCAAAATTTTAAACATAAACCCAAGAGCAGTATTTGTACCATGTGGCTGTCATTGTCTTAATCTTGTCATTGGAGATGCAGTAAACTCCTGCAAGGAATTGATGCAACTATTTGGGATCATTCAGCGCCTTTATGTTCTATTCTCAGGATCCGTAAAGAGATTGAAAATTTTGTCTGACAACGTTTCTGGCCTCACCACGCGGTGGGAATGCCGTATAAATTGCCTAAAACCGCTAAGACATAATCTCGGTGAAATACAAGAAGCACTAATTGTTTTGTCTGATGAAACCCACACTGAACCGAACATTTGTCATGAGGCTAACACACTATCTCAGCAGATTGTGGAGTTCAAATTTATTGTGTCATTGTGTGTTTGGTATGAGATATTGTACCAAGTTAATATTGTGAGCAAAGCTATGCAGAATGAGGCTGCTGATATCATTTTAGTCTCAAACCTTATCCAGAAATGTCACAATTTTTTAATACATTTCAGAGAGTCTGGATTTGAAAGCTCCTTCCAGCTTGCAAAGGAACTAGCAGAAAAAGTGAACGTGGAGCCTGTTTTTTAAAAAGCCTACTCGTATCCACAGAAAAAAAGCCTTGTTTGATTACGAAAGCCAAGATGAACCTTTAACCGATCTCACGAAGAAATTTAAGATTGATTTTTTTTTTTTTTATGTTTTGGTTGATACTGCTGCTAAATCTTTGGAGGAGCGTTTATTACCGGTCCTTAGAATGGCCGGATTTAATGTACAAAGAATAGTCAAAATACTAGCCGAGGTCAGGGAACACAGAAAGGGACACAGCGATGAGGAAAGCCAGGAGTCAGGATACCAGAATATAGAGAAGTCAATAAACAAAGCCAAAGTCAAAAAACCAGGTAGAAAACTATAAACAGGAACGCGCTCTCAGACAACCACAAGGGAAACCACGACAGGGCACTGAGCAGGCTGAGAACTGGGCCTAAATACCCCTCCTTTCTTTCTGATAGGCTGTAACCGGCCTTTGACCCCAAAGTCAGTTACCAGGTTTCATTTGCATAATTGCTGCTCAGCATTAACCCTTCTGTGGATTAGGTTGCTGCTCGGCACAACTTTTCCTGTGTGGACAGTAAATGTCATTAACCACATTTCTATAAGCGGATGAATACGTGACATTACCCCCCACCTGAAGAACGCCCACCGGGCAGACAGGACCAGGCTTGAGAGGAAATTTAGCGTGAAAAGCGCGGATCTTACGGCCCGCATGCAGGTCAGGAGCTGAAACCCAAGAACGATCAGCAGGACCGTAACCTTTCCAAACAACCAAGTATTGTAAAGTGCCCCGAGAAAACCTAGAATCCACGATAGAAGATACCTCATACTCTTCCTGACCACCCACCACCACCGGAGGGGGAGGAACACAAGGAACAGTATATCTATTGCAGACAAGAGGTTTGAGTAAGGACACATGAAAAGTGTTGGGAATCCCTAAAGATGCAGGAAAAGCCAGAGAGTAAGACACTGGATTGATCCTACGAAGCACTCTATAGGGACCAAGGAATCTGGGGGCAAACTTCATGCTAGGGACCTTAAGCTTGATGTTGCGAGATGACAACCAAACCCGGTCCCCCACTTGGTACACTGGGTTGGCACTCCTACGCTTATCAGCAAAATGTTTGAAGCGTTCAGCAGCAGCCCCTAGAGCAGTTTGAACCTTAACCCAGGTATCCCGAATGGAGGCCAGACGCTCATCCAGAGCAGGAATGGCAGTATCAGAAAATACCGCAGGGAGAACCGTAGGATGCCTACCATTATTGACAAAAAATGGACTGTGCCCAGAGGAGTCATGAACAGCATTGTTTCTAGCGAACTCGGCCCACGGGAGTAGTTCGGACCAATTGTCTTGTGTGCTATTAATAAAACAACGCAAATAAACTTCTAATGACTGGTTAGCCCTCTCAGCTGTACCATTGGTCTGTGGATAGTAGGAGGAGGAGAAGGAGAGATCAATCCCCAATTGTTTACTGAACGCCCTCCAGAACCTGGACACAAACTGAGAGCCCCTATCAGACACAATATTGTGGGGGATGCCATGCAAATGGACAATTTCACGTATGAAAATTAGAACCAAATCTTGCGAAGATGGCAACTTCTTGAGAGGAATGAAGTGAGCCATCTTAGAAAATCGGTCTACAACCATGAGAATAGTAGTGAACCCAGCAGAGCTAGGAAGCTCAACAATGAAGTCCATGGATAAGTGGGACCATGGAATCTCAGGAACAGGAAGAGGCTGCAACAGGCCACAAGGAAGTGCATGAGTCACCTTAGAAACTGCACACACAGAACATGCCTGCACATACTCCTTTACATCTTTCCTGAGTGAATCCCACCAAAATGATCTAATGATCGCGGCAGTGGACTTATTGATGTCCGGGTGTCCAGCAGTTATATTGTCATGGAACACTTTCATGATATTAACCCTTTCACATAGGGGAACTAACAGTTTATCACACGGTTTACCACTGGGCGCCTGAGGCTGGGCCTCCAGTATGGTGCCAAGCAGTGTAGAAGACAGTGAGAGGACAGTAGTAGCAATAATACACTCTGGTGGAATAATAGGAGATGTCACCTGTTCTGGAGCTGACTCATTATCAAATTGCCTGGACAAGGCATCAGCCTTGGTATTTTTAGAACCAGGTCTATAAGTAATGAGAAAGTTAAAACGTGAAAGGAACAGTGACCATCTAGCCTGTCTGGAAGACAAACGTTTGGCATCCCCTATATATGCCAGAATTTTGTGGTCGGTTATGATCAACAGGGGGTCCTTGGAACCCTCCAAAAGATGTCGCCACTCCTTGAGGGCAAGAATAATGGCCAACAGTTCTCTATTGCCAATATCGTAGTTGCGCTCAGCAGGAGACATCTTTCTGGAGAAGTAGCCACAAGGATGCAATGGTGTTCCCTGGCTTTCTCTCTGAGAGAGAACAGCCCCTACCCCTGTCTCGGATGCATCAACCTCCAATATAAAAGGTTTACTAGTGTAGGGATGTTTTAGTATGTACGCAGAGGCAAATCTTTGTTTAAGAGTCTCAAAAGCATTCACAGCCTCTTTGGACCATACCGTGCTACTAACCCCTTTGCGAGTCATATTTGTGATTGGGGCTATTACAGAAGAAAATCCTTTGATGAATCTTCTGTAATAGTTGGCAAAACCAATAAACCTTTGAATGGCTTTTAAACCAGAGGGTAATGGCCAGTGTAGTACAGCCTCTAGTTTTTTATGATCCATTTGAAATCCCGATGCAGAGATGTTGTAACACAAAAAGTGGACTTCAGGCTGGTCAAATATGCACTTTTCTAATTTACAATAAAGTTTATTTTTCAACAACGTCTGCAGAACCTGTTTCACATGGGAGTGGTGAGTTTGAAGATCAGGGGAATACACCAAAATATCGTCCAAATAAACCAAGACAAATGAATAAATGAATTCCCTGAGTACATCATTTATAAAGTCTTGGAATACGGCCGGGCGTTGCATAACCCAAATGGCATTACCAGATATTCATAGTGTCCACTACGGGTATTAAATGTCGTCTTCCACTCATGATTCTCTCTAACCAAATTGTAAGTGCTCCTAAGGTCAAGCTTAGTAAATACTTTAGCTCCGTGAAGTCTATCGAACAATTCGGAAATGAGTGGGATAGGGTATGCATTTTTTACAGTGATTTTATTAAGTGCCCTGTAGTCTATGCAAGGGCGTAACTCACCACCCTTTTTCTCAACAAAAAATAATCCTGCACCAGCTGGTGGGGATGACTTTCTTATGTGCCCTTTGCTCAAGGATTCTTTGATGTATTCCTCCATTATTTTACTCTCCTGGGGAGATAAGGCATAAACTGCTCCCTTAGGTGGCATAGCGCCTGGAAACAGGTTAATGGCACAGTCATATGCTCTGTGGGGAGGCAATACATCGGATTGAGCCTTGTTAAACACCTCCTGAAGTTCTCGGTATTGTATGGGAACTCCAGGAGTTTGGGGAGTGTTAGTGGGAAGGTCAATAGTATCCAATCTCTTTAGTACTGGTTTTATACATCTCCCCATACACTCTTTACCCCATTCTAATATCTCCCCATTAGCCCAGTCAATATAGGGATTGTGCTTACTCAGCCATGGAAACCCTAATATGATAGGACATGATGGAGAAGTAATAACCTGAAACGTCATCTCCTCCCTATGGGAGGCCCCAATGGAGATTGTAATAGGGACAGTTTCGTGGGTTATAAGCGGTTGTGTGAGTGGTCTACCATCAATAGCCTCTACAGCTAGCGGCATAGGTCTCTCCCTGACCGGTATCTCATTACCCCTAATAAACTGGACATCAATAAAATTTCCAGCAGCACCTGAGTCCATTAGGGCACTGCAAGAAAGCTTCTTGTTATCAAGGGAAATAGATACCTCAAGGAGGAATCTACTTTTGTTTTTGTTAGAGGACAACTCCATCACACCTAAGATCTGTCCCCTTAAGGTTCTTAGGTGCGGAAGTTTTCCGGACGCACTGGACAATTAGTTATTTCTACCGCAATATAGGCATAACCCCTCCCTTCTCCTATACTGTTTTTCGGCCTCTGACAGTCTAGTGACCCCCAAATGCATAGGTTCGGGTTCGGACTGTACAGGGAGGTTAGACAAAACAGGTTTAGAGAATTGAGGTGCTAGGAACATAGCCGTACGTCTGGTCTTGCTTCTGGTGACTTCTCTGAATCTTAACCTATTATCAATATGCATGACAAACGTAATAAATTCGTTAAGACTCTTAGGTAATTCTTTAGCGGCTATCTCATCTAGTATAGTCTCTGAGAGACCCTTTTTAAATGCTGAGATTAACCCATTGTTAGTCCAGTCTACCTCGGAAGCTAAGGTACGGAATTCAATAGCAATATCCGAGATAGACCGGTTACCTTGTCTGATGTGCATTAGGGCAGTGGAGGCGTCATCCTCTCTACCCAATGGCTCAAACGTGAGCTTGAATTCAGCAAAGAATTCCTGGTAATTATGAACTATGCTCCGATTACTCTCCCACAACGGATTAGCCCACAATTGATTCATTAGATAACCAATTCTTGCTCTGTCCGTGGGGAATGACCCTGGTGAGGCCTCAAAATGGTACTCCACCTGATTAAGAAAACCCCTGCATTCCTGGATATTGCCATCAAACTGTAGGGATGGTGATAAGGAGATGCTAGGAGTCCTATTAACAGTGGGTGAAGGTACACAGGGTAGAGGTGCTATAGGAGGAGACGCTGCAGGCTGCAGATGCGCCGTTCTAGCGAGAAGCGTACTGAAAGCCTGAGCGAATTGATCCATGCGGTGATCATTCTCCTCTAATTTTCTCTCGCAAGCAGCTATGTGCTGACACAGTTCTACAGGATCTATGGCCCTGTCGTAATGTCAGGATTACTGTTTGATATAGCACGGATGACAAATAAGTAGCGTATGGCCGGATTTAACGTACATAGAATAGTCAAAAATACTAGCCGAGGTCAGGGAACACAGAAAGGGACGCAACGATGAGGAAAGCCAGGAGTCAGGATACCAGAATATAGAGAAGTCAATAAACAAAGCCAAAGTCAAAAACCAGGTAGAAAACTAATAACAGGAACGCGCTCTCGGACAACCACAAGGGAAACCACGACAGGGCACTGAGCAGGCTGAGAACTGGGCCTAAATACCCCCCAAAGTCAGTTACCAGGTTTCATTTGCACAATTACTGCTCAGCATTAACCCTTCTGTGGATTAGGTTGCTGCTCGGCACAACTTTTCCTGTGTGGACAGTAAATGTCATTAACCACATTTCTATAAGCGGATGAATACGTGACACTTTCAGAGGAGCTTTGGCATATTCAAAGCCTACTACCTCAAGATGCCACAGCACCCCGCCATATACTCAATTTCATAGCGAGAAATGGCCTGACTGACACATTTCAAAACATTTGGATAGCGTTTCGGATTCTATTAACAATTCCTGTTTCTGTGGCGTCAGGAGAACGCAGCTTTTCCAAGTTAAAACTCATTAAAACATATATGAGATTATCAATGACTGATGACAGACTAACCTCTTTATCAGTATTATCAATTTAAAACGATGTTTTGAAGACATTGGACATGAACAACGTGATTGATGAGTTTGCAAAGACAAAAGCACGTAAAGTTGCATTTTGAGCATCTTATTAATATTACTTGTCAGGAGGTGTAAATTTTATTTACCAGTGTTCCCAGTTATTATTGCATTTGCACATTATATTATCTCTAAAAACCAATGTTAAAAAGATTGCAGTTAGCTGTTTTTTTCCTGTATTTAATATATTTAATATACATTATTGTTACCAGTCAATCCAGTTATTTATTATTGTACTTGTTTGCACTTGCACTTAAATTATCTGTAATTAAAAAACTGTTTGTTACAAAGACTGTTTTCCTCTTTGTGTATGTTTAGGTGAAGCAGGGGGCGCCACAAGATTAGCTTGCACAGGGCGCCTGAACACCTAAGGCCAGCCCTGGTAGGCGTAAAAACATATCTCTAGTTTCTGCATATGATACAGAGGAAAAATAGCATAAGCCATCATCCTTAGACTTAGCCTAGGTGTGTGTAGGTGTGAATATGGTAGTAAGGCATTATATAAGTTATATTAGATATATGTATCAAAATGATTTAAGTAATGGTAAGACTGTGTATTCCCTCGCAATCTAATGCTATGATTTAATGCATTGTTAAGCTAAGTTAGCTGGTCAATGATGGCATAAACTGATAAAAAATCATAGTTAGGCGTATTAACATAAATCCTATTTCTGCATGGAATACCAAAAACTAATAGCATAAGCCAGCCTCTGTAAACGTAGCCTAAATAGTTATGGGTATCTAAGTGAAAAAATATTAAGAATAATAAATTAAAAAGAAGCAAAAAGTAAATACAAAAACTCTCGATGGAGTCAAAAAAGGAGTAAAGGGATTACGTGAAGGCTTCGGAATAGATTTATCTCCGTGCTCCCTTGGGTCTGTCTGTAGACGTATCTCTGGGAGTTTTATCACGCTAAATTAAAAGTATTTAAGTCAAATACTAAGGTGATATGTATAATGTTCTTCCCCCCATGCTTGTGCCCTGTCCCATATACAGCAGAGGTGAAGCACGTGGGACACACACAAGTAGGTACCCTCGCAGGCAACCCAAGGGCCATCTGCCAACAGTTTCCAGGCTTCCAGCCAAGAGTTCCATAGCCCAGTGGGCACTCAGGTATTCACCTCTAGAGTCCATGCACTGGCCATCGCCAGCGCCCCTAGAGCCGCAGCTGGGTAGGAAGGTCATCGGTGTTCTCTCCCATCTCCGGCCACTCAGGGTTGGCGCCGACTATCCTCTCAGCTACCAGTCTGCCGAAGGCTTCCGCTTCCCCGTACCCCAGGGCAAACAGCTTTGGGAACATGTACCTCCAGGTCCCCCTCAAAACTTAGAGGAGACGGCTCCACAATCCCAGCATGGCACAGTCCCGGAGTCGTGACATCAGATCAGCCGACCCCACAGGTGCCGCGGCAGTGGCATGTCAGGCCAGTGTAGCATGGAGGCTTCTCAGGGTAAGGAGTGCGTTCCATGCAGGGTGAGGCGGTCATGCTCATGATATTTGCAGGGCTAGCAACGTGAGTAGTGAGAGTAATAAACGTGTGGCCAGGATAACCCCCACCGGCCTGGGGGGGGGGAGCGGGGCTGAGGCACATGCTATCTCGAGGTAGCTACGGCTCCTCATCGGTGTTGCAATTTGGCAGTCACGATGTCCCCGTTGGAGCATGGTGTATACCTCCAGACTCTCCAGCCACATCAGGATCTGCCATTGTTAGTGCGGGATGTAGGCCCGAGGCGTCAGCATGGTCTCCTCCCGGGTGGTATCAGTGTCGGAAGGACATCATTTAAAAGCAGGGATGTTCCTCTGCTTGGTTTTGTCGAGCAAACAGGTAAAAACGTGGGTAGTTTGCTTGATTTGGGGTGTTTTTGGGTCCTGGGACAGGAGCTATTGAAAATGGCTGCTGGTCAGCTCTAGGGTCCGGCCCCACACCCCCTTATGATCTTTTTTATGTTTCTACTTTTATTATTAAAATCAAAAATAATGGGGAGAGAATAAGATTCATTGGTTTTATTTTGGCTTATATAGTAAAAGATCATTTCTATCCTTTTGTTTAATCGTATCAATAATATTTTTAGGTCTTTTTCAGAGGGTTTTTTTTTTGGCAAAATTAGTTTTTAAAAATCCAGCTTGCTCGTTAAAATCATTCAGTTCGGAACAATTTCTACGGAGACGTAGAAATTGGCTTTTTGGGGCAAAATCAAGCCTTGCAACACCATCTTTATTACTTCCACTTTACTAACCTCCCCTCTCTATTCATCCCATGCACTCTACATATACCTTTCCAGACTATCTCCACCAAATCCTCTACATACATACCCTCCTACAACACTTTCAAATCCTACTCCTGCCTTCACTTCTTTTCTATCCTTCTCTTCCTAGCAGCTGGTGATGTCTCTCCTAACCCCGGTCCCTTCTCGGCAAACTCACCACATACTAACTCAAGGAACCACACCAATCTCATACCCATCTCATGTTATTCTTCCTCTAAATCCTCCTTCAAACCTCTGGAGTGCATGCTCTGTTTGCAATATTACAAAATCCACTGCTGTCCATGACCTCTTCATCTCTCCTTCAATAGATCTACTAGCCTTAACAGAAACATGGCTCTCCCCCTCTGACACTGCTACACCTGCATCTTTGTCCTTTAGTGATCTTCAACTTACCCACAAACCAAGAAACTCTGAATGTAAAGGTGGTGGTGTAAGGTTTCTCCTCTCCCCTCACTGCTCCTTCAAACCTCTACCCCCCACCCTCTTCCCTCTCATTCCCATCATTTGAAATTCATTCAATTCGCCTTTTCAAACACTTCTTTGCTAACATTGCCATTATTTATCGTCTCCCTGGTTCCCCTCTCCTCTTCCTTGACCACTTTGCTGCCTGGCTACCCTATTTCCTCTCTTCCATCCCTAATTCTCAGAGACTTCAATATTCCCATTAACCCACCTTTGACCTCAGCAGCCTCTAAACTACTTTCAATTACTTCCTCCCTCGGGCTATCGCAGTGGGCTAATTCTCCCACCCATGTAGCTGGCAATACCCCTGACCTAATTTTCTCTCATGCATGTGCAGTATCTAATATCTGCAACACTCCATTTCCTCTCTCTGATTGTAGCAGTACTTACCTTACCCGGGGGCCGGCCAAAGTCCTCACTTCCCGCCGCTCGCAGCTCCCAAATGCAGGCGGGCACGGACCGCGAGATGCAGTCACGTGTTCCGCCTAGCTCTAAGAGCGTGCCGCGCGTCTCGGGCACGCTCTTAAAGGGGCAGTGGGAGCCAAAAAATGAAATGTGCTCCCATTGGCCCCTGTCATCCCACATTCCCCAGACACTCACATTTTGGGGGCGTGGATATGACAGGGGCCAATCAAAGTAAAGTTTAGGGTATTTATACTTACCTCTCCCTTAACTCCCTGCCCTATCGTGGTTTCTGTTTCAGTTCCCTTTAGTGCTTGTTGTGCTTAGTTGGGATTTTCGTGCTTGACCTTGGCTTTGTATCTGACTCCGTTTATCTCTCTATCCCTGTTTTGTCTTGTTTGCCGGCTTACTGACTACTGTGTACCAGACCTTGGCTAGTTTTTGTTCTCGATGTCTCTTTGTTCCCTTGACCTCGGCTTGTTCTTGACTCTGTCTATTCTCTGCTATACGGCGAGTCCGGCCATTCTAAGGTCCGGTAAGTCGTATCTGCTCTATCTGTCGACTGTTGAACTAAATCCTGCGTGTAGGGGTAAATTACCGTGACATTACGATAGGGCCATGGACCCCGCAGATTTAAGTCAGCAATTGGCTTCTCATGAGGCTAGATTTACAGAGCAGGATCACCGTATGGATCAGATAGCTCAGGCCCTCCAGACACTCTTATCTAGAACTACTCCGGTAACAGTACCAACTCCTCCTGCACCCCTTGTCCCAGATGTATCCACCATGCCTAATGCTTCTGCACATTTAACCCCTCCACCCAGGTATGGAGGGGATGCTAAGTCTTGCAGGGGATTCATTAATCAAGTGGAATTCCACTTTGAGATGTATCCACGTTCCTTTCCCACTGACAGGTCTAAAGTGGGATTTTTTATGCACCAACTAACTGATAAAGCACTTGAGTGGGCAAATCCTATATGGGAGGCTAATGGACCTATGGTGCATAATTTCGATAGCTTCCTTACAGCTTTTCGTAGAACCTTTGACACAACTAAAAGGTCAAAGAATGCCGCCAGGGCATTAATGAGAATTAAACAGGGTTCTGGTTGTCGTCTTCCTGTTTACTGTGTACCAGACCCCGGCTAGTCCTAGTTTACGCTGTCTCTTGACTTCGGATGGTTCCTGACTCTGCCTCCTCTCATATACGTCGAGTCCGGCCATTCTAAGGTCCGGTAGACGTATCTCTCCTCTGTGTTGTCTTCTGTTTAGCTGAATCCTGCGTGTTGGGGTATATTCTCGTTACATTACGATAGGGCCATGGACCCCGCAGATTTGGCTCAGCAAATGGCTTCTCACGAGGCAAGGTTTGTAGAGCAGGATCACCGTATGGATCAGATAGCACAGGCTCTCCAGACGCTCTTGTCTAGAACTATTCCTGCAACCGCACCTAACCCTCCTACACCTCATCCTCCCGAAGTATCCAATTCACCTAATACTTCGCCCCATTTAACACCCCCTCCTAGGTATGGAGGGGAAGCTAAGACATGCAGAGGTTTTATTAATCAAATAGAATTCCACCTTGAGATGTATCCACATTCCTTTCCCACTGATAGGTCTAAAGTGGGGTTTTTGATGCATCAACTTACTGACAAAGCACTTGAGTGGGCAAATCCTATTTGGGAGGCCAATGGACCTATGGTGCATAATTTCAATAGCTTTCTTACGGCTTTTCGTAGAACTTTTGACACAACAAAAAGGTCAAAGAATGCCGCAAGAGCATTAATGAGAATTAAACAGGGGTCTAGGTCTGTTGCTGATTATGCTATTCAGTTTTGTACCCTTGCTTCGCAGGTAGATTGGACCAACAATGGGCTAACTACAGCATTCATGGAAGGACTATTTGATACTATATTGGATGAGGTAGCAGCTAGGGAACTTCCTATCCCATTAGAGGAACTTATCGACTATCTCATTGATATAGACAATAGGATTCGTGACAGACTATATACTAAGAATAAAAATAGACATTTTGTTACACTAAATACTCCTAGAGTTGCTAATCCTGAGAGTTTCAAGGTATCAGAGGAGGAACCCATGCAATTAGGGGTTGCCAAACTCTCTGATGCTGAAAAATTGTATAGGAGAAAGGAGGGACTTTGCCTATACTGTGGTAAGAAGGGTCATATACTAAAAGAATGTCCCGTGCTTCCGGAAAACTATCGCACCTAAGGCCACATAGGGGACTGGCCTAGGGTGTGATATCTAAGTCCCCAAAATTGCCTCTTAATCGACTACTTCTCCCTGTTTCTCTGCATCTAGAGAATAATTGCATAGTAAGAAACATACTAGCCCTGGTTGATTCCGGGGCAGCTGAGAATTTTATAGACTCTAGATTTGTTAGGAAAAACAAAGTACCCATTAGAGAGAAGAAGACACCCATGGCCGTTGAGGCCATAAATGGTAGACCGTTATGCTCCCCAGTTATCACACATGAAACTGAACCGTTGCATATGTATGCAGGGATGTTACACTCAGAAACCATTCGGTTTCAGGTCATTACCTCTCCTTCCTCCCACATTGTGTTAGGGTACCCATGGTTACGTTCTCACAATCCCCTTTTTGACTGGGAATCAGGACAAATAGTATCTTGGAGTGAAACCTGCCAAGAGTCTTGTATGATTAAAATCACCCCTTTGAATTCTATTAATGTTCCTACTACTCCTCCTTTGTCTACTATTATACCTCCTCAGTACATGTGTCTTAAGTCTGTCTTCGATAAGAGGGAGGCTGAAAAATTACCGCCTCATAGACCCTACGATTGTGCTATTGATTTATTGCCTGACACTATACCTCCCAAAGGCAAGGTGTATCCTTTGTCTCCACAAGAAAATCTTGTCATGGAGGAATATATTAAAGAATCTGTATAATACTGTGTACAATACTCCAAGTGAGGTCTCACCAGTGTTCTGTATAATGGCATGAGCACTTCCCTCTTTCTACTGCTAATACCTCTCCCTGCAAAAGGGATTTATAAGGAGATCCTCGTCTCCTCCAGGGGCAGGGTTCTTCTTTGTATCGAAGGAGGAGGGCGATTTGAGACCTTGTATTGATTATAGGGGCCTATATAAAATCACTGTAAAAAATGCTTACCATATACCTTTAATCACGGATTTATTCGACAGGCTTAAACAAGCTACTGTGTTTACTAAATTGGACCTTAGAGGTGCATACAATCTCATACGTATAAAAAAAGGGTCATGAGTGGAAAACTGCATTCAATACTAGGAGTGGTCATTACGAGTATACTGTGATGCCATTCGGTCTTTGTAACGCCCCTGCAGTGTTTCAAGAATTTATTAATGACGTCTTACGAGAGTTCATTCATTCATTTGTGATAGTGTACTTGGACGACATATTAATATATTCAACAGATTTACATACCCATCACATGCATGTTAAAACAGTCTTGAAAACCCTTCTTGTTAATGGTCTTTATTGTAAACTAGAAAAATGTTTATTTGACCAATCCGAAGTACAGTTTTTAGGTTATGTAATTTCTGCTAAAGGGTTTCGTATGGATCCCCAGAAGCTTTCTGCTGTCATGGAATGGCCTTTACCTCAGGGACTGAAAGCCATTCAGCGTTTTCTTGGATTTTCTAATTATTATAGACGCTTTATTAAAGGGTTTTCTTCTATTGTAGCGCCTATAACACGCATGACTAAAAAGGATGGCAATACTCGTGTCTGGTCCCCAGAGGCGCTTGAGGCCTTTGAATTTCTTAAAACCATGTTTGCCTCTGCTCCTATTTTACGGCATCCTGTCCCTTCTTTGCCTTATATTCCTGAAGTTGATGCTTCGGACATTGGGGTAGGTGCTGTCTTATCTCAAAGAGAATCACCTGATAAGCCATTACATCCTTGTGGCTTCTTTTCCAAACAGATGTCCAAAGCCGAAAAGAACTATGACATAGGTAATCGAGAACTCCTTGCTATTGTTTTAGCACTCAAGGAGTGGAGACATCTTTTAGAAGGTACTAAGGACCCCATCCTCATTTTTACAGATCACAAAAACCTTTCCTACCTTAGTGAAGCCAAAAGATTGTCTTCTAGGCAGGCCAGGTGGTCACTCTTCTTATCCCATTTCAATTATATCATCACCTACAGACCAGGTGATCGTAACACTAAAGCTGGCGCTCTGTCTAGACAATTTGAAACTACAGACAAACAAGAGTTTGATAATACCCCTGTCATTCCCCCAGACAGAATAATAGCTACTACGGTTCTATCTATTTCTTCTTCACTCTTACAAATTATACAGGCTAAAGAAAACATGGCACCCAGTGAGAAACCTATTGATAAACTGTTTGTTGATGTTCCCGAAAGACGGGACATTATGTCGTTATATCATGACGCCAAAACTGCTGGACATCCTGGTGTTTCTAAAACCTTAACAGCAGTTTCTAGATATTTTTGGTGGGCTTCCTTACGCAAGGATATCACCGATTACGTTCGGGCATGTACTACTTGTGCCAGTATGAAGTCTTCTCATAGAGTTCCTTGTGGGTTGTTGCACCCGTTGCCCATACCCGAGAGGCCTTGGTCCAATCTATCCATGGATTTCATTGTTGAATTGCCTCCTTCGAATGGCAAAACAGTCATCCTGATGATAGTGGATCGATTTTCTAAGATGGCTCATTTTGTGTCTCTTGTCAAATTGCCCTCATCCAGGGAACTTGCTTCTATCTTCGCCAGGGAGGTGTTTAGGTTGCTTGGCATTCCTGTATCAATTGTATCCGATAGGGGTAGCCAAATTATTTCCAGATTCTGGAGAGCTTTTTGTTCAGAGATGGGTATTTCTCTCTCGTTTTCCTCCGCTTACCACCTCCAGTCTAATGGAGCTGCTGAACATGCCAACCAGTCCCTAGAGCAGTATCTTCGTTGTTTTGTATCCCACCATCACAACTGGGCTGACCTGCTTCCTTGGGCTGAATTTGCTTGTAATAACGCTGCTCATGAATCTTCCGGTAAAAGCCCTTTCTACGTTGTTTATGGCCGGCATCCTGTTGTTCTTCCAGCTGCATTCTCCTTACAGGGCATGCCAGCCCTGGATGAACATTTGGCTGGTTTACGTACTACTTGGGAGCAGGTTCAACGTTCTTTGGTGGACTCCGCTGCTCGCCAAAAGGTTCAAGCTGACAAACATCGCAGGGCGGCTCCGTCCTATGTTGTGGGGGACAGGGTTTGGCTTTCCACTTGCAATATCCGCCTTCGTGTGCCTTCTATGAAGTTGGCCCCCCGTTTTATAGGTCCTTTCCGTATTTTGCATAAAGTTAATCCTGTTTCGTATGCCTTGGATCTTCCTAAGAACCTGCGTATTCCTAACGTCTTTCACACCTCCTTGTTGAAACCCCTCCTGTGTAACCGCTATACCCAGCATGTTCCTCCTCCTCCTCCTCCTGTTTCTGTGGAGGGTCATGAGGAGTTCGAAGTGGCTGCTGTACTTTTCTCAGGGGTTGACTCCAGTACCTGGTGCATTGGAAGGGTTATGGGCCTGAGGAATGCAGTTGGCTTTCTGCTGACGCTGTTCATGCTCCTCGCCTTGTGCGTTCCTTCCATTCTCGTTTTCCTGCCAGGTGGGCATGTCTTCGGGGGGGGGGCTACTGTAGCGGTACTTACCTTACCCTGGGGCCGGCCAAGGTCCTCACTTCCCGCCGCACGCAGCTCCCAAATGCAGGCGGGCACGGACCGCGAGATGCGGTGACGTGTTCCGCCTAGCTCTAAGAGCGTGCCGCACGTCTCGGGCACGCTCTTAAAGGGGCAGTGGGAGCCAAAAAATGAAATGTGCTCCCATTGGCCCCTGTCATCCCACATTCCCCAGACACTCACATTTTTGGGGCGTGGGTATGACAGGGGCCAGTCAAAGTAAAGTTTAGGGTATTTATACTTACCTCCCCCTTAACTCCCTGCCCTATCGTGGTTTCTGTTTCAGTTCCCTTTAGCGCTTGTTGTGTTCAGTTGTGATTTTCGTGCTTGACCTTGGCTTTGTATCTGACTCCGTTTATCTCTCTATCCCTGTTTTGTCTTGTTTGCCGGCTTACTGACTACTGTGTACCAGACCTTGGCTAGTTTTTGTTCTCGCTGTCTGTTTGTTCCCTTGACCTCGGCTTGTTCTTGACTCTGTCTATTCTCTGCTATACGGCGACTCCGGCCATTCTAAGGTCCGGTAAGTCGTATCCGCTCTATCTGTCGACTGTTGAACTAAATCCTGCATGTAGAGGTAAACTACCGTGACACTGATCACCACCTCTTATTGTTTGCTCTCGAGTACCCCCTCACCCAACAACCTCAGCCTAACCCCTCTCAACTCAGGAGGAACCTTAAGTTTCTTGATCTCCAGCAGCTGTCAACTGATATTGATTCACAACTGCTATCCATCCCTTCTCTCTCCTTTCCTTCATTGGCCATCTCCACATATAACACTCACCTCTGCCTTGAACGCTGCAGCACTGCTCAAAACAAGCACCTCGAGGACGACACGCCCCCAACCGTGGCATACGAAATCAACACGCTATCTGCAAAGATGCTCCCATTGTGCTGAACTCTCCTGGAGGAAGTCTCGCACCCAGTCAGACTTTCTCCATTATAGATTCATATTGTGTTCATACAGCGCAGCCCTTGCCCTCGCCAAACAGTCCTACTTTTCCTCTCTCATTAGTTCATGCTCCCGCAATCCCAGGCGTCTCTTTGACACCTTTAATTCTCTTCTTCGCCCTGCTGTGGCCACCCCCCAAACTAACCTTACTGTCGTTAGCTTTGCATGTTACTTTACCAACAAGATTGAACAGCTAGGGAAAGAATTCTCCCCTCCTTGCCATTCTCTTTCTCAACCACACATAGATAATGCCTTTCCTACCCTTCAGATGTTCTCCCCAGCTACTGACCAAGAGGTGGCTGCACTTCTCCTTTCCTCTCGCCCCACCACTTGCCCGCTCAATCCTGTCCCATCTCACCTTATCAGATCTCTCTCCACTTGTCTTGTGCCTTCCTTAACGCACCTGTTCAACTGCTCTCTCTTTTCTGGCATTGTCCCTGTTGATCTTAAACATGCCACTGTAGTACCTATCCTGAAAAAAACATCTCTTGACCTGTCCTCCCCCTCTGACTGTCGTCCTATATCCCTGCTCCTTTTTTCCTCAAAGCTTCTCGAAAGACTTGTATTTACCTGTGTGTCTCACTTCCTCAATTCCAACTCTCTCCTTGACCCTCTTCAATCTGGCTTCCGCCCTCTCCACTCTACTGAGACTGCACTTATCAAAGTTACTAACGAACTAATTGCAGCTAAATCCAAAGGCCACTACTCCATAGTAATTCTTCTTGACCTCTCTGCTGCCCTTGATACCGTTGATCATGCTCTCCTTCTTTAAACTCTTCAAACGCTCAGTCTCTGTGACTCTGTCCTCTCGTGGTTTTCCTCTTATCTCTCCCAATGCTCATTCAGTGTCTCCTTTTCTAATGACACCTCCTCCCCTCGTCCTGTCTCGGTTGGAGTCCCCCACGGCTCTGTCCTTGATCCCTTTCTATTTTCTCTTTATACTGCCTCTTTTGGCAAACTTATTACATCTTTTGGATTACACTACCACCTGTACGCTGATGACACCCAGATATATCTCTCCTCCCCAGACCTCTCTCCTGCTGTCCTGCAACGTGTCACTGCTTGCCTTTCTTCCATCTCTGACTGAATGTCCTCCCACTTTCTGAAACTCGATCTCTCTAAATCTTTCCTCCTCCTAGTACTGATTCTCATGTTTTGCTCTCCCTTCAAGTTAGTGGTATCCACATAAGTCCATCCTTGCAAGCGCGCTGTCTTGGCGTCATACTTGATTCTGGCCTCACCTTTGAGCCTCACATTTTGTAGATTCCATCTTAAAAACATAGCCCGTATCCGCCCCTTTCTTACACAAGATGCTACCAAGGAGCTTGTCCATGCTCTAGTAATTTCCCGCATGGATTATTGTAACCCTCTCATGATTGATCTTCCCAAAAACCGTACTGCACTGCTACAGTCCTTAATGAACGCTGCCGCCGGACTGATTTTCCTCTCTAGTCGGTTCTCTCACACCTCACCCCTTTGTCAGTCCTTACATTGGCTTCCTGTATCATTTAGGAGTCAATTCAAGGTACTAATTCGCACCTATAAAGCACTGAACAATTCTAGCCCCTCTTATATCTCCTCACAGATCCAAAGGTATGTCCCTTCTCGGTCTCTTCGCTCTGCCCGTGACCACCTCCTGTCCGTTGTTCGCACCCGTACGGCCAACTCATGCTTGCAGGACTTTTCGCGGGCGGCTCCCATCATATGGAATAGCCTGCCTACCGCCATCAGACTCTCCCCTAGTCTTGCATCTTTTAAGAAGTGCCTTAAAACCCATCTCTTTAGGAAAGCTTATGGCCTCCCAGAGTAACCTCTACCTTACATACCTGTCTCTTGCTCTCTCTTGAAAGGCAGCACTCTAATTTCTCCTCCAGCTCTGCACCACTTCCACCTTATCTGTAAGTTTTCTTGTAATTGTCCTATTTATAGTTAAATCCCCCCTCTCATAATATTGTAAAGCGCTACAGAATCTGTTGGCACTATATAAATGGCAATAATAATAATATAATGGCAGCTTAATTTGTCTATCGCAGTGTTTACACAGACTTTAAAAAAAAAGGTTTTTGTATGTAGTTGTCCATTTTTAATAAAGATATTCAAATCTAAAAAATAATCTGTTCTTTACTATATTCATATGTTAAAATGATGCCTCTGTTGTTAGTGTTCAGATTGTCAATGAAGAGGATGAGGCTATCCTCTGAACCTTCCCAAATAAAAAAAGATTGTCAATATACCTAAAATATGAGACCAGGTTTGTCTTCCAATCATGGTTCCCAAAAATGGCTTGAGATTTCCAGTCAGCCATGAACAAGTTGGCATAACTGGGGGCAAACCTGGTTCCCATAGCATTACCTCTTTTTTTGGAGATAAAAAAAGTATTTAAAAAGCAAAAGTAGTTATTATTTAAAATGATGTTAATACCCTCTAATATAAAATTAATCTGTGTGTCATGAATTGTACCTTCTTTAATTAGGGTGTCTTTAATAGCTTGACAACCTATATTATGGGGTATGATGTACGTCACAGGTAACTAGCATAAAATTGGGTTTCCATTTAAAATTATTTTATTAATGGAGTCTTGTAGATAAGAATTCATTAGTTTGAAGGAAGGTTGGAGAACGATGTCTATATACTGGGAGAGTTGTCTTAATGCAGATTTTGATTTACATAATTTTCTGTAATATATTTATTAGATGTATGCATGCTTACCTCTATCATCTGCTATTTTTTATTGTTTTATTTATTTTTATTTTACCTTGTTATATTCCCTTATTAATAATAGCCCTCACATATATTTATAACTATTTATATGTGTATTCTTCATATATGTTATCTGTTATCATTTGCTAAAAAAAAACAAAAAAAAAACTACATTTCACAAGAGGGCATAGTGGCAATTTTGCCGAAAATTGTCACATGATCACAATAAATCACTTATATTCTGTGATAAACACCTCGTGTTTACATGAAATTAAATACCAAAGTAATACAATTACTCTGTTTACTACCTATATATGTATTAGCCTATTTTAAGTTGTATTTCACTATGTGTACTGTGATTGGCTGTTCTTAGTTTTGGTGCCAATTGTAATCATTTGTATCTGTACGGAAACCCCTGTTTGGACAGACTCAGGGAAACAGCATTTTGTCTAAATATTTGTGCTTTTGGCTATTTCGTGTATTTGTAAAAGAGCCGAACAAACTCCCGAACCACCCGACCTCCCACCAGGGTTGTGTGCAGCTCATTTACCACCCAGACCTTACGGTTAACCGCAAGGTAATTGAGGAAAAGCTTGGTGGTCCGCGTTTGTTTGCCGAACACGTGGCGGTTGCCATTTTAAAATCGTCGAACGTTCAGCGGTAGATGGTCGTCTACCCTCTGGAACTGTTTTCGGACACTTATTTAGCCGCACACCGCTGAAGTGTACCAAGTTATTTGTTTAATAACTCACGAACACCTTACCGTTCGGGACTTTCCTACTATACGAGCTAGACCGACCCCAGGTAGCTGCAGTTATGGAACTCTTTTCGGATTCAATTGCCCGAACAACCAGTGAACTAAAAACTTTACTTGACGATATTGAGAACTTTGTTCATGGGATCTGAGCGCTGTTCGTCTATATTGTGCGCTCAGATCCCAGCTATCTGAGGGTATGTGGAACCTGGAGACTACGTTCAGCGAAATATAAGTTATGGATTTTAATACAGTTTGGTCCAACTGTAAAAAGGACATGTTTTTCTCTACCTGGAGATAATTAGGGTCTATCCAACCACTTAAGTTAATTATCTCCAGGATAGAGAGGAGGGGCTGCACTGTTACTGTGGGTGTGTTTAATAATTGTACTGTAAACTGATTGGTTCTGTATATTTTGTCACAGTTTTCCACGAGGTCCCCTGTGGGAGTTTCCTTGCTGGGAGACCATCATAAAAGGCCATCAATAAATCAGATCGTTTTACCCCTTCATGAAGTCTTGACTTATGTTTGGGGGAATTGGGAGCTATAATCACTACTTCATTATTATTCTGCTGAGAGTTCGGGAGAAGCTGCAAGGATCCGTACTTCAGGAATGACAGGATCCTTTACAGTATCCTTATTTAAACTCATGATGCCAGGTATTATGTGTTATTCCATTTCGATAAAGCCCTGAGGCAGAACGCATTTGTGGATTTTTAACTGTGTATTGTAATAAAGATTTTTTTGGTCACTTCTCTTGTGCCAACTATCTTTTTTATACACTTGATTTTTACCTGGCATTTTTTTGTATCCTGTACTCCAAGAAATCAGAGGTGGGGATCATACCACCAGCGCTGTTACCAAGGAGCAGTTAGCCTGCTATTTGCTTGTGAGTACTTTTTTTAGTTATTTTATATACTGTTGTTTTTATTCAGTGAGCACTATTAGTTGTCTCTTTTTACCCTTTTTCCCGAGTGTGTACCATACCCCAGAGGAAGAAACCCACAACATATCCCACAAGCAGGGATTATACCGCTGTACGCCCTTTACACTAGAGCTAGTTATAGCTATACTAAATGTGAGTTTATTCCTGTTTATTTCATCTATATACATAATGGACCATTCATATTGCACTATTGGTTCTTTTTATCTGGTTTTTGTCTTTCATATGAGTGGATTCATCTGGACAAAGACACTGAGGATATTACTTCTGTTTAAGCACTTTATTCTATATTTGAGTAAGATCCTTCTTTTTTTTACTGATATTTGGATTTTTTACTTATTTTATGTGTTGTGATTTTTACTTATTTTATGTGTTGTGATTTTTACTTCCAATTAGTTTTTGTTATAACAATTGACGCAGCCCTTACTTCAATTTTTCTCACTATCTATGTTTCCAATGGGTTTGGAGGAATTCCCTTTTAGGGTTGCTACCCATCTGTTAATTAGCTATCTTTCCCCCTTGAAAAGCTCTGTTGTGGTGAAATGCACATCGGGGCTTTATTCATTGTGTCTATCATGACCTACAATGTCTGTCAGTCTCTCTGACTTTTCTGATTCCAGTATGCATCACAGAGCACACTGTTTTTATGATTATTTTTAATTTAGCCTGCTACTGCCTCATCTCCTGTGATATTGATAGTAGCTATGAGCACAGCGAAGCCTAGTTTTAACTTATAGATAAGTGCCCTTGAAGGCAGTGTCCGGGTAATTTAATAATTTAACCAATTTTAATTTGGGCTGTTTTTGCATATTGGTAATGTTAGTTATATGTACATTATTGTGCGCTAGATCGGTGTTAATTTCACCTTTTTTGCCCTTTTTCAATTATTGGGCAACCACCACTGCATTATATACTGAAAACAGTTTAGCTAATAGACCCCTCTTAGGTTCATGTTAAAGGGACACTATAGTCACCAGGACAACTACAGCTTAATATAGCTGTTCTGGTGAGTATAATCATTCCTTGTAGGCATTTGCATGTAAATACAGTCTTTTCAGAGATATGAAAGCATTATACAAATATATTCAGGGCCAATACAAACCGTCTGGAAATCTATTCATAAACAGGACTATACATAGGACACAAGGTCATGCATTTAGACTGGAAGAAAGGAAATTTAGTCTAAGGCAAAGGAAAGGGTTTTTTACAGTAAAGACAATAAGAATGTGGAATTCTCTGACTGAAGATGTACACTGCTCAAAAAAATAAAGGGAACACTTAAGCAACACAGTGTAACTCCAAGTCAATCACACTTCTGTGAAATCAAACTGTCCTCTTAGGAAGCAACACTGAGTGACAATCAATTTCACATGCTGTTGTGCAAATGGGATAGACAGCAGGTGGAAATTATAGGCAATTAGCAAGACACCCCCAATAAAGGAGTGGTTCTGCAGGTGGTGACCAGACCACTTCTCAGTTCCTATGCTTCCTGGCTGATGTTTTGGTCACTTTTGAATGCTGGCAGTGCTTTCACTCTAGTGGTAGCATGAGACGGAGTCTACAACCCACACAAGTGGCTCAGGTAGTGCAGCTCATCCAGGATGGCACATCAATGCGAGCTGTGGCAAGAAGGTTTGCTGTGTCTGTCAGCATAGTGTCCAGAGCATGGAAGTGCTACCAGGAGAGAGGCCAGTACATCAGGAGACGTGGAGGAGGCTGTAGGAGGGCAACAACCCAGCAGCAGGACCGCTACCTCCGCCTTTGTGCAAGGAGGAACAGGAGGAGCACTGCCAGAGCCCTGCAAAATGACCTCCAGCAGGCCACAAATGTGCATGCTGCCTGCAACATCCTCCAGCATGACCGGTTTGCAAGTGGGTCAGTAATGGTGTGGCATTTCTTTGGGGGGCCGAACAGCCCTCCATGTGCTCGCCAGAGGTAGCCTGCCTGCCATTGTGAGACCATATGACCCCTTGTGAGACTATATGCTGGTGCGGTTGGCCCTGGGTTCTTCCTAATGCAAGACAATGCTGGACCTCATGTGGCTGGAGTGTGTCAGCAGTTCCTGCAAGACGAAGGCATTGATGCTATGGCCCGTTCCCCAGACCTGAATCCAATTGAGCACATCTGAGACATCATGTCTCGCTCCATCCACCAACGTCACGTTGCACCACAGACTGTCCAGGAGTTGGCAGATGCTTTAGTCCAGGTCTGGGAGGAGATCCCTCCCGCCATCATTTATATTAGTGGGGTAATAGCTTCATGATCCAAGGAGATATCTGACTGCCATTCTGGGGACAAGAAAAAGGTTTTCCCTAGTTTGTTGCAAAATTATAAGCACTTCAAACTGGGTGTTTGGATCAACAGCAAAAACATGTATGTACGTAGTGGGCATAGGCGTGCGCACGGGGTATGCACACTGCCCCTCCACCCCCCTAACCCCTGTCACTGACCCTCCACCCCCCATTACCCCTCTCACTGCCTCTTCACCCCCACACCCTGTCACTGCCCCTCTAACCCCTGTCACTGCCCCTCCACCCCCAACCCTTGTCTGCCCCTCCACCCCTAACTCTTGTCACTGCCCCTCCACCTCCCCACCCCCTCTCACTGCCTTTTCACCCCCACACCCTGTCACTGTCCCTTCCACCCCCCTAACCCCCGTCACTGCCCCTCTATCCCCTAACCCTGTCACTGCCCCTCTACCCTAACCCCTGTTACTGCCCCTCCACCTCCCTAGCCTCTGTCACTGCCCCCTCCACCCCCAACCTTGTCACTGCCCTCCACACCTCCTTTCCCCTCACTGCCTCTTCACCCCCCCACACCCTGTCACTGCCCTTCCACCCCCTAACCACTGCCCTTTTCCCCCCCTAACCGCTGTCACTGCCCCTCTACCCCAACCCCTGTTACTGCCCCTCCACCTCCCTAGCCCTTGTCTCTCTGCCCTCCACCTCCCCTTACCCTTCTCATTGCCTCTTCACCCCCCACACCCCCCCTTCCACCCCCACCCTGTCACTGCCCCCTCCCCCCCCTACCCCCTGTCACTGCCCCTCCCCCCCCTTACCCCTCTCATTTGCTTCTCTCCCCACACCCTTCACTCCCACACCCCCTGTCACTGCCCTCTCCACCCAAACCCCCTCCATCGCCCCCTAACCCCTATCACTGTTACTCTACCCCAACCCCTGTTGCTGTCCCTCTACCCCCCCAACCCACTGCCCCTCTACCCCCGCTACCCCTCCACCCCTACCCCCTGTCGCTGCCCCTTCACCCCCTTACCCCTGTCGCCCACACAGTGCACTCCTCACAATCATACACACTGTACCCCACACACACTGCATCCCTCACAATTACACACTGTACCCCTTACAATTACACACACTGTACCCCTCACAATCACACCACACTGTACCTTTCACAATTACACACACACGCTGCACCGCTCACAACCCCACACACACTGTACCCCATGCAGTCACACACACTGCACCTATGTATATTTGTATTTGTATATATATGTGTGTATGTATGTACGTACGTACGTACGTACGTATGTACGCGGCGTGTGTGTTTGTGCTTTAGGGTGCACACCCTAATGCAACAGGCTGCACATGCCTATGGTAGTGGGCA
This sequence comes from Pelobates cultripes, assembly GCA_933207985.1. Taxonomy (NCBI): domain Eukaryota; kingdom Metazoa; phylum Chordata; class Amphibia; order Anura; family Pelobatidae; genus Pelobates; species Pelobates cultripes. The sequence goes on along the minus strand of OW240913.1, from coordinate 376,750,803 downwards.
TTGGATAGCATTCCCTTCATCCCCCTGTGATAAAGTGAAGGCAGAGAGGCCTCTAACATTTAACCCCAGGGGAAGTAAGTGTTGTATGTGTGGTGTGCAACACAAAGCTACGTTTAGTTATGGGCCCCTGGGGTGGAGCATTTGGAGAGCAGGGTGGGCCAATGCTCCACTCCTCAGTTTATACACAACTGGGAGAAATAAGGACCAGGCCAGAGTTTTTTGGAACTGTCTCTGTTACGATTGCCTCCGATCTAGCAGGAGGTTGGATCGCTTAGATGTCCTGGTTTCCGAAGTCGGAGAGGCGAATGGTGCTTTAATCGGTAGAAAATCTGTAAATGTAGAAAATCCCACTAGCAATAATAAAGTTAGGATTCCCGGATCCCTACAACACGAGTTTTGGCTGCGAGTTGAGGGTAAGACGAACTGGCTTTAATGGCACACAAGCATGGCAATTTATGCAAGTCCCCAGGTCCAGGGACAGCCCCCTATGGACCTGATGGGATACAGGTATAGTACAAAGATTCAACCAATCATAATACATTGTATCATTCAAACTAGTACCCGCCCAGCTTGGAGATAATGAGTCCAACGGTTATACAATCTAATTATCTCCAAGCGCCCAAAAGTCCATGCTTTATTGTGTCCTAGAAAACAGCATAAAATTACACAACTTCAATATTTTAATTGGAATATGGTTAATTCGACTAGTCATTCGGTAGCTCGGATCTGGACGCATCAGGTATACTAATTGCACCCAGATCCCACGAACAGAACGGGGAATTTCTGCCCATATAAAGTCTCATTCGGTACTTCTGCCGTGAACCCCTGGTGGCGGACATGTTTTAAGGCTGGTCAATGGACAGCGGGACCTCGACCTGAAACTCCTGGAGCGGGTGTCGGCTACATAGTCACACAAATCCACTCTCTCCGTATGGTTGTCCCGGCTGTTCAGGAGAAGAACGGAGGCCGCCCAGAAGGGGGTACTTAACCTGCGGTTAACCACAAGATCAACGTTCGAATTAAGGCCACACGCCAGAATGTAGGTGGTCCCCGTTCGTGAGTCTTCCGGTAGTTTCCCTTCGGATAAATGCACACGAACGTAGATCCCCTGTGACTGTCAATTAGTTGGTGGTTAACCGCAGACCGCTGCTCCCGGGCGGTTAATGAGAGGCACACTCCGCTTGTAGGGTGGTCGGTTATTCGGTACCTTCCGAGTTGACTGGGGTTAAGTGGCGGCACACGCCAAGGGCTAGGTGGTCCATCGTTCGTACATACGAATGAGTGTTTATAATGATAAACACAAAAAGAATTCAGCGCTAGTAATCACAAAATTAGTCAAGGTAGGCAGCAACCCAAATGAAGGAAAACCCCTCGGGTCCTTCGGTGGATAGATACAAAAAGATATGGAAGGGCTGCGCCAAATAAGGGTAGATAGTCCAGTAAAGTATTGCTAGGGTTCCAATAGATGGTCTAGGATACTTGATAGAGTTCCTCTGTGGATGTGTCTGGTGTAGACCGTTCCGTATATGTAAATACAAGAGAGGTAGAGGCGACTAATGGTATAGTATGAAAGTTCAGGGTGTGATAGGTAACAAAAAGTAAAGAACTCACATTCAAGAGAGCTATGGCCAGCTCTGGTGTGGATTGCGTACAGCGGTATAATCCCCGCTTATGGGATATGTAGGGAGGGGGTCTCCGTCAACACCGTCTGGTAGTCCAGAACTCAGAAAAGAAAGACAGAAAGCAACAATAGTGCTCTCAATTTTGATGTGGTTCAATGTGCAGATAAGAAGAGGTAAAAAACTCACATTTGAGGGAGCTATGGCCAGCTCTGGTGTGGATAGCGTACAGCGGTATAATCCCCGCTTATAGGATATGTAGCGGCGATACGTCCGTCAGCACCGTCTGGTGATCCAAGGCTCCAATATAGAAGAATAAAAAGCAGCAATAGTGCTCTCAATTGTGATAGGTTAAGAGAGTAGTAGAGAAAATAAAATAATACTCACAAAGATAGAGCAGAGGTACTGCTCTATGGATAGGCGCCGGTGGTATGATCCCCACCTAGGATTTCTTGGAGTACTGGAACTTTAAAATTGCCAGTGGAAGTAAAAGTAACCAGGAAAGGTTAAAATGCCAGGAATAGGTAAAAAAAGTTGTTTAAAGTGCATAAAGAGTGCAATAAAAAGAGGATTGGTACAATAAAGTAGCCAAAAAACTTTTATTGATCTAAAATACACAGTAAAATACAGAATTAATAACCATAAACGCGTTTCACCATAAGTGGCTTCTTCAGAATGGGATAAAAGTAGTAACCTGGCAGGGGTTGTTTAAATAGGGCTATGTTAATTTCAAAATTGCGCCAAAAGTGTAATTGGCCAATCAGAGACAATTTTTAAAATAACTTTTCAAAATTAGGATTCAAGAGTATGGGAGTGATGTTATAAAGGTGATGAGTCCATTTAAATTATTTAAATGTGAAAACGAGGGTGAGAAAGTTGTTTTTTTAAAGAGAAAGAAAAAAAAAGTTGTTGATTAAAGTTTAAAAAAAAAAAGTTGTTTGATTAAAGTTCAAAAAATAAATAGTTGTTTGATTAAAGTTAAAAAAAAAAGGTGTTTGATTAAAGTTCATTAAAAAACAAACAAACAAAAAACACATAAGTAGATGGTTTAAAGGTACAGAGATACAGAGATATATGTAAATGGAGTATGCATGAAAAGGGGGTAATATAATCCCAAACATAATGATTTAAATAGGGGTTATATTATACCCCAGAGTAATAATATATTACAGATGTTAAATGAAAATAATAGATAAAATAAAAATAAAATTAAATAAAAGATAACACAGAATACAAGATACATAAATGGAAAGGCATAGATGAAAAATTAAAACATAAAAGATTATTATTTTGAGGGTTGGTTAGGTCCAGACATAAAGAATAAAAGCATGTAGATAAGGGTTGTATATAGGAATTTAAATAAAATTAAACAGGTCAAAATCAACATTTAAACCAGATGGGGTAAGAGTTTTGAGATTAAAAACCCATTCCATCTCAGCTTTACTTAATATGTTCTTAATGTTACCACCTCTCCATGGTATTATACATTTTTTTATGCCGATGCATTTAAGGTGTCTTATGTCGTTGTTATGTGTACAAAAGTGTTTGGAGACTGAGTGATTCAGGTAGCCTTTTTTGATATTTCTACAGTGTTCACTCAGTCTCACTTTAAGACTTCTTGTGGTCATCCCTACATACTGGAGACCACAAGGGCACTCCAACAAGTAGATGACATTTTTGGTATCGCAACTGATAAAATCTTTAATTTTATAGGTTTTGTTGGTGATATTAGATTTAAAACTGGTGGTTTTGGAAGGGACGGAGGGGTCTGTGTTTTTGCATACAATGCATCTTTTACATTTATAAAAGCCACTGGCATTGGGCATAAAAGAATTAAAAGTAGGTTTGGTTTCTTTTGTAAAATTGGTGGTTAAAATGGATTTGAAGTTTGGGGCACCTCTAAAGACAACATTAGGCTTGTCAGGTATAATATTTTTAAGTATTTCATCTTCTTTTAAGAGGTGCCAATGTTTTTTGATAATTTTTTTGACATGGCCACTTTTGTTATTAAAATTGAAAATAACAGGAAGGGGCATGGTGTTGGTGGTGGGTTGGGTATTGTAAGTTAGGAGGTCTGCTCTATCTTTTTTGGTGATGGTATTTATAGTGGTGTTGAGGCGGGTTGGTGAGTAATTTTTCTCAATAAATTTTTCTTTTAGATAATTTGATTGTTTGTTAAAATCTTCTATTTGGGAGCAATTCCTTCTGAGACGAAGGAATTGGCTTTGAGGGGCACTTTCCAACCAAGGTTTGTAATGGCAGCTAGATCTTTCGATAGCTGTGTTGACGCAGACTTTATTTTTTTATTTTTTATAATTCTTTATTTTTGGTATGCAGGTAGTTACAACAGTGCATGTGTCACCACAACAGCATTGGCAGGCTTAATTTTCAAAGACATATGATGACAATATTGTGGCAAGTTGGACATGCATACAGTTTTTTTTTTTAAGTGAAAGAGGTAACGATACAGCAAACAAGTTATTAACAATATGGTTTGAGCTAAGTTAGTGCGACTAGCTTGAGGCCTCGTGGTAAGATCGACCGGCTTGTATGCTTATGAGAAAACAATACTGTACAATTCGCTTGTCGTTTCCTAAAGCATACAGCTTATGGCTAACAAGACAGGCTAGGCACATGCTGGTTAAACATAGTGTGTTAATTAGTGATTATAGTGAGTGTCATCGTTGTATATTATATGAAAATCTCAAGCTATGAAACAGCGTTTTTGTTAAGCTAGACACGTATAGAGCATTGCGAATTGCGCCTAGGGTGTAAAGCAGGCTAGCTGTTTAAAGGTATGCGCATTTAAAACAAGGAAAAAAGTTAATAACAAGCACATCTTTACATTAGAAACATCAGGCTTGTACAGGGTAATAAACATAGGTTGAGCTGGCTGAATATGTGAGTGAGAAGTATAAGATGCCGTGTGGAGATAAAAGGTAGGTGGTCAGTTGCCTATTTTAAGTCCCCTTTCATGAGATCAGTTCACTCAATGCCCGCTGATGGCAGGGTACCTTCCCCGAGAAGCGTGCTCTTGCTGGGCTAGTGATAGACTTGTTATCGTGTACCTACAGAGGCTGCGGGGCTCAGAAGGACAAGAAGCAGCGCTAAGCCATGCTTATGATTAAAGTATCATTGCTTCATAAACTAACATCGCATATGAGCTTAACTGGCAAACTGTTTGTGCTTTCGTCATAAGTAATTGTAAAAGTGTACGTCAGAATTTACTAGTCAATGAGGAGCTGGAGTCCACCACTTTGAATATGGTCTGCAATGTCCTCCGTGCCAGCAGCCTCGCTGCGGTATGCCATCAGGCACCTCAGGTCTTCGCCTTCCTTCACCCAATACCCAGTCTGTGGGGAGGTCGCTTGCCGTGCAGCCGCTCGGTCTCTCGCTTTGTGGCCTTGGTCACGGGGAGCTGGGTCGTGTTGTGCCGAGCAGAGGGGAGCTGGCTTGGAGAGGCCTTTGTTGGTGCCGCTGGTAGGTAGGGCTCAGTTTTGTGTAGTCGCAGGCGGGTACCTGTGTCTCGGAGACATCGTGCTTGAGAGGGAGCACCGGTGCCCGAGGGATATGTCGCCTTTTCCCGCCATCTCGTTTTGCGGTACGTGATGTGTCGGCCTTTGGTTGTTGGGACCACTGAATGAGGAGTAGATTGGGCCTTGTTCCTTGGCTTGTGCATTAGAGTTTCGGCTCTCGTGGGACCCGGCACTGTCTCTCGCCCCTCCGAGCTTCGGCTCTGATGCTGTCTGGAGGCCGCTCCGGCTCTGCGAGGGGGGTTCCATTGTAGGATGCGTCGGGTGGTCGGGCGTATCCACGCTGCCACCTCCCTCATCGCCAGCCTGTAGGGTTGTCTTCGGGCTTTAAGTTGTGCCCAGAAATAGGTGCGTAGTCGGTCAATGAAAACCCCTGTGTGCTTGGGTGGCTTGATACATATGTGCTGGGTCCCAGCCCTCGTCCGCGCCGCCATCTTGGCTGGGCCTTTGGGGTCCCGTTTGATTGAAGGTTTTGTCGCTTGATCGGGTGTACATGTGGGGGTAATCGTCCCCAGCGAGGACCGGGATGTCCCCTGCCGGTCCAGAGGGGGGGGTAGCAGAGCTGTAATGGGCTTAGGAGCGTGTCCTGTGCCAGGAGATCGGCCGCCTCCCCCGGTCCTCAGGCTTCGCTCTAGTATAGGCCGCATGGACAGTTTCAGTTTTTCCGCAGCGCACTGGTGCCGGACAGAAATCATTTTGTTCCTGATGCCGTTGTGCGTCTTGTACCGGTCCCTGTTTGCCGCTAATGCTTGTATATCGGTCGGTATCTTTACTCTTTAGTCCATTGCTGCAGGAGCTCATAAAATGTGCAACCGGCCATGTTAGCTGTCAGGCCCCGCCCCCCGACGCAGACTTTTTTTAAAAATGTTTTGGTGTGGATGGTATTGTCTGTAATGAAGATGTTGAGGTCTAAAAAATTAATAGATTCCTTACTTGTTTCGTGGGTTAGGGTAATGCCTCTATTGTTGATGTTGAGGTGGTGGATAAAAGAGTTAAAAAGAGCTTCTGTGCCATCCCAGATAAAAAACAAATCGTCTATATATCTAAAATATGTTACAAGGTTCGTACACCAAGCGTGCCTTCCCCATATGGCCGTGGATTCCCAGTCGGCCATAAAGAGGTTGGCATAGCTTGGCGCGAACCTTGTATCCATCGCAGTGCCTTGTTTTTGTAGGTAAAAGGAGTCAAAAAACAAAAAATAGTTGTTGGTTAAAATGATATTAATACCTTCTAAAATAAAATCTATTTGGGCATGGGGGATTCTGTTTTCTTTAGTTAAAATTTCTCTGATTGCCTGGCATCCTATATGGTGGGGTATAATCGTGTATAGGGATTGGACATCACAAGTAGCTAAAATGTAATTAGTTTGCCATTTGAATTTGTCTAAAAACGTAGTAGTGACATAGAGTCTTTTAGGTAAGAGCGCATTAATTTAACGGATGGTTGGAGGAGTATGTCAATGTATTCTGACAGATTGCAGAGTAGGGAATTTATCCCTGACACGATGGGTCTGCCAGGGGGGTTATTAATATTTTTATGTATCTTTGGTAAAAAGTATATGACAGGGAGTTTAGGGTATTTGATGTTAAGATAGTTGTATTCGTTTTTGGTTAGGATGCCAGAATCCAAGCCTTTTTGTAAAAAAGTGGATAGGGTGATTTGGATGGTAGGGGTGGGGTCAGAGGGTAGTTTGTTATATGTTTCTGTATCATGTAGTTGTCTATGTGCCTCATCTATGTACATCTTGCTAGATAGGATAACAATCCCATCTCCTTTATCTGCCGGCTTTATGACAATATCTTTGTCTTCTTGTAGTTGTTTCAGTGTGTTGCGCTCGGCATGGGTGAGATTGTGTGAGTCATATTTGTTATATTTAATTTTTTCAAAGTCTTTTAACACAAGTTTTTCGAACATGATGAGGGGTGCAGATTTGCAGTAGGAAGGGTAAAATTTGGATTTTTCTTTCAAATGAGTGTTGATGTTATTGGGGTTATTGATACTAGGCGTGGGGGGTGGAGAATTGGTTGTGGTGGGTAATTTGTCGTTAAAAAATCTCTTTAGGGTAGCTTTGTGAACAAATTTGTTGATGTCTAAAAAGGCTTTGAAAGATTTAAAAGGGTTAGTCGGTGCAAATTTCATACCTTTATTAAGGACGGTTATTTGGGTGGCGGATAAGATTTTGTTGGACAGATTAAAAATACCGTTGTAGGATGGTATTATAACGTTATAATGGTTCGTGGAGTGAGTTTATATAGTCTATATACTGAACACAGGATGGGTTTTAATAAAAGGGGTTAGTTTGTAACAGTGTGCAAAGGGTTCTTATAACAGTCTCCAACCCACTGCTCAGCTGCAGATAATCAGCTGTAGCAGTGGGAATAAACTTCTCCCTGCTTGGTAGGTAAAGGGGGACTGCTGGCTTCCTCCCTGGAAGCAGGTAGGAGATAGGCTCTCTCACTGGAGGCTCTCCAGTGAGAGAGTCAAGGAGACTGAGCACTGGGAGTGCAAAAGGAAAGTAGTCAAGGCTGGCTTGGAGCACTGGGAGTACAGAAAGAAAAGCAACAGGCTGACTAAGCACTGGAGTGCAGAGAGCTGACAAAGACACTAGGTTGGTGAAACCAATATTGTTTTATTTTAGTTTAACCCCTGAGAGATAGGGAACCTGATGTTAGTCAGATGAGCTAGGTTTTTGTTTATAGGGATTTGTGTTATATTTATGTTTTCATTTGCTGCTGTCTCCTGTGTGGACTTACAAATAAAGTGCCTGGATTATATGAAAATAAAAAGACTGTGCCTGTTGTTTACCACAGAGGACCGTGCTATCTGCAAACAAGCATCACACCCCATAAAACCACTTCAAATAATGACAGACAATTTCTTGGAGAAAACAGGCCACAGCATTTATTAACACAGCCAAATACTGTATAACTCCTTTAATGTATAACGAAATAATAAATATAAATTAACATAAACAATTTGCATATAGTCATACAGTAACCGAAGAAACCATCCTTTCCAATCTCACCTCCCCCCCTCGGCATAATAAAAACATCTTCCTTTTAAGGGCTCCCCACCGGCTGGTTTTCCGCTTGGTGGGGCCCAACCATAATGCTCCCCACCGGTCGACTTACAACCCAGTGGGGACACGTCCAACCTGGTACCTCCTCCAGAGACAGGGCGAGGATGAGACCCGGCTATTATCCCCCTTTTTTATCTAATCTACCAAACCATACCTTATTTGGCAAGGACAACCCCCCGTGCCCAAAGCAGCAAAGGGAGGGTGGGCGGGAAACTTGTTGCTGGCCCGGCTCCTAAGTGGCACTGAGGTCAGTCTGATCTGTCACCACCCACTTCCTCACATCTCACACTCCCACACGTAGCACATAGCCAATCATGCATCATCCATCCCACACTCATATGTGCCCCTGTCCGCTAAACTGTGCACTCTCCCTGGGGCCTGATGTGAGAGAGGCTGGACTTGATGGGTGCATGTCTCTTTTCAGCCTATGTAACTATGTAAAGTGATATTCAATTCCCCCCCCCATGTAACGCAATTTCACAGTGACCCCAATATAAGTAATTAGCTTTCAGCTCTAAGAAACATAATTTATCTGTCTTTCCTGACAGTATCTTAGTGAGCAGCTGAAGGGAAAGCTAATGACCGTATCCACGTGTTCCTCAGCGGATGTGCAAGCTGCCTTCAACGGTATCATTACCCGTATTCAGAGATAGTAAGTACATGCCTATCTATGATGTGTTTCACATCGACCTGTATGCCTTCCTATGCCCTAGTATCAGATATAGTAAACGACCTGTATGCCTTTCTACCCCTGTACCTGAGTAGGTAATTTATTTATCAATCAATACACATTTTTACACAAAACATGGGGTTCCTGTGCCCATGCTAACAAATGGTGTCCCAAGCACGTAGGTCAGAGGTGGCAAGCCAGATTTTGATGGAAGACAAGTTTTCAGCAGGTTGCGGTTATTCTTCAATCCGGCGCAGAGTTTCATGACGCTGCAGAGAAATTCCCCGTCACCCAAAACAATTGCGTTTTATTTGAATACTTGGCTGTCGCCCAGGTCCAGTATATCATTGAATGCCTCTCCACCTCCTCTATCTCCACTCCAAAAAGCACTCTTGCTAGGTGGTCTAAGGACCAAGAGCGCTTGTGTCAAAGTTTTAGTGGATCGCAGCTGGTCTGTGATGCAAGCCAGGGTTCCAGGGTGTTTGCTGGTTTCTCCCCGTCTGGCGCGTCATGTCTCCATAGTCTTCCTGCAGGTCATTTATGCTCCTGAAGGCTGCTAGGACTGGCGCTGGACTGGGAGGCACAAGTTGAAGGAGAAAAACATAGTGATTACAGCTCTTCTTAGAGGAAGGTGGAGGTTAGGAGCCAAGTACAGTCACTTGGTGACTGGGTGGTCTGTCAGAGTGAGAAACCTGCACCCAATCATCCCATGTGACTCAGTAATAGTGAGTAACCTGCACCCATTGGTCCTACGTGACTCAGTGGTAGCTGAATTGACCTGCTGTCCTCCCCACATATGTCTTGCTGTGTTTATTGTTAAGGATATTTATTGTTATTTGGTCATGGTGTTTAATTATTTCCTTTCTTTGCAGCTGTAACTGCAATTCTTTAATGCCACCTCCGGTGAGGGTCCTTATTGCTGGAGATCAAAGTTACCTGAGTGTAATCCTTAGATTCTTTGTGGAGCAACTAGCAGGGAAAACACCAGACTGGCTGAACTATCTACGCTTCCTCATTCTGCCACTAGGTGAGAAATTACATATTTCTACCAACCATAATTCATCTCTGTTAGTACTACCCATAATCCATCTCTGCTAGTTCTACCCATAATCCATCTCTGCTAGTTTTACCCATAATCCATCTTTGCTAGTACTGCCCATAATTCATCACTGCTAGTACTACCCATAATTCATCCCTTCTCCTTGTGTAACCCACTTTACATTCCCCGATAGGAAGAGCCTCGCTCCCTGTGTAACCCACTTTACATTCCCCGATAGGAAGAGCCTCGCTCCTTGTGTAACCCATTTTACATTCCCCGATAGGAAGAGGCTCGCTCCCTGTGTAACCCACTTTACATTCCCCGATAGGAAGAGCCTCGCTCCCTGTGTAACCCACTTTACATTCCTCTGTAGGAAGAGGCTCGCTCTCTGTGTAACCCACTTTAACATTCCTCGATAGGAAGAGGCTTGCTCCCTGTGTAACCCACTTTACATTTCTCGATAGGAAGAGCCTCGCTCCCTGTGTAACCCACTTTACATTCCCCGATAGGAAGAGCTTCGCTTTCTGTGTAACCCGCTTTACATTCCTCGGTAGGAAGAGGCTCGCTCTCTGTGTAACCCAATTTACATTTCTCGATAGGAAGAGCGTCGCTCCCTGTTGTAGCGTTGCTGCAATATTAAATCCCAATATCTCCGCTGGTACAGAAAGTAATCCAAGGAAAGCGCTGAAAATGAAGGCAATATCCCAAATCCCCCAGTAACTGGACAAAACACAGTTCTGGGAGTCAACTGATGATTTTATTCACAAGCTCCAATATTTATGTGATTCCCCATGCAAGGGGTTTTCTTAGTCACTTTACAGGGGTTGTACAGTAGAGGACTACATGGGGAACTGAACATGCAGGACATTTTTCCCACCATGCACTGCTGTACGAGAGGGATACTCCCACAGAATATCCTGTTAAGTGGATTATCCCTCCATACAGCAGAACCGGCTTTTCACACAAAAATATGTAACCGTTCGGCAGATAGCTGGGGTCTGAGCGCACACTTTGGGAAAGTACCGCTCAGATCCCAGCATAAATAACCGAACGCCGCACAAAATACATTTTACCACCAACTTTTCAGAAAGTCACGAATACATAGGTTGGAAGAAAGTACAGAAAGACCGGCGCTCCCGAACGGCCTGGAAGTCCAGCGGTGTTCGTGCTGTTGAGTAGCCGATTTTAGTTCCAGGCACTCGACGACCAAACACCGCTGGGCTAAAAGGAAATCCAAGATGGACGCCACCGCGTGGTCGGTAGCCGAACGACGGCCACCCGGGAAATCAATTAGCAGCCGATTGATACAATGTTGCAACCGGTTAATGGAAGCTCCCATTCGGTACTTTGTTCGTTTCACGAACAGTGTGGAAAGTCACTGTTCGTGAAACTACCATATGAATGCTAGCGGCTTTCGGCTGTTTGCATACGAATGCTCTTTATTACAGGTATAGACGAATACATAAACTAACAGAATTGGACCAGCTTTTCTAGGACAACTTGTAGACATATAATAACATAATCTGAAGTGGCTAGGTTTGCCACAATGCTCCCCCAGAACCAAGCTGGCATACACAGTCTGATCCCAACGGATTGGCTTAGGGATGTCCGGAGGAGTACTCACAGATCACTTTTCAAGTTCAGTTTGTCTGGATAACCCGTCGGCGTTACCATTTTGCTTCCCTGGGCGGTAATGAATAGTAAAGTCAAAAGGCTGCAGCGCCAAACTCCAGCGCAGCAGCCTGGCATTGTCCACAGCCACGCGGTTAAGCCACACCAACGGGTTGTGATCTGTGAGTAAGGAGAAAGGTTGTCCATATAAATGAGGCTGTAGCTTTTTGTGGGCCCACACCATGGCCAGGCATTCTTTCTCAATGGCGGCGTAGCTTACTTCACATGGTAATAACTTTCTGCTTAAGTAAGCTACGGGATGTTCTCCGCCATCTGCTCCAACTTGGCTCAGCACTGCTCCCAATCCAAACATTGAAGCGTCTGTGTGGACAAGAAATAGTTTAGTTGGATCAGGAGCAGCAAGTACAGGGGCATTGGTTAGAGCAGTCTTGAGTTGTTGAAATGCCTGATCACACTCTGGGGCCCAGATGACCTGTCGAGGAAGATTTTTTGGGTCAAGTCAGTCAGGGGTTTGGCCAGGGCACTGTAATTGGGTACGAACTTCAGGTAGTATCCTGCGGTACCCAGGAAGGCTAACACTTTTGTCTGGGGGGTAAGCCACTTAGCTACAGCCTCTATTTTGGCTGTTTCCGGTTTTTGCTGCCCACTCCCTACTTGCTGCCCACTCCCTACTCTGTACCTCTGCCATCACTTGCTGTGTTTTAGCGTCAACCCTGCCTCTCCAATACAGTCAATGACAGCTCCAATATGCCTCAGATGGTCTGACCATGTCTGGCTATAGATGGCGATATTGTCCAGGTATCCACATGCATACTCCTGGAACCCATCCAGCAGCCGATCTACCATCCTTTGAAAGGTAGCCGGAGCGTTTTTCGTCCCGAATGGCATGACTCGAAACTGGTACAGGCCAAACGGGGTGACAAACGCCGACTTGGGGATGGCATCCTCGGCCAAAGGAATCTGCCAGTACCCTTTGCATAAGTCTATCGTAGTGAGGTACTGGCCTTGTGCCATTTTATCTAGCAGCTCGTCTATCCAGGGCATTGGGTAGGCATCAGACACTGTTTTGTCATTTAGCCTCCGGTAGTCAGCACAGAACCGTGCCATCCTTCTTGGGTACTAGCACTACCGGCGATGCCCAGGGGCTATTGGAATGTTCAATAACCCCTAGCTGCAACATCTCCTTAATTTCCTTCCACATATGTTCCCTGACTGCTTCAGGGATACGATATGGGGTCTGCCGCATAGGTAGCTGTCCTGGGGTCTCTATTCGGTGAGTGGCTAGCGGGGTGTACCCTGGTAAATTGGAGAAAGTGACTCCCTTAGCCGCAATTAACTCCTGTACCTAGGCACGCTCCTGAGGACCTAGCCACTCCCCCAGCTGAACACCAGTGGAGGTCTCTGCCTGATCTTCTCACTCTAATAAATTGGGGAGCAGAAAATTCTCCTGATCCTCAGAGGCTGATGCGCATATAGCCGCCACGTCCTCTATCCTCTCATGGTAGGGTTTGAGCATATTCACGTGGAGCATGCGTCTCTTCCCTACCCCTGAGCAGGGGCCAATTACATAGGTGGTGTTCCACCACCTGGTATGGGCCTTGCCAGACAGCCTGCAGCTTGTCATTGTGGACAGGATTTAAAATCAAAACTTTCTGTCCCACTTGAAAGCTGCGGTCCCTGGCTCCCCTATCATACCATCAGCGCTGCCGTTGTTTACCCGTACGGTCTGGGTTAGTGCCTCGAGGTGGTCCCTGAACTCCAGCACATGTGGTACAATGGGTATCCCATCTGCACTGCTTTCCCCTTCCCAATGCTCTCTAATTAAATCCAGGGGTCCTCTCACCCTTCTCCCAAACAATAATTCAAAGGGGGAAAACCCGGTGGACTCTTGAGGTACCTCTCTGTAGGCCAACAGCAGATGGGGTTAGAATTGCTCCCAGTCCTTACGGGCCTCTCCAAATGTACGGAGCATCTGCTTTAAAGTTCCATTGAACCTTTCACATAACCCATTAGACTGAGGATAGTAAGCAGAATTCACAATAGGCTTAATGCCACATATTTTCCATAGTTGGTGGGTTACTTCGGCCGTGAATTGCGTACCCCTATCTGAGATTATCTCCTGGGCGAACCCCACCCGGGAGAAGACTTTCATTAAGGCTTCGGCCACCGTCTCGGCGTGGATATTAGAGAGGGCTACTGCCTCGGGGTATCTGGTGGCGTAATCCACCACGGTCAAGATGTACTTCTTGCCGGAGGGACTGGGTTTGGGTAAGGGTCCTACTATGTCTATGGCCACCCTACTAAACGGCTCTTCTATGATGGGTACCGGGCATAATTTGGCCTTGTGTCGGTCACCCCTTTTGCCTACTCTCTGACAGATGTCACACGTCTGGCAGTATTGCCTCACATCTTTAGATATACCTGACCAGAAGAATGCATGGGTCAGTCGGTATCTAGTTCGGGTCATACCCTGATGCCCAGACCACGGAATGTCATGAGCGATCCTAAGGAGTTCCTGTCGATATTTCTGGGGTACTACCAGCTGTCTAGTAGTAACATTTACAGATCCCCCCACTACCCTATCAGCAATACGGTACAATAACCCCTTTTCCCAAGCATACCGCTCCCCCTCTAATCCTGCCTGATCCGAGGTCACCCTATCTCTATACACTTTCAACGTAGGGTCTACCTTAACCTCTGCCCCAAATTCAGTTGGGGTATCCCAGGGAACATGAGTCATGGGGGGTACATTGTCTCTTACCTGAGCCTCAATGTGTGTGGATGAAGCCGTGGTGTGAGCCTGTTGCCTTGTGGTTACCGGGTGCACCTCTTGGAGTGGGGCTTGAGGTACAAAAGTGGAAGTCATTCGGCCCAGGTCGTTTCCCAATACGACATCTGGTGGCAGTTTTTGCATCAGGCCCACCTCCACCATCCCTTCCACCACACCCCGATTCAAGTGTACTTTTGCGGTTGGCAATCGGTACATCGCTCCCCCTGCTACTCGGACTGCCACGGATCTGCCTGGAACCAAATTAATTGCTACTAGAGTCAGAGTGGCCCCCGAATCTCGGAGCCCTTGGACCTCCTTCCCCTCCAAGGTTACCATCTGGCGATGAGGGTGCCTATTGTCTATGGCTTGCACAGACATCACATCATGCAATATTCCCAGGGGCTCTTCTGTGTGATTAAACAGTAGCTCCTGGGGTGCTGGCTCTGCTTGGTAGTGGTGCTGGGTTCAGTCGTACTTGGCTCCATGCTTGACGGCTCTTGTTCTGCGTACATTCTCTCGCCATGTGGCCCTATTGCTTGCAGGTATGGCACTGAATGTTAGATCGGCCATTGTATCGAGACGGTGGAGTTTGTCCCCCAGTTGCTGGCTGGAATGGGGTTGTTGTGGGTGGGGTAGTGGTAGCTGTAGGAGGTTGGGTGGACGGTCGAGGATACCCTCGATTGAGGTTGCCATAATGTCTCCTGGCGTCATAGTGCTGGTCCGCCAGTCGTGCAGCTTCTGTTAGGGTGAGTGGTTTTCTGTCTCTCACCCATTCTTGTGCCTCTCGTGTCAGACCATTGTAAAATTGCTCCAACAATAGCAGTTGACTTAACTCCTCCATGGTGGTAGCTTGGCTAGCTTGTATCCACCCCTGGGAGGCTTGATCCAGCTTGTGTGCCCACTCTGTGTGGGAATCTTTATCCGGTTTGCGCAGCCCTCGAAACTTGTGCCGGTATGCCTCCGGGGTAATGGCATATCTCTCCAATATGGCCTGTTTTACCCTGGCATAATTTTTGCTGTCCTCTCTGGGAACGGCCCGATATGCTTCTGCTGCCCCACCTGATAATTTGCCTGCCAGTAAAGGTACCCACACTGCCTGCTCCAGATCATGCAGGTCACATAGTCTCTCAAAATCCTGTAGATACCCATCAATCTCATCTTTGTCTTCACAAAACATTTTAAAAGCATGATGTGGTATCTTGGGCTTTACCTGGCTGGTGACTGAAGCAGCAGTAGATTCTGCTCTGGAGGGTGAATCCTGCGGTCTGTGTGCCATCACATACTCCTGCACATCTGCCATCAGTACCGTCAGCATTTCCAGCAGTAATGGCTAGGGTAGGAATTCCAGTCTGGTTCTCATCTCTTTCTGGAATGGGGTCTCTTCCATGTCTAGTGGGGGTGTAGCGCTGCGAGCTCTGTCTCCATCCATCAATTTGGCAATAAGCACAGCTTTTGACTTATTGCTGGCTTTCTTACCCCTGGCTTCCAATAGTTCTTTCAACGTCTGCCGTTTCAATGCAGTATAATCTGTCTCCATTCACCTCTGTGTTCGGTTCTTTGTTGCATACGGATTGCCATTCACTTTCCTGTTCGGTAGTTTCAGTTACCCGAACACCGCTTTTCGGCTGTAAGGTTGGATCCCGTCACTTGCCACCAATTGTAGCGGAGCTGCAATATTAAATCCCAATATCTCCGCTGGTACAGAAAGTAATCCAAGGAAAGCGCTGAAAATGAAGGCAATATCCCAAATCCCCCAGTAACCGGACGAAACACAGTTCTGGGAGTCAACTGACGATTTTATTCACAAGCTCCAGTATTTATGTGATTCCCCATGCAAGGGGTTTCGTTAGTCACTTTACAGGGGTTGTACAGTAGAGGACTACATGGGGAACTGAACATGCAGGACATTTTTCCCACCATGCACTGCTGTACGAGAGGGATACCCCCACAAGAATATCTTGTTAAGTGAATTATCCCTCCGTACAGCAGAACCGACTTTTCACACAAAAATATGTAGCTTATACTTTATTCATGCCATTGTACCGAATGACTGTTCGGCAGATAGCTGGGATCTTAGCGCACACTTTGGGAAAGTACCGCTCAAATCCCAGCATAAATAACCGAACGCCGCACAAAATAAATTTTACCACCAACTTTTCAGAAAGTCACAAATACATAGGTTGGAAGAAAGTACCGAAAGACCGGCGCTCCCGAGCGGCCTGGAAGTCCAGCGGTGTTCGCGCCGTTGAGTAGCCGATTTTAGTTCCAGGCACTCGACGACCAAACACCGCTGGGCTAAAAGGAAATCCAAGATGGCCGCCGCCGCGTGGTCGGTAGCCGAACGACGGCCACCCAGGAAATCAATTAGCAGCCAATTGATACAATGTTGCAACCGGTTAATGGGAGCCACACGACCCCCTGTGTGTGGGCTCCCATTCGGTACTTTGTTCGTTTCACGAACAGTGTGGAAAGTCACTGTTCGTGAAACTACCATATGAAAGCTAGCGGCTTTCGGCTGTTAGCATACGAATGCTCTTTATTACAGGTATAGACGAATACATAAACTAACAGAATTGGACCAGCTTTTCTAGGACAACCTGTAGACATATAATAACATAATCTGAAGTGGCTAGGTTTGCCACACCTGTGTAACCCACTTTACATTCCTCGATAGGAAGAGCCTTGCTCCTTGTTGTTGTGGATCCAAATAATGATCTTTGTTATATTCAGAGGAAGCCCAAATTATTATTACAAGTGCACTTGGAGAAGCGAGAATTAGACACCAGACACCTGTTGGTATTCAAAATAAGCTGTTTTATTCATCAGCTGGGTTTTATACATTAAAAAGAAGTGCTTACGTGCAAATATTCATAGGAAGGGAGTACAGATAAGACATAGGGATTCACGTAATGTACATTTAACAAATAAGTTCCGAAAAAGAACACAAAGATTAGAGAAGAGACATCTCAGGTGGGGGCTATCTACTCCCGGAACTAGACATATATGGTTTTAAGTGTCGTGTGAAGCATCAATCATTTCCTGAGTCCAAGTTAGCCAATTTTAATATAGGATATCATTATATGACACCTATAAGCTTGAGCCTTGGAATCAAGATAAATTCTATCACACTGTGTAACCCACTTTACATTCCCCGATAGGAAAAGCCTCGCTTCCTGTGTAACCCAATTTAAATTCCCAGGATAGGAAGAGCCTCGCTCCCTGTGTAACCCACTTTACATTCCCCGATAGGAAGAGGCTCGCTCTCTGTGTAACTCACTTTACATTCCCCGATACAAAGAGCCTCACTCTCTGTGTAACCCACTTTACATTCCCCGATACAAAGACCCTCGCTCTCTGTGTAACCCACTTTACATTCCCCGATAAGGAGAGCCTTGCTGTTCTAAATATGTTACTATCTACCTCCCCCTGTACTAGCCGTGGCATAAAATTTGTTCTAGGGCATTATTTTGTTTTGCAATTTTCTCTCAGGCCCTCATCCTGTGGCAAAATACCTGGCATCCATCGATAGTAAATACAGCTCCCTGTTCATGGATACCGCTTGGAGGGACCTGTTTAATCAAGGAGAACCCCCCAATTCAGGCAAGTGGGCTGTGACACATTGTCCCCAACATTTTGCTTTGTATGTGAGTGTTGGTAATGTGTGATTTTATTTATTTTATTTATTACTGGTATTTATAAAGCGCCAACAGATTCTGCAGCGCTGTACAATTAGTGGAGGATGTGCAATATACACAGACAAATACAAGAGAGAGCCCTTCCCGCAAGCTGATAACTAGCCATTGAAGCTCTTTTATACAAATTACTTAGCTAGATAGCCCGTGAGCTTACAATTTAAAGGATACCGTGGGGATTTGAGACAAAAGGTAGCAGCGAAAATTTGGAGGTAATGGCTAAAAGAGTTAACAGAGAGAAGCAGCTATTGGTAAATGACAATGATAAAAACCGCACGAACAGAAAACTACAGTGGCAAACTACAGGTATAATTGGAAACCATTCTATATTAACATAGTAGCAATGTAAGAATAAATGAGGTGAAGTATCTTCCAAGCTACAGTCAGTACTTTGGCGTTGTGGGAGTTGCTGCAGGATGTTAAATGCAGAGCATCACAATCACTGTTCCTATGAGTGAGTGTGAGATGAGGCCTTGGCATTGTGGGAGTTGCTGCAAGATGTTAAATTCAGAGCATGAGAGAGTATGAGTGTAAGATGAGACCATTATTTATTAATCTGACTGCAGTAAAGAGTGATTCATTAGACTGTCATCTATCACAAATATTAAATATTCTAAAATCAGGAAATCCCAGGAACATGCAGCTATAATAGTATACAGATTGTGTTAAAAAGTGAATGTGTGTAATCCACAGACCGACTAGACGTGGCAGGACGAGTGGCACAGTATTTGACTGGGGCTTCAGTCTCACACCAGCTCTCCATTTCAGAAGCAATGCTTACGTACAGACAGAGAAGGTGAGATGGCAGCTATAGGGATATGGAATAACGTATGTGAGTATATAGAGTGGCCAGGCACATACCATGTAGTGTGTGTCTGTGGATTGTGCGTTGTGGCTAATACTGTTTTAGTGCGTGTTGTGGCTGATGATGGTTTAATGTGTGTCTTCAGCAAATGAAGGTTTATTGTGTGCCTTAGCTGATGCTGGTTTAGTGTGTGTGCTGTAGCTGCTGCTGGTGTAATCTGTGCCTTGGCTGATGTAGGTTCAGTGTGTGTGCTGTAGCTGGTGTAGTGTGTGCCGTGGCCGAAACTGGTTTAGGGAGTGCCGTGCCTGAGGCTGGTTTAGTGTGTTCCGTGGATGAGGCTGTTGCACCTTGGCTGATTCTGGTATTGTGTGTGCTCCGTGGCTGATGCTGGTTTAGTGTGTGTGATGTTGTTAAGTGTTTGCCATGGCTGAGCCTGGTTTACTGTTTGCCATGGCTGAGGCTGGTTTAGTGTGTGCTGTTGATGATGCTGACTTAGTGTGTGCCATGGCTGAAGCTTGGGCTGATTTGGTGTGTTCCGTGTATAGGGCTGGTTTGGTGTGTGCCGTGTATAGGTCTGGTTTGGTGTGTACAATGGCTGGCTAATACTAGTTTAGCATGTTGTGTGGCTGAGGCTGGTTTATTGTGTGTCATTTCTAAAGCTGGTTTTATGTGCGCCTTGGCTGAAAATGGTTTAGTGTGCGCCTTGGCTGAGAATGATTTAGTGTGAGCCTTGGCTGAGGATGGTTTAGTTTGCGCCATGGCTGCGGATGATTTCGTGTGCGCCGTGGCTGAGGCTGACTTAGTGTGTGCCTTGGTTGAGGCTGACATAGTGTGCGCCTTGGCTGAGGCTGACTTAGTGTGCACCTTGGCTGAGGCTGACTTAGTGTGCACCTTGGTTGAGGCTGACTTAGTGTGTACCTTGGTTGAGGCTGACATAGTGTGCACCTTGGCTGAGGCTGACTTAGTGTGCACCTTGGTTGAGGCTGACTTAGTGTGGACCTTGGTTGAGGCTGACATAGTGTGCGCCTTGGCTGAGGCTGACTTAGTGTGCGCCTTGGTTGAGGCTGACTTAGTGTGCGCCTTGGTTGAGGCTGACTTAGTGTGCGCCTTGGTTGAGGCTGACTTAGTGTGTACCTTGGTTGAGGCTGACATAGTGTGCGCCTTGGCTGAGGCTGACTTAGTGTGCGCCTTGGTTGAGGCTGACTTAGTGTGCGCCTTGGTTGAGGCTGACTTAGTGTGCGCCTTGGTTGAGGCTGACTTAGTGTGCACCTTGGTTGAGGCTGACTTAGTGTGCGCCTTGGCTGAGGCTGACTTAGTGTGCACCTTGGTTGAGGCTGACTTAGTGTGCGCCTTGGTTGAGGCTGACTTAGTGTGCGCCTTGGTTGAGGCTGACTTAGTGTGCGCCTTGGTTGAGGCTGACTTAGTGTGCGCCTTGGTTGAGGCTGACTTAGTGTGCGCCTTGGTTGAGGCTGGTTTTCTGTGTGCTGTGTCTGAGGCTGGTTTTCTGTGTGCTGTGTCTGAGGCTGGTTTAGTGTGTGCCGTGTCTGAGGATGGTTTTCTGTGTGCCGTGTCTGAGGCTGGTTTAGTGTGTGCCGTGTCTGAGGCTGGTTTAGTGTGTGCCGTGGCTGAGGATGGTTTACTGTGTGCCATGGCTGATGCTGACTTAGTGTTTGCCGTGGCTTAACATTTGCTAAATAAGAAGTGTTGATGAGTAATGTACTTTTGTGCTTACTGGGTTTTTGTAACGGCTCCGTATCCTTCCATCCAAGATCCTGAAAAGGGGGAACTGTGTGAGTAAATGGAGGACCATTGATATTTGCTGCTGTTTGTATCTTTGATCTACTGGCAAATAGGTCGTGGCCAGCTGTCTGTCTCTACTTTAGAAGAAAACAAAACTGATCATAGGTCCCTCTGTACCCAGGTGGCCCCACTTCCTCTCCAACATATGTCACTTTTATATAAACAGATTAGAGTTTTCCCTAAACCTGCAACATACAAATATAATTAGAAATACACAGATTTCATCAAGCAGTTTCCTGCAAGGTACCTTCTTAGCTTCTGTCAATAGAAGTAGGTTCTTAAATTAATATAAATGTTCCACCATGACTGTTAGAAACAATAAAAAATAAAGCTTATCCCATGGGCATACAGCAGGCATAATGAGGTCTGATTATATATGTACCAGTCACCCTGCTTGCTGTCCAGCTATTTGTATGGTTCTGCCCAGTGTAATAACCAACTGTGTAAATTCTGACTGGTTTAATGCTTGATTCTCTGTCCCATCGGGTGGGTAAGGTGCCCTCTTTGATGCCAGCCTTGTTTGGTACTCACTGCTCTGTCCTATTGGTTGGTCTCTGTGCCCTGGTTGATGCCAGCTTGGTTCAGTACTCATTGCTCTTCTCTGTTGGTTGGTCTCAGTGCCCGTGCCCTGGTTGATGCCAGCCTGGTTCAGTACTCATTGCTTTCTCCTGTTGGTTGGTCTCAGTGCCCTGTTTAATGCCAACCTGGTTTAGTACTCACTGCTCTGTCCTATTGGTTGGTCTCTGTGCCCTTGTTGATGCCAACCTGGTTTAGTACTCATTGCTCTCTCCTGTTGGTTGGTCTCAGTGTCCTGTTTGATGCCAACCTGGTTTAGTACTCATTGCTCTGTTCTGTTGGTTGGTCTCAGTGCCCTGGTTGATGGGCACAATGAGTACTGGTTCAGTACTCATTGCTCTTTTCTGTTGGTTGGTCTCTGTGCCCTGTTTGATGCCAGCCTGGTTTAGTACTCATTGCTCTGTCCTGTTGGTTGGTCTCAGTGCCCTGGTTGATGCCAGCCTGGTTTAGTACTCATTGCTCTGTCCTGTTGGTTGGTCTCTGTGCCCTGTTTGATGCCAGCCTGGTTCAATACTCTTTGCTCTGTCCTGTTGGTCTCCTTACCTTGGTTGATGCCAGGCCAGTTTAGTACTCATTGCTCTATCCTGTTGGTTGGTCTCAGTGCCCTGGTTGATGCCAGGCTGTTTTAGTACTCATTCCTCTGTCCTGTTGGTTGGTCTCAGTGCCCTGGTTGATGCCAGCCTGGTTTAGTACTCATTGCTCTGTCCTGTTGGTTGGTCTCTGTGCCCTGTTGGATGCCAGCCTGATTCAATACTCCTTGCTCTGTCCTGTTGGTCTCCTTACCTTGGTTGATGCCAGGCCAGTTTAGTACTTATTGCTCTATCCTGTTGGTTGGTCTCAGTGCCCTGGTTGATGCCAGGCTGTTTTAGTACTCATTGTCCTGTCGGTTGGTCTCAGTGCCCTGTTTGATGCCAGCCTGGTTCAATACTCTTTGCTCTGTCCTGTTGGTTGGTCTCCTTACTTGGTTGATGCCAGGCTGGTTTAGTACTCATTGCTCTATCCTGTTGGTTGGTCTCAGTGCCCTGGCTGATGCCAGCCTGGTTTAGTACTCATTGCTCTGTCCTGTTGGTTGTTCTCCGTGCCCTGTTTGATGCTAGCCTGGTTTAGTATGCATTGTTCTCTGTGCCCTGTTTGATGCAAAGCCTGGTTCAGTACTCACTGCTCTGTCCTGTTGGTTGTTCTCCATGCCCTGTTTGATGCTAGCCTGGTTCAGTACTCATTGCTCTGTCCTGTTGGTTGTTCTTCGTGCCCTGTTTGATGCAAAGCCTGGTTCAGTACTCATTGCTCTGTCCTGTTGGTTGTTCTCCGTGCCCTGTTTGATGCAAAGCCTGGTTCAGTACTCACTGCTCTGTCCTGTTGGTTGTTCTCTGTGCCCTGTTTGTTGCCAGCTTGGTTCAGTACTCATTGCTCTGTCCTGTTGGTTGGTCTCCAGCCCTGTTTGATGCCAGCCTGGTTCAGTACTCATTGCTGTTGGCTGGTCTCCAGCCCTGGTTGATGCCAGCCTGGTTTAGTACTCATTGCGGTCTCCTTGCTGACATTATCAGAATTTCTGATTTCACCCAAAGGGAAAGCACTGGATTTGCTGAAATTGGCAAGGAGGCAGGACGGGGCGGGGGTCAAACGCTGGCTTGGCCAATCAACACCTCCTCATACAGATTAATTTATTCAGTGCATTTCTATGAGAAAAGGTCAGTGGCAGTGCAACAGACTGTGCAGCACTGCCCCAGGAAGCACCTCCAGTGGCCATCTGAGGAGTGACCACTGAAAAATCCTCAGATGTGTGCAAGTACGCATCAAGACAAGGAGACAATACAACAAGTGTGTGTGTGTGTGTGTGTGTGTGTATATATATATATATATATATATATATATATATATTTGGTGTTTTAAGTTGGATAAGTATGTGTGTGGAATTACACTCACATTTTATGGAGCCTCTTGAAGGCTCCTGGTAGATAGCATGAAGTGGTATAATCCCCATACATTGGTATGTTAGTAGCTGAGGTTCTAACGGTGGTATCATGTGAATAAAAACAAAAATAAAATATATTATCCACTGTAGTATTAAAAGATCATTTAAAGTGTACTCACTGATGTAGAGCAAAATACCATTTTACTCAATCCTCAGGGCATAGGTGGTACATTCCCCACCAACGAAAATGGTGTCCAAACATCAGGAAAAGACAGAATGGTCCAGGAATATTAGAAAACTCATTAATTTTATTTGATAGTTCAATAAAAATAAAAAAATAAATAAAAAAAAACAAGTAAAACAGAGCAAAATATAACACTAACATGTTTCATCTATTGGCAAGGCTTTCTCAAAGTGTTACAGATCCCTGGACACAAACTGTATAGCAGGGCACAAATTATAATTTGGCATGGGGGGCAGGGCAGAGTAGCCCTGCTGGCTGGCTGCACGTCAGAACAGCTCCCGAGGGTTCTAGACTAAAATCAATGAAAAACATGAAACCTGAGTGTTCAGAGCACTGAAGAAGACTCCAGCTGGAGTTGAAACACGTTTGCTGCTAGTCCAAAGATATCGATTTAGCCTTTTTAGACACCCTCCTGCATATTATATAGAGCCTGGAACGGCTCCAAATCCTGTTTTACTCTACATAAGGGGTCTATCATTATATATATATATATATATACAAATATATATATATATATATGTTCACATTTTGCACTATGTTATGTTATTTGTGTTTTTTAGATTGATCCTGAATTGTCATTTCGTTGACTGTTGCAGTATTTATTCTATTGTTTATTATTTATCTCTAAGAGTTGTGGGATACACTTTTCACTGCACCAGCAATTTTATATTTGTGATAATTGGTAGCGCCAATACACCTTGATTTATTTGTATTTTTATTTGATTGCGTGTTGTTTCCGGTATCAGAGACTGGTGCGGAAAACATAACATGTAAACTTAAGGATAACATTAAAAAGAAAACAAAAGTATATTGCTCTTGTGTAGTTGCTGGTGTTGCATTTTGCATTGAGTCCTTGGGGACTTTGTGATATTCATTTTTTACCAGTGCCAGTCAAGCAGTCAGACCTGCTGGCTCCTTCGTTCGAGGGGTGAACGGCACAGAGTTGGCTGGGTCCCATGTCCGACAGGGGATTCTTGTATTCGTGGTCGTATCTGGGAGTCCCAGCTTGGCGAGCAATGCAGGTACTCCGGTGTCCGCTGCTATCTTGTGGATTGTCCCGTGGGGTGATAATTAGGGTTCATGATATCCCTACTGGCTGTATTAGGCAAGTTGGGCAGGCATGGGAGGCGATAAAGCCCGTCAAGAGTGATTTTTCTGGCAGTCGTGGATGGCGGCTAAGAGTCTGCTCACGTAGTGTGACAGTTCATCTGTGGAGATGTCAGGGGGTACCCCATGTAGCTTGATGTAGTTGTGGCGGGCGCGGTCTTCATAGGCCATTTGCAGGGAGAGCCCTTGTTGGGTGGTCTGCAGTTGTACTGCATCTTTCGTGTGTCATTTCAGTTTGAATGTCCATGATGTTCTCCTCTGTCACCTGCACCCTTTCAGTTACAGCCTGCATGTCCACTTTAAGCAATCCCATATTTGTTGCCAGCGTTTTCTTAATGTCTTGCACCCAGTTTTGCAGGTCTTGTTTAGTAGCAAGCATGTTATCTGGTGCAACAGGCTGCGGTATGCTCTCCATGTCTGGCTCCGATCGTGTTTACGTGTGGGCCGGACAGCGGGATGGTGTTGGGAAATGAGGGCCCTCTGCGGTGGCCATTTTGGGTTGTACTTGGCGCTGCAGTTGGGCTCCTATGTCGGGTTGTTCTGACGACAAACCGTGCTGCAGTTTCTGTGTGTGTCTCCCGATATTTGTTGGGGTAGTGAGGTATGTCAGAGGGAGGTCTCCTTCTGGGTCGGGCTCACCACATTCCAAGACTCCGTCGAGGATGTACTGCAGTCCGGACATGGTCAGCGAGGGATAAGTCTTAGGCCGTCGTTTCACCTTGCCAGACCTCGGTGCATGAAAGAAAGGTATCAATCTGTGCATCCCGCGGTCTAGATGCTGATTGCCAGTCAGTATAGACATCTCGAGATGTCACCAGGATCTAGCAGGTATGGTGTCTGCTCTGCTTCGGGTTCAAGCTCTGCCCCCTATGCTTTTTTCATTTAGCTATTCTCATTTGTTTATTATGTGACAAGTTTTAATTACACCGGCACTGCAGCCTTGTTATAAATGGCTTTATGTATCTCTAAGTTCTTAGGGACTTCTGTAGTTTGTTTGTTTTTGCTTGATGCCCTGTACCTACACCTTATATTAATCTGTATTTTTTGTTCTGTTATCATACGGTAAAAAAGATAAATTGAAAAAAAAACGCTTAAAGGCACAATAAAGTCACTAGAACCACTAAAGATTTACGTACCTGCAGAGAAAATGAAATGCTTACATTGCTGAAACCAAACAAAAGTGTAAAAGTGCACACAATGCAACAATGCACAACGCGGCAATCCTGGTCGGGGGCCTGGGGTGCTCGAAACCCCAGCAGTCCCCCTGCAGCAGGTCCGTCCATCGCAGCCCTTCCAGGGTCATGTGATCACCATGATTACATGGCCACAATAGCAGTCTATGGAGCTGCCAGCAGGACAGTCTGAGCTGTCAGACAGTCCCCCAGGCAGCTAAAAGTAAAAATAATAAAATAATAAAATTAGATATTATACATATGTTATATATTTAAAATATATCATAAAATAATGAAAGCATTTTATAATATATTATACATATATAATGCATATTTGTGGTCACGGCATAAAGCTGTAGCATTAGTAACATAAGACAAACAGGGAATGGAAATGTCAGTTGTGGTGTGCCAGAACTGACAAGGTAGTAGGCCTGAAATAAAAGAGGGCCTACCTTATGAAATGCTTATAAAAAGGAGGTGTGGTGGGTGGGACAACTCGCCAGACCTAACAGGTAATGAGGGAAGGGCTGGTGCTCCTTAAGAAGGGGAACCAAGCCCCTCCCACAACTTCAGGCCACGCCTTCCATTTGTGGTCACAGCATAAAGCCGTAGCATTAGTAACATAAAACAAACAGGGAATGGAAATGTCAGTTGTGGTGTGCCGGAACTGACGAGGTAGTAGGTCTGAAATAAAAAAGGGCAAAAAAGATATAAACCAGTTTATTCATCCTACAAATACATCATAGCATATCACATATTCATAGTCTTGAATGCTAGGCACACCTCTTGTATTGGCTGAGGGATGTATCTGGTGTAAGCCGTGGATTTCCATCGGCCTAAAATTTTAATGATGTGAGCCGGGATATTCTTATTAGAAGCTGTAGTGGCGGCTCCTATTCTAAATGAGTGACCAGAGTAGTTTTCTGGGTTCAATCCTAAACGGACCAACAACATTCTAACATACACCATGAATTTACTCGTAGTGAGCTTATTACCGTGTAAGGTCAGGAGTGGTTGTGTTGGAGCTATTGTACAGAAGGAAAGATATTTGTCGAAAACTTCCACCGGACATCATTTATTACCAGTGGGGTACAGTAACCGTCTGTGCTTTGGCGCTAGTTTTGGGATAGCAGATAGTGATCTTGTACCTTCACCAGGTATGACCTTGTGATGAATTTGGGGGAGTTATAGTTAGTAGTGGTGAACTCTTTGGGCCGAAGAAAACCGTAAAAGGCCAAATAGATGGCTGTTTTAATTATACGATTAGTATGAGCTTCGAATGGTGAGGTGTCTAGCAGATTTGACAGTGAATGAAACAATAGATCGTGGATGGTTAGTCTGGACGGTGAGGGTATAGGGGTGGAGTCTTTAATACCTTTAAGTATGGCTTTAACTTGGTAGGATGACAGAAAGCGTTGTCTATTAGGCCAAGTGGTGAGGACGTGATGTTGAATACCTGTGATATACAACTTAATGGTATTGAATTATATTGTTAGATGAAGGTGGCAAAAAGAAATGAATGCGATGATTGTCTCCATGGAAAATTGGTCAGTAATTTTAAAGTTCAGCAAGAATCTATTGAAAATATGAAACGCTCTGCCATATGCCTTCCTGGTGTTATCGGAAAGACCGAGTTGCGAGAGTTGTTGCCCGTGATAGAGCAGTTCTTTTGGTCCCAAACCATTTCCTGCCACTGCGGTACTGGAGTTGGTGTCAGGGTAGCTGTTGGTAGTGCTGCCCGGAACTCCCTTGTTTACAACGTGGCACGTTGCCATGTTGTCCGAGAAGCAACGCACCGTATTCCCAGACCAGCAAGCTCCCCACTTAACTGCTGCTGCCACAATGGGATAGAGCTCAAATAAGGCTGATGTGTCCTTCAACTTGGGGATCTCAGAAATTTCCCCCGGCCATTTACCCCACATCCATTCATTGCCACAAATAGCGGCAAATCCTGAAGTGGCAGCGGCATCCGTCCAGACTGACACCGACTTATCTGACCATACCGGGATAAAAATGCTTTTCCCATTCCAATTTAGCAAAAATTCCCTCCACATATGTAGGTCAGCGGTGGCATGTACGTCTAACGTAATGCGGGAGGCATCAGATTGCAATAGGAGAAATAGGCTAAGCAAACAGGATATGAACGCTCTCCCCTGTGGAATCATTTTCATAGCGAAATTTAGTGAACCCAACAGGGGTTGTAACTCCTTCCTATTACATGAGCCACCTGCTAGGTAAAGGTCGATGGCTGCCAGGATGCGTATGTACAGAGTCCAGCACCACCCCCAAGAAGTTGATGATCGTATCTGGACCTTCAGTCTTTGTTGGTGAAACAGGTACTCCTAGTTGTGTGAACAGTCGTGTTATGGACAGGAGGCTACTAGGAGGTACCAGGTTCCTTTCTATGGTCAGGAAATCGTCCAGGTAATGGATCACGGCGGGGCATTTACAGATGTTAAGCAGCATCCAGCACAACGTCTCAGCAAATATATCAAAAATCCTGGGGCTGCTCTTAGAACCAAACGTGAGGCGCGTAAAAAAATAATATGAACCTTGCCACTTAAATGCCACAGGGAAGGGTGGATAGGGATTAACTTAAAAGCATTTACAATATCCATTTTACTCAGCCATGCCCCTACCCCGGCCGAGAGGATGGCAGTGACCGCATTATCTATGGTAGCATATTGGAGGGAAAATTCTTCTGATGGAATTAGTGAATTGAGACTTGGGGTAGGTGATGCATGGGGAGCAGATAGGTTGAGAATTAACCTTTGTTTATTGGAAGATTTATTAGTGACCAGTACTATGGGGTTAGTTCGCCAAACCGCGAAAGGCGGGGAGTCGAAAGGGCCTATTAAGAAACCTTGGTCAACTTCCTTTTGGAGAAGTAGGTCAATAGTCGGGAGCTGCTTGGGCTGTCTGTAAGTTTTTACATTCCAAGATTCCCGTAGGCATGTGAATAATACCCGTGTGAAACCCCAAAGTAAAACTTGCCACCAAAAACTCAACGAGATGTCGAGATGGGTGACCACACAAAAGCTCTTCCAGTAGGGAGACATTAAGAGACAATAAGTACTTCTTAGGATAAAATTTATTGGGGCACAATACTTTGGAGTGAGCCCTGAAACATTGGGAGCAGACATGCAGTAGTCTGCAGACACTGTATCCGCAAGTGCCAGTGTTAAAATTATTACAGACTTGCGATTGTCCCAAAAACACTATATCACGGCCTAGTTTATCTTTCAGCACCCTGCCTGTTCTCCCAGTGGGCATCACATTAGTAGGAGAAAAAACGGCATTAACCTCTGGAGAGTTAGGGCACAGATTAGCCGTGTGGGAGTTGGATGAGCAAATGGCACAAACTGGGGTTTTGAGGCCCGCAAAGTGTCGACAAAAAAGCTCTGTATCAAGCACACCCCAATCAGCTTGATAATTGAACTGAGATACAGCGGCGACGACTTTGCGGAAAAGGCCACTTAAAAAGACCACGTAAAAAGACGTACCACCGTACTTGTGCCCCAAATCCACCAGCTTGTGGAGATAAAGGTCCAATTCTTCTCTCCTATCCGGATATACAGAGCATATCACATCTCTGTATATCCTGAAAGCCAACACAAATTCGGGAATAGATAGTTTCTGATTCAACCTAGGGTCCCTAGATTTCAACACAACCAACACATCCCCATATGCATAGGTTTTATTTTCAAGGACATCTTGCGAGGCTATAAGAAGTGATACCAGATTGATATCCTTCCCTTCGAAGATGTCCTTTTTAGTGTTTGCAGGCACCATATGTGCCGGATTAAAAATATGTGGGTTTTTCAGACCGGTTTGTATATTACCCGGTAGGGGGTCCAGGCGCACCATATCGACCGGAATGCCTAATGCAGAAGATGACCGTTGCAGGCTGTCTGCATCCATCTTGTCGAGTTTATCCATAATACGACACAAAGAGGTCAGGACTGAGGACAAAACAGTATGCAGATCAAAAGACTGGCTGCCACTGGACCCTTCCCCCGCACCTGAGTCTGTGTATTCATCAGTCTGTATAATTCTGCTTTCCTAGCAGTAGCTGGGAAAGGAATATTCCTCTTCCTTAGTTCGGCAGTGATCCGAGGAATGGTCCATGCCCTGAGTGATTCAGGGCTCGTGTTGTCGTCACCCCGGGATGGAGTGACTGATCTAGCCGGTGTGCTGGGGATGGACAAATCTTCCCCGCCTTCGGGTATTTGTGACATGCTACAACATAAAAATAATATGTTACCTGGGGTCCTACCCTACTGGCTGGTGTAACTAATGCCAAGCGGCAAAAGTATTACTTAGTAACGTGACAGGTGAGGCCCTACTAGTTGCCAAGCGGCTTTGAGAGGCACTATCTATGATTTGGCTCGTGTGGGGTACGTGGCCATTGGCATTATGGCAGGGTGATGGCCTCTCCGTAATTCGTAAAAGCATAAGACAGAATGGGAGTGACAAGTGAGGCCCTCTCTATGCAACCAAGCAAGGCGGCTAGCTATGAATTGGCCCGAGGGAATGCTGTACCTCCGAAATGAGGATGGATGTTGGCCTCGCGGGACCACAAAGTAAGGCGTAGAAGGCCAGAAAAACATACCTAGAGGCTCCTATTGTGTATGCCAGTATATCTGTACTGTTACCCGAAAAGGGTAGGTAGGGAGGGAGAAATAATCGAGAAAAACATGACGTACCTGATGAGCAAATTGCAAGATAGTATGATAAGGTGATACAGGCGATTTGTAGCAACCTACGAGAGTAATTTTGAGTTTGTAAGGGTTAAAAATATGTACCCCTCAATCCCCTGCTATCCCGATACCTACCAGTAATTATTCCAACAGTAGGGGACTGGAACCAAATACTCAAAAAGAGCAAGGATGCCTATACCTAGTAATACAGAAAAAACACATATAAGGACCCAGGTCTTGCGTGACCATTAAGGTATAATTAATCGTGATTACTGACCTATGTCAATTGACAAAGTTGGTAGAGTAGCAGCCCACTGTGGAATTGCTGTTTAATACTGAAAACATAAGAGGTCCATAATCATCAAACGGCTAAGCATTGCTCGTGACAATATGTCCTGTATATATATTTGATACTAATATGGTGTGGTGTATGTGTTAATTATAAAACCAGAAAGTATATCGTAGGCCAAAGTATTATAATTGAACCATCCTCCTGATGGCTGAATTGATTCAAGACATATATCCTAACAAGCAAAAATGTGTCACACCTATTGCTACCAAAATCCTCCATAACATGTAATTGTTCCAGCCGTGTTTTCATAACATATGTCTACAAATATTCCGTAATCATACCTAAATCGAAAATGCAATTTATGCCACATGTCATAACCCTTATGACCACCAGGGGTCGTGGAACCAGAACTCGAGAGAGAAATCTGTAATGACAACCAGCCACCAGAGGTCGCCCTAGTACCTATCACAAGTTTTAACATCTAATATTGAAAAAAGTTTCGGCAAACGAGCGGTCATAAGATGACCAGCATATGTAATGAATTGCCCCACATGAATAAACATTTAAACATAGCTATATACCGTATATGAGCCGTAACCGAGTGCCGGCATTCGTGTAATTATGTACCGAACTGCTACCGTGCTTGTGATCATCGTACTAAGATGATGTAAACCGGCCGCGCCAAAAATTGCGATGGCCGTGTAACTTACGATTTTGCCGCAACAAAAAAAAACCTGCAACCGCCCAGCCTAGAGATGAATCCAGCCAGACGAACCCAGAGGAAACAGGACCCTGGAAGCTGACCACAGAGATACACGTAAGCAGAATGGCGTGAGGACCGACCGGAAGTCACGATCTCTCTCCACACAACTCGCCAGACCTAACAGGTAATGAGGGAAGGACTGGTGCTCCTTAAGAAGGGGAACCAAGCCCCTCCCACAACTTCAGGCCACGCCTTCCATATATGGTTTCATTATAAGTGTACTTTGAGATATAGAAAGGCGGAGCCTGAAATTGTGGGAGGGGTTACCCGGCTATTTAAACTCAAGCCCCCTCCAGTACAGGACCGTAACCGCTGGGTTCATTCAGAACCTTTTGACTTCCGGTTCAACCCACCAGGACATCACTCCCACGTGGTCTTTCTACAGTACAAGTTCTCCCCGCTCCGGCCCACAGCCTCATACTGCGGCTGCACCAATTGCAGCACCAATTCCCATCCCGCCCAGTCGCCCTCGCTACCGTGTTCGTGTCTTGACGAACTCATACCTTCACGCTGCTTCGGGTTCCGCTTTAGGGTCATGAACCGTTAGTCTCCCAAAAGGGTACCATTCATACCACATTCAGCCAGACACTCGGCGTTCATTCGTACAGATTACGAACAGATTAATTCACAAACTTTCATTCATACTTACCTTTATGTTCGGTGTTGCGCATAGTGGTCAATTGCCAGCTGTTCCATTGAATACATCCGACCCCTGCCCACTAGCGGCAGATATTATTATGACACCATTAATATATCACTGTTAATTGTTACAAGATACATTCACTTAATTCTGGTTAATTTACATGTACTCATCCCTAATGTGTACTACCCCATTAATAACTACTTACGTTACAAATGTTCAATTATTATCGCATATATGTGGAGTGGTGCATACGCCCTACCTAATAATTCTCTTTAATGTGTCACGTTGGTTTTATTTTCCTGTCACTCATATGTTATGTACTATTCTAAGCTTAACTCTTGGAACGAGCACATTAGTATCACAATAGCTTATACTGTGTAATCATTTTTACGTTAGGTCACAAACTTTCAGCCCCTATTGTTTCCCTTCTCGGAAGTGGCAACTTGCCTAACTCCTAAAGTGTCAAGTTGTTCTCTTATACTCTTGGTACTGTGATCCGTGTTTGCAAATAGCACGGTCCTCTAGGGTAAACAACAGGCACAGGCACTTTATTTGTAAGTCCACACAGGAGACAGCAGCAAATGAAAACATAAATATAACACAAATCCCTATAAACAAAAACCTAGCTCGTCTGAGCACTTACTGATATCAGGTTCCCTATCTCTCAGGGGTTAAACTAGAACAAAACAATATTGGTTTCACCAACCTAGTGTCTTTGTCAGCTCTCTGCACTCCCAGCGCTCAGTCTCCTTGACTCTTTCACTGGAGAAAATAGCCTCTCTCCTACCTGCTTCCAGGGAAAGAGCCAGCAATCTCCCTTTACCTGCCTAGCAGGGAGGGGTTTATGATTATCTGCAGCTGAGCAGTGGGTTGGAGACAGTTCCAAAAAAACTCTGGTCTGGACCTTATTTCTCCCACCATGCTCTCCAAATGCTCCACCACAGGGCCCATAACTAAACATAGCTTTGTGTTGCACACCACACATACAACACATACTTCCCCTGAGGTTAAATGTTTAAGGCCTCTCTGCCTTCACTTTATCAGAGTACGTATTGTAATTTTTCATGCATGATCCAAGAATGCCGCTCCTTATGTATCAACTTACAACCTCCTTAAAAAATACAACGCCCTTATATTCACACATAGGCTGACGTTTCTAGTACTAATCTTGCAGTTATTAGCCCACAAGTTGGGGCATCTGGACTACCCAGTTATTACGTAGTAACACTTAATTCTCACTAATTTTATCTATATCTCTACCACACATAACGTTTGTAACGAACTCCCCTACAAGCATTTCACAGGCCTCACACCCCTGGGAACATTCAATTTCCCCATGCTCCTTTTTCATACAACCACTAAAGTCTGTAAGACCAAATGGTCACTCGTTATGTCTATTCCCACTCATAGGTCACAGTCTCCATGTACAAAT
Source organism: Pelobates cultripes (assembly GCA_933207985.1). NCBI lineage: Eukaryota > Metazoa > Chordata > Amphibia > Anura > Pelobatidae > Pelobates > Pelobates cultripes. Next base: position 376,717,323 of record OW240913.1, on the reverse strand, counting down.
TACCCCAACCTCAGAGGAACTCAAGGATCATTAATCTACTCACTGGTACAGGTATATATTTTGTTTTCCCCTATGTCCCTCGCAAATATTATTATTATGGCAAGAGTTTAACTCTTATCCTCAGGTAGTCTACTTCTAGAACTTCTGCAGGAAATCTATCCCCATTGTTTTACAGAATACCTGGTATTTCGTCCTTCCGATAGGGAAACCGCTTACTACCACAATTTATATATGTGGCAATCACCTGGTACCTGTCTTACACCGATCCCATTCTCTGATAGGGTTAAGTCAACTAGCTCTCCTTTTCTACTACATTCATAGTTAGCTGTAACTTAATCAATTTCCGTGAGGCCAACACCCATCCTCTTACGGAGGTGTTCACCCCTCGGCCCAACACATAGCTAGCGCCTCACATCAACCACTTCTGGTTAACAGTCAGGGCCTCACCTCTCACGTACATCTGCAGGACCCGAGGGAAAAAATATGCAAATTTGTGAAGCTGCAGATTCTGAAGCGCACATTTTCTGTTTATTACTGTACAAAATTATTTGATTTTATTAATTATAATTTGCGGGACCTGCCTGACAACCTAGGCAGACAGCCCAGAGAATTTAATTGGCAAGCCCTATATTTAACCCCGTAACTTTCCAAAACACCATAAAACCTTTACATGGGGATTATTGTTATACTCGGGAGACTTTGTTGAACACAAATATTGCTGGTATCGCTGGTCACTGGTTAGGCCACATCTTGAATATGCTGTGCAATTTTGGGCACCTGTTCTAAAGAAGGATATTATGGCACTAGAAAAAGTGCAGAGGTGGGCTACAAAATTAATAAAAGGAATGGAACATATCAACTATGAAGAAAGGTTAACAAATTTAAACCTCTTTAGTTTAGAAAAATGTTGCCTCAGAGGGGATATGATAACATTATACAAATATATCCGGGGCCTATACAAACCATTGGGTGGAAATCTGTTCACAAATCGTACTTTACATGGAAGAAGAACAATAAGGATGGGGAATTCTCTGCCTGAAGAAATGGTTTTATCAGATTCTATACAGCAACTAGATGCAAAGTTGCAAAAACAGAATATTCAAGGATATAATTTGTAATGCAGAGTAATAGCTTCTTGATCCAAGGATTAATCTGACAGCCATTCTGGGGTCAAGAAGGAATTTCTTTCCTCGTTTGTTGCAAAATTGGAAGTGCTTCAAACTGTTTTTTGGGGGTTTTGCCTTCTTTTGGTTCAACTGCAAAAACCAAATGTGAGGAAGGCTGAACTTGGACACAAGTCTCTTTTCAGCTAACTATGTAAATATGATTGTTTTTAAAAAGTAAAACTTATCACGACGATGATATCACCAGTAAAAGTGGAGTATTTGTTTTTTTTAAAAACACTAGCTTTGGCCAGCGTTTGTGACTAAGTGGCTACTACAAAAGACTGGAAGTACCCCATTTTGAATACCGTGGGTTGTCTACATTTGACAATGGTATGCCATGATGAGGTTAATTCACATTCCTGGGCTACCATATGGTCTCAAAAGGCAACATAGGCCCAGCCAACCAATCTGGCAAACTGAATTGGGCAAGCCCTATATTGACCCTGTAACTTTCCAAAACACCATAAAACCTGTACATACGGGGTGTTGTTATACTCGGGAGACTTCACTGAACACAAATATGAGTGTTTACAACAGTAAAACTTATCACGACGATGAAATCACCAGTAAAAGTGCAGTTTTTGTGTAAAAAAAAATAATGCAAAAAACAAATATGAATGTGAACTTTGGCAAGCGTTTGTTGCTAAGTGGCTACTACAAAAGACCGGGCATACCCCATTACCCTGGGTTCTCTACTTATTTAAATGGTATGTCATGGTGGGGTTCCTTTTTCATTTCTGGTCTGCTATACCGTCTCAAAGGCAACATAGCCAATCTGGCAAACTTTCCAAATCACCATGAAACCTGTACTTGAGGGGTACTGTTGTACTTGTGATGGGGGTAAATTGGCCAGCTTCAAAAATGTCCAAAATAGGACCTGGGTGTATGATGAGCAGCTGTGAAAATTCCAAGTTGGAAAACTGGAATACGCACCCTCCAAAAAGGTCTTTTAGCCCCCAGAGAACCCAACACACCTATATCACAGGTGGTATCACAGCACTCAGGAGATGTTGCTGAACACATATTGGGGTGTTTTTTGGCAGTAACCCTCCATACATTTATTCTCAAATTGCCAGGTGTGTCAAAAAATAAAAAAAATAAACTTTTTTTTTTGGGGGGCATAAATTGGTGGTAAAATGGTTGCATGAAAAGAGTCAAAATACCCCAAGTTTAATACCTTAAGTTGTCTTCCTTTAAAAAATATATACAGTGGTACCAAATTTAATGCGTTCTCCGTTATGTTTCGCATTGCAAAAAATTTGTAAACGAAACGTGGTTTCCCATAGGAATGCACTGAAAACCAATTAATCCGTTCCGGAGGTCAGAAAAAAGTAAAAATGAGCTGGCATGGAAACCAACCCACAATGCAGAGCAAAAGGCATGCAAACGGCAAAGTTCAGCTCCCTTCCTTTCCACCACTTGAGAAATGCACCCAAAAAGTCCCAAAACTGCTGCAAAAAATGTCCAGAATGGCTCCAAAACTCGATGCAAAAACTGCCCCAACACCTCCACACTCAATGCCATGTGCTACCCCTACAGACTTCAGCATGCATGGGGGCGGCGTTATAAACCTACCAGGCGCAATGCATCCTGGGGAAACTTGCTTCGTATTGCGAAAAAAATTTGTAAACCGAGGAATTATTTTCAATGGATTTTCATTTGTAAACTGAAAATTATGTTAACCGAGACGTTTCTAAACCGAGGTACCACTGTACATGTGAAGGGTTATTCAGGGATTCCTGACAGATATGAGTGTTACATTGTGACTTTTGTTAAGTTTAAAAAAAATAATGGTTTGGAAATAGCAAAGTGCTACTTGTACTTATTGCCCTATAACTTGTAAAAAAAAAAGCTAAGGACATATTAAACTTTGGGTATTTCTAAACGCAGGACAAAATCTCGCAACCATTACTCTATCATGATTCTCCTTGATCTTTCTGCTGCCTTTGACACTGTTGATCATCAACAGCTTCTTCTCATTCTCCATAATCTCTGTCTACGAGATACTGCTCTCTCCTAGTGCTCCTCCTACCTTTTCCAGCGCTTTTTCAGTGTTTATTTATCTGGTTCTGCCTCTTCTCCCCAACCCCTCTCTGTTGGTGTCCCCTAAGGTCCTTTGTCCCCTACTGTTCTCCATCTATACTGCTTCCCTTCGTAAACACATCAGCTCCTTTGGCTTCTATTATCATTTACATGCAGATAACAAGCAAATCTACCTGTCCTCTCTTGATCTCGCTCCGCCCATCTTTACTCGTGTCTCTGACTGCCTCTCCGTGATTTCCAATTGGATGGCTGCTCACTTCCTTAAACTCAACCTGTCCAAAACAGAACTTCTGGTCTTTCCTCCCTCAAGTGTTGCTACTCCTGTGTCTCTCTCCCTCCAAGTCAACGGCATCACCATAGAAACTGTGACGGCAGATAAGAAGCATTCGGCCCATCTAGTCTGCCCAATTTTTTTAATATTTTCATTAGTCCCTGGCCTTATCTTATAGTTCGGATTGCCTTATGCATATTCCACACATGCTTAAACTCCTTTACTGTGTTAACCTCTACCACTTCAGCTGGAAGTCTATTCCATGCATCCACTACCCTCTCAGTAAAGTAATGCTTCCTGATATTATTTTTAAACCTTTGTCCCTCTAATTTAAGACTATATCCTCTTGTTGTGGTAATTTTTCTTATTTTAAATATAGTCTCCTCCTTTACTGTGTTAATTCCCTTTATGTTTTTAAATGTTTCTATCATATCCCCCCTATCTCGTCTTTCTTCCAAGCTATACATTTTAAGTTCCTTTCACCTTTCCTTGTTAGTCTTATCCTGCAATCCATTAACCAGTTTAGTAGCCCTTCTCTGAACCCTCTCTAAGGTATCAATATCCTTCTGAAGATACGGTCTCCAGTACTGTGTACAATACTCCAAGTGAGGTCTCACCAGTGTTCTGCACAATGACATGAGCACTTCCCTCTTTCTACTGCTAAAGTAACCGCGGCTGGTTCCCTTATTTACCACTATAACGTCTTAAAGCATAGAACTTAGTATGGCTAACCATACAGATATCTTAGCCATAATTTTATATAGTTAGTGTAAGAGATCCTCTATTTAACATATATAAATAATTGAGAATACAATATAAAATAAGGATTGTCTTGGAAGCAATAAAGTTTTGTCTTTTAGATATTTATTATATAAAAATATAAACATAGACATATAAAATCCATTGCCATAATTTATAGCAGAGTTTATAAGATTAAACTAAATGCTTGCATATATCATTAATAGGTTAACATACCCTCCTGAACATGTTATCATGTCAGCCTCTCTGTCATTTTAAGATGGAGCAGCGTCTGTCTCCAAGTCTCTCCTTAACATTTAAAAGTACACCTATTTATACCTTGAGTGTCGTCATTTTAGGGTCACCGTAGTTCATATATGAAAAGGTAACTTTTTTTTACTTTATTCATTTTAGGACCTCCCTTAACTTGGCAAAAATACAAGTTCATAACTAAATGGTGTATACGTCATGGAAATTTTCCTGACTTAGTTCAAGATGGCATCTTACAGTCTGAACATCTTTATCTACTTAGGGTTACCACAGTATATTGTGTACTTCTAAGTATGCGGCTGCATAACGGCTATGAGGCTTCAAAATCCTATCGAGTAGTCATTGAAAAGTGGCAGGGGCCCCATGTAACCCGAATGGTAGCACCTTGTATTGGAATAATCCCCCCCGATGTCAAAAAAGCTGTCTTTTCTTTTGCTCTGTCTGTAAGAGGTACTTGCCAATAACCCTTCATCAGGTCCAAAGTCATCAGGTACCAAGCCTTACCCAGTCTCTCTATTAGTTCATCAACCCTAGGCATTGGATAAGCATCAAACTTTGACACACCTGATTGTTATCGGACTCCTGACTATCGTGGCCTGGGTCATCTCCTATTAAAGCTGGCATGTGACGTGAGGCTTCAGCCTTCTCTGTTCTTATGCCTTGTCCTTCCCATTCTATGTCAGAAAAAGGAAACACATTTCTAGAATCATCATCATTTGCTACACAATCAGGGGCTTTTCCTGGAGACCCCCTACAAGTCTAAAAATTGGGGAAAATCCCTTCCCAACACTACGTCATAAGCCAATTTATCCACCACCCCCGCTCTATGATTCACAGTACCAAAAAGGCTTTCAAATTTCAGCAAAACTGTAGGATATTCACGTTTGTCACCATGAACACAAATTATACCAATTTTCTAAAATGCATCAACATCGGCTTCAGATACAAGGCATTTTGTTATCAAAGTAGCCATACTTCCTGAGTCTAAAAGAGCTCTAACCTCTTTCCCATTCACCTTTATGGAACATATCTGCGGATTGTGACTACAGTTGGCAACAGCAGATTTCATGTAATTCAGCAAACAAGACAATTGTACATCCTGATTAATCATATTGCATTGCATAGGTTCATCAATCAAGGGACAGTCTCTAGCTTTATGTCCAAGTTCATAACACCGGAAACATTTAATATTATTCTCTGTCCCTCGCCTAGACCCTTTTCCAGGATTAGCATTTCTAGGCATAAGCATATGGGGTCTCTGAGAATATGTCTCTTGTTCCTCTGTGTCTCTGAAACCTTGAAAAATCTTACCAGGTCTTTCAGCAGCTGGAGTCTTAACTCTATGCATAGACTTTGCTTTGTTAAGCCACTGTCTGCCATCTGCAGCAACATATCTTTCCACCAAACTAATTAACTCATCGGCTGATTGTGGATCACTCTGACTGACCCATCGACGCAGTGAAGCAGGTAATCCCCGCAGAAATCTGTCCATCACAAATAGTTCCATGATGTGGCTTGCCGTATTTATTTCTGGTTGTAACCACTTTCTAGCAAGATGTATCAGGTCAAACATCTGGGAGCGGATAGGTTTCTCTTGGTCGAAAGTCCAGGCATGAAATCTTTGGGCACGAACTGCCATAGTCACACCAAGTTGTGCAAGGATCTCAGCCTTCAGTTTGGAGTAGACCCCTGCCTGTGCTGGTTCCAGGTCATAGAATGCCTTCTGGGGTTCTCCAATAAGAAAAGGTGCCAGTATGCTTGCCCACTCACTCACTGGGCACTCTTCTCTCTCAGCTGTCCTCTCAAAAGCTAGAAAGTATGCTTCCACATCATCTGTATGTGTCATCTTCTGCAGGTAACGGCTGGCTCTGATCATCTTAACCTTGGACTACGTCCCATTCCGAAACTCTGCTTAGTCCCTTGGTCAAAGCCTGTATCTCCTTCTGTATCATGCTGGAGGCCTGATGTTGCTCCTCCCTGAGCAGGCGGTTTGCCTCAGCTTGAGCTGCCACAACCTGCTGGATCATGGCATCTGTGTTGGCCTTTTGCGTGATTACCAGTTGCTGTAGGGCTGCAATATTCTCCTGTTGTATGGCTGTGGCCTCCTGCTGTACGGCTGTAGCCTTTTAGCTGTGCCGCTGTAGTTTGCAACAAAACTTTCACAACTTCCTCCATATTCCTCCAGGCTTGTTTGGCTTCCAGTTAATACCCACATGCTTCTTCAGTGCAGTGCTCGCATCCTCCACCATATGTGACAAACTTACTTCCCTGTCTGTGTTTGTCCAGGATCTTTTGGCAACTGCACAGCCCTCTAGAGTTAGGAAGCCAGGCCAAGACAAAGTCTAGTTTCAAAGGCCTCTGGCCTTTTGGCCACATCTGCGGAGTGCCACAGTGGTTTCTTGAATTTCTTGCTTTTACTGACAAGCCTATCACCTCTACCTCGCAGGCCCACTGCCAAGGTGTTCTCTTTGACCTCTCCTTCACCCATCATGTCCGGTCGATCACCAAATCCTGCCACTTCCATCTCAAAAACATAGCTCGCATCCACCCCTATTTAACACCAGACACAGCTATGGTGCTGGTCCATGTCATTGTTCTTTCTCGTCTTGACTACTGCAATACCCTTCTCAGTGGTTTTACGTGTTCCCAGATTGCACCGCTGAAATCTATTATGAATGCGGCGGCAAAGCTCAATTTCCTGTCCGCCCACTCCCATGCCTCCCCCCTCTGTCAGTCCCTACACTGGCTTCCAGTTAGATGTAGGGCTTAATTTAATATTCTGGTGCTTGCAGTGAGCAAGGCCCTCAACCCTTCTGTTCCTGTGTTCCCATGTGTCTGGTTACAATTACGTGTCCAACCATTGTACAGCACTACGGATTTTTGCTGGCGCTATATAAATAATTAATAATAATAATGTAGCACGGGTGTTTTTTTGCGGTTGTAGATGCGTAACAGATTTTAGCTAGAAAAGGTGTGTTTTTTTATTTTTTTCGTCATATTTTATTTATTTATTTATAGTAAATTATACGATATGATGAAAATAATGGTATCTTTAGAAACACCATGTAATGGCAAGATAAACAGTATAAAATATGTGTGGGTACAGTAAATGAGTAAGAGGAAAATTACAGCTAAACACAAACACCGCAGAAATGTAAAAACAGCCCTGGTCCTTAACGGTAAGAAAATAGAAAAACTGTCTGGTCACTAAGGGGTTAATATGGTGGACTTTGACCCTGTGAAATATTAAGACTGGACTTCAATACAGCATATTTATGGTATTTTATGAGAAACAAACGATCCAGCTGCTAAATGGTTGAACAGCCGGGGGAAGCGCATGCTCCGCCATCTTTGTAGTTCGTGACAACAGGAAATACGTATGTGAATACGTATGTGTCAGCACATTGGAAGCCGGCCCCTTACAGAGTGTCAGGGTGGCGGTCCGGTGTCCGGGACCCAGACACTGTCCGGGCGGCGGTGCGAGGACCGGGACCCAGTATGCCTGATAAGTGGGAGTCTTCAGCGTGAGAGTGGATAGGTCAGGGTCTGGTGCAGGGTAACCGCACACCCCCTGGTGTTGAGCACCAGCGTTTGCAGAACCCTGATTCAGCTTATGCGGATCCCAGGAGCTAGGAGCAGGAATTCAGCAGACCTCCCAGGAGCTGAATAGGGAGGCTCTGCAGCAAGAATGTATCCAGTACAGAAACAAGGCAAGATTAGAGATAGGCACCAAACATGAAAAACAAGACAGAACTAATAGAACCCAGAACCAGAGAAGGATAGGAAGCTAAACCCAGAACATGTACACAATACATGAGGGAAACATGAACATAACATGGGCAGGACAGGACTGAACATGGACTGGGAATACAAACTAAAACAAGACAAGATAAGATAGGCAAAACAAGAGGAGAAATAACTAAGTACTACATATGAAAATCATGGGGATTTAGTTACATTATATGATCATACATTACATAAGCCTGTCAACAACGCCAATGTACCCCATATCTGGTAGGTCCTACTCTGCCTAATGCAAGCTAAACCAACCAAAGAAAACACACACATAGTACTTACCTGCATGAAAGGGCAGAAGACATGAGCAGACCCTATAGTGCTCCTTTAAACTAGCTGCCCTGTCCCTCCTCAATCACCCATCAGCCCTTGCTATTGTCCTACCCTACCATTCCTTGTACTCTAGTGCTCTATGCACCATTGTACGTAAATAAGGCTGTTGTGGGCTTAAAGAACCACTATAGGCACCCAGACCACTTCAGCTTAATGAAGTGGTCTGGGTGCCAGGTCCAGCTAGGGTTAACCTTTTTTTCTATAAACATAGCAGTTTCAGAGAAACTGCTATGTTTATGTTAGGGTTAATCCAGCCTCTAGTGGCTGTCTCATTGACAGCTGCTAGAGGCGCTTGCATGCTTTTCACTGTGATTTTCACAGTGAGACGCCAGCGTCCATAGGAAAGCATTGTAAATGCTTTCCTAGGAGACTGGCTGAATGCACGCACAACTCTTGCCGCGCATGCGCATTCAGCCGAGGAGGAGGAGAGTCCCCCGCCCGGCGCTGGAGAAAGAGGTAAGTTTAACCCCTTCCTCTCCCCAGAGCCCGGCGGGAGGGGGACCCTAAGGGTGGGGGCACCCTCAGGGCACTATAGTGCCAGGAAAATGAGTATGTTTTCCTGGCACTTTAGTGGTCCTTTAAATGTGCGTGATATGTATATTAAAGTCAGTTGCCGTTTTGACCTTCACCAAGTGTCATCTGGGATATTATCTGCTGATAAAAAAGGTGTCCAGGGCTATTAACACAGTACCCTTGTCCAGGGTGTAAAAGGCCCTCAGCGATCCCAGTCAAGCCTCGGCGACTGGGTCTGAAGTTCTCCTGGGTCCCTGATAGCTACGGGGAAACAGACTTGGCTTAGGCATTTGGTCGGAGTACTGGAGCTCTGTCACAGTACCATAAGCTTATGTTGCAAGTACTGTTTTAGATGGCACCTGAGTAAGACCACGCTCTGCATGGAGGCGCTAAACTTTTCTCTATGGGGAGATGCTGATTGGAGCAGCGTGGCATTTTGACGCACTTGCGCATTGGCCTTTTAATGCTTTCCTATGGGAATGCATTGGATTGCCTGAGTTTACCAATTCTGATGATCTCAGCCAAGGGGGGGCGGAGTGTGGCCAGCAATAGCACACCTGAGCAGCACTGCAATAAAGGTATGTTTTGACTCTATTCAAGGGGGGGCCGGGGACATAAATAGTCTTTTTATCACTATAGGGTTAGGAATACACGTTTGTATTCCTGACCCTATAGGGTTGCTTTAACCAGCTTAAAGGCTAAAAGATGATGGAGTAGTAGACTATGTCCGATGTAAAAACCAAAAAGATGAAGCTTCTAACTAAAGTAAAATGAGTTGGATAGTAAACTGGAGAAACAAAAAGGGCACCACAATCTGAATCATGTGTTTGGCAGGGCCACAATGTGGGCTCGAACTAAAAGGATGAAAAAGCAATAAAGGGTCAAAAGTTTGTAGAGTGGAGGAGTTGATATGCTGAAGCGAGACTTATAAAGGGGAAGCTGGCTCATCAAACATGTCTGCTCGGCTCCAACAAATTGGTGCCACAGCCAGGTCCCTAGTCACGTGACCCGCCAGGGTAGTCAGCTTAGCATATCTGAGGAATATTCAGAAAGATATATACTGTGCACTTGTTGAGGAATATTAAAAACAGGGAAAAAAAAGATTAAAAAAATTGGAGAAAACTGTAAAAAGTAGCAGCTGTGTGAAGAAGAGTATATAAAACATTATATATATAAAGAAGCAATATAAATTTTAAAACTCAAATTATCCTAAAAGCATAGACCAAATATAAAACCTATTAAAGGACCACTATAGTGCCAGGAAAACAAACTCTGGGCTCTAGGGGGAGGAAGGGGGTTAAACTCTTACCTTTCTCCAGTGCCGGGCTCCCTCGGCGCTGGGGACTCTCCTCCCTCTTCCGACGTCATCAGCCAAATGCGCATGCGCGGCAAGAGCCACGCGCGCATTTAAACAGTCCGTAGGAAAGCATTTCTCAATGCTTTTCTATGGACGTCAGCGTCTTCTCACTGTGATTTTCACAGTGAGAAGTGCGGAAGCGCATGTCAAAAGAAACGATATTATTAGGGATAAGCTGACGTGTTTCCAAAAATTTAATTTATGTCTTAAATTGCCCCTGCAACTTATTATATTGGAAGGACAACAAAATGTTTACATATTAGAATTTCTGAACATGAATATTAACCCCTTAAGGACTGGACTGTTTTTGCGATGTTGTACATTTGCGACCAGGAATATTTTTACACTTTTGTGGTGTTTGTGTTTAGCTGTAATTTTCCGCTCTCTCATTTACTGTTCCCATACAAATTATATATTGTTTTTTTCAGGACAAAAAGGGCTTTCTTTACATACCATTATTTATATAATCTCATGTAATTTAATGTAAAAAAATATATAAAAATATGATGAAAAATATACATGTTTTTGACTTTTACTTGAAAAATCTTTTACTCATCTACAAAAGCGAATGAAAAAAACTGCTAAATAGATTCAAAATTTTGTCCGGAGTTTAAAAATACCCAGTGTTTACGTGCTCTTTTGCTTTTTTTTGCAAGTTATAGGGCTATAGGTACAAGTAGGATATTGCGGTTTCAAAACATACATTTTTAAAATTTATCAATCGTGACATTGTAACACTATTATCTGTCATAAATCTCTGAATAACACCCCACATGTACATATTTTTTTTAAAGTAGACAACCCAGGGTATTCAATATGGGGTATGTCTAGACTTTTTTAGTAGCCACTTAGTCGCAAACACTGGCCAAAGTTAGCGTACATATTTGTTTGTGTGTGAAAAAAGTAAAAAACTAAATTGAACGCTAATTTTGTCCAGTGTTTGTGACTAAGTGGTTACTAAAAAAGACTGGACATACCCCATTTGCAATACCTTGGGCTGTCTACTTTTGCAAATGATATGCCATCATGGGGATAATTCCCATTCTTGGGCTACCATACGCTCTCAAAGGCAACGTAACCAACCTGGCCATTTTTAATGTAAATATTTGACCCATATATTTGACCCTGTAACTTTCAAAAATGCAATAAAACCTGTACATGGGGGGTACTGTTATACTCGGGAGACTTTGCTGAACACAAATATTAGTGTTTCAAAACTGGAAAACGTATCACAATAATTATATCATCAGTAAAAGTGCTGTTTGTGTGTGACAAATACAAAGAAAAGTCACTTTCACTGACAATATCATCGCTTTGATATGTTTTACTGTTTTGAATCACTAATATTTGTGTTCAGCGAAGTCTCCCGAGTAAAACAGTACCCCCCATGTTCAGGTTTTATGGTGTTGTAGAATGTTACAGGGTAAAATACAGTGCTAGCAAATTAAATTCTCTGGACTTTCGGCCTGGGTTGGCAGGCAGGTCCCTCAAATTGCAATTAATAAAATTACTTAATTATGTAAAAATATTACATAAATACGCACATAGAATTTAAATATATATGCATATTTATATATTTGAAGTCTACGTGTATATTTATATAATTATTTATGTAATGTTGTATGTGGGCATATGTATATTTGTATTATCTTTATTTATTTATATATACATAGATATATACAATTTCATTCTAAGTGTATTTTGATATAAATATATATATTAATATCAAAATACAGTTAGAAAAAAATTTCATATATATATAATTTTTTAAAATTTGTATTATTTTTTAATTTTTTAATTTAATTTAAATTACTTATTATTTGTATAATATATATATATATATATATATACAATGTATATAGTTATTATATATATTATATATATACGTGTGTAATTTAATTATAAGTGTATTTTTATATTAATATATGTACATATTAATATAAAAATACACTTAGTATGACATTATATATATATATATATATACATATATATATATATGATATATAGACATATATTATATAGATATAATATATGTCTATATATCATATATATATATGTATATATATATATATATTTATTTTTTTTAATTAACATTAACTTTATTTTTTTTAATGATTTTACAGTTGCAGGGAGACTGCCTGTCAGCACAGACAGTCCCCCTGCTGGCAGACACTTGGACACCTATTGTGACCATGTGATCACTGTGTTGAGCGATCACATGGCCACAGGGTTCCTAATCCGCCGTGGGGAGACTGTCTAGGCTGCAGGCAGTCTCCCCACACCGGGAGCACCGCTGATCGCCGCCGGGGGAACGACTGCGATCCGGTAAGTAACTAAGACTGTTAGGACGGTTCAGGACCGTCACCGGTCGGCAATGTAAAAATGCTGATGACGGTCCTGAACCGTCCTCGGTCCTTAAGGGTTTAAGAATGGCCTGATAACACGTACGGTCTCTAATCATTTTAAGATTCACCATAATCAGAACCCTAAGAATCTCTTTTTTTGTGCACTTAAGCAAGTGAAAAAAAGATTGGAGAGGAGGAGATTTTAATTACAAAAAAATAGGTCAAGAGGAAATTAAATTTATCTTTAATTTTATTACCATGATACCATATGGATCAAATCAAGATTTCGAGCTTTGCCATTTTTAAAATTAATTTATTATTTTTTAAAAGTTTCTATTATAATATTAAAATGAATGAGAGATTTACGAGTATTTAAAACAATATTCATTTGTATTAATGCTGTTAGTTTTTAGAGTTATTCAAAGTAGGTAAAAACGGGGGAATTTTAAATGTTAGTATTATTACCATTAAGTACTTTTAAATGTATGGATGTTATAATTATATGTGTGCACAAGAAAACATAGAAGATGGAAGAAAAAGAGAAAGAAAAGGGATAAAGGTGCCCCATTCTCCATAAGTCTTATTTTATACTATTTATTTTTTTATAATTCTTTATTTTTGCAATGCAATGTTTTTTGTTTTTTTAAATAATATTTATTGAATTTTTTTTTCAATTATATGATACATACAGCAAGTAGACATCTTATGGCTACAGTAAATAACGAACATATATAAGCAACAATTTGCAATTAACATACATGTATAAACTCCTGCAATGACAGTATCATAGATTCATTATCTCAGATGTCTTACCAAACTGACGCTAAAGATGTAAACATAACATGACAACAATCACAACATAGATGAATCTTAGGGTTAATTAAGTTGGTCGGGTTCCAGGTTTCGGAAGAAATCATTAATTAAATAATGGTTAGTGATATAGTTACCAACCAGTCATTCTATTGTTCTTGTTTAATTGTGGAGTGTAATACAGATCCATTTCAATCTTTTTCCAATACGCAATTGATAAAATAGTTGGTTTATTAACTGATTTTTATGAAAGGGTAGACTAGATTTCCAATGTCTGGCTATTATTATTTTAGCCGCTAGAAAACAATGTGTAACAAGGCATTTCGATGGTAAAGCAGAGATGGCCCATTTTAAATGCAGTAAGGCAACCCCTGGTTCTTTTTTAAAATCTAATTGGAAATATTTTTTAAGTAAATCATAGGTCCAGTACCATAATGGGTTTACCAATTTACAGTGCCACCATATATGTAAAAGAGAGCCATCCAAGCCTCCGCATCTCCAACAATGTGGAGTTTGTTCAGGATACATTTTTGAGAGCTTATGCGGAGTTAAATACCATTTACACATTATTTTGTATTGGCACTCTATCAAGTTTAAGCAGTGTATGTTCTTTCTTATGTTTCTCAGAATATAACACCATTCATAATCGGTTATATCTATACTTAAATCCTTTTTCCACTTATCAATAATATGTGGCGCTTTTTGTTGTGAGAGATTAATTAAATTGGCTGCTTTGGAAGTTATTTTTTTTACTTTGGTGTAGTTAAAAATTGACAAAATTAATAATTCAGATTTGGGTGTGTTTCCCAATAAAGCTTGGTTTAAAAAATTCTTAACTCTCAAATAAGAAAAAAGTTAATTATGCGGTAATTGTAATTTAGTTCTAATATCGACAAATGGTAGTAATTAATCTTTTTGACAAATATTTCTAATACTCAATTGATTTTTAGACAATTTTTTTAGGGAAATATCTTGCATATTATCTTCCAAAACAGCCAGATGACATGTATTAATAACTTTTTGAGAAATTTTAAATCTTTTCTTCAGTATATCCCATGCCCGAAGTATTTGGGATAGTATTGAAGATTTTGTTTTTAGTTGATCAGTGATTTTTTTTATTACTGTTTAACCATAAAAATATTTTCAATCTGTCTCGTCCAACTGCCTCTGATTCAATAACATACCACATATCCTTTTTATAGGACTCAACTTGTAATTTATAGACATGACCAATAATATTAGAGAAATAAAAAATTTTTTTAATATCGGGGTAATTTAACCCCCCTTGACTATATTTTTTTGTGAGTATTATCGAACTTACCCTGTGTTTTTTACTTTTCCAAATGAACAATTGAAAACTGGATTGGATAACCAAATGTCTGGCATCTGAAAGGGCAGCATTCTAAACAAATAGGACCATTTAGGAATGATGAATGCATTAATTATATTGATCCTACCGGACCAAGAAGATTCCAAAGTTCGCCATTCTTTAAGCTTTAAATTAGTATATTTTAAAAGATTTAGAACATTTATGTCAGGTTATATCTGCCGGTTTCGACGAATTAAGCGACTTCCGGGTTGACGGAGCTCTGCCCCGCCCCTTCTCTGACGCGGTCTCCTCACGCTACATAGGAAGACCGCGCCAGATTCAAAGTTGCTGGATTATTGAACGAGTTCCTGTGAACCTCTTACCGGCTAACCAATTTCATTCGAAGCTTCTCCGTGTACCGAAACCGCTCTGAAAACGACTACCCTCCTTCTCCACTCATCGACCTCGGATTGTTAAACGGACTTCTGCTCCTACCCCTAAGGAACTGCTTAATTTGAACTCTCCAGTTTCCTGGAAACTGCTTCTTCAGCTAAGTACTTTTTTCCTTCAATCCAATTTTCTCTCAGTTGCAAATAATAAGCTGCCTCATTGTTAAACACTCTTGAAGCTAATTCTACTGCATTTAATTCAACCCTAATTCTGCATGCATCCTCTGCACTATCCTTAATTGGGACTGCTTGGCTTTATGCAAAACTTCAGTTGCTTATTTTTTTCTGCAACTAACAACCTGCTATAAGGGTTTAAAGCTACAGTAACCACTCTTGCAATTCAATAACAAAAAGAATAAAATTATAAATTGAAGTATTTAAAAAAATTTCTGCAGTTGCATTCCAGTAGTTTAGCATTACAATTTATTTCCATTGTATTCACAATCTTTATCGGAATCATTACCCCCAAGTAATTGAAGTTATCATTTGACCAAGTGAAATTATATTTATTTTTAAGATCTTTAAAATAAAGATCATGAGCCATATCAGTTAATGCAATAGATTTGGATACGTTCAGTTTGTAGTTTGAAACTTCACTATAATTATTTATTTCTTGTAAAACTGAGTTAAGGAAGTGTCAGGGGATGTTAAAGAAAGTATGATATCATCCGCATATAACGTTATTTTAGCTTCTAATTTGTTAGTTAAAAATCCTTTTATCTTTTGGTTCATTCTGATCTTAATAGCTAACGGTTCCAGTGACAGTACGTAAAGAAGAGGTAATAATGGACAGCCCTGTCTCGTTCCGTTTCGTAAATCAAACCAGTTTGACACTACATTTACCCAGATTGTTCTTGCCGTTGGTTCAGAATAGTGGGCCATAATGGCACCGTGAATCCATCCAACAAAACCGAAGGAAACTATAACAGCGTCAAGGAAACTCCAGTTGACCCTGTCAAAGGCTTTCTCTGCATACAATGACAGGGTCAGCATTGGAGTCCCCCAACGCTCCGATCCTTCCACTATATTCAGAATTCTTCTGGTACAACTTTCGGGAGATCTGCCCGGTATAAAACCCACCTGATCCGGGTGAATAATAATCAATTTCCTCGATAATCAATTTCAGTCTAGAAGCTATAATTGCTGCATATATTTTCATATCTATATTTATTAATGATATTGGTCTATAATTACCAACTTCCTTGGCGTCTTTATTGGGCTTTAATATTGGTAAAAGATTAGCCTGTAATAATTCCTTCGGAGTTTTAGCTTTTTTGGCCATTTCATTGAAAAGGAATAGCTATTTCTTTTTTCATAATTTTGTAAAAGTAATTACTATGTCCATCCGGACCAGGGTGTCACATATCCATCTGACACTTTTCCCTCACCTGGTGCTCAGCGGCCGGAAGCTTGCAGTCCTGACTGTTTCAGCATACAGTCTGGCACCGGCCGTTGCACATCCACGGGCAGAAATAACCCCGCACGCACATGAACGGGCGCACCGCACACGCACATTTTGGAGCAAAAATACCGGGCTGACCAATGGGAAAGGGAGGATGGATATAAAAACCTAGTCTGACCTCCACTCAGTGCCCTGTCGTGGTTTCCCATGTGGTTGTCCAAGAGTACGTTCCTGTTTATAGTTTTCTACTGGTTTTTTACTTTGGCTTTGCTTATTGACTTCTCTGTATTCTGGTATCCTGACTCCTGGCTTTCCTCATCGTTGCGTCCCTTTCTGTGTTCCCTGACCTCGGCTAGTATTTTGACTATTCTATGTACATTAAATCCGGCCATTCTAACGACCAATAATATGTTATTTATTTGTCATCCAGGCTATACAGTTCTACGTGCTGGATCATACAGTAATCTAATGGCCAGAGATCCTGTAGAACTGTGTCAGCACATAGCTGCTTGCGAGAGGAAATTAGAGGAGAATAATCACCGCATGGATCAATTCGCTCAGGCTTTCAGTACGCTTCTCGCTAGAACGGCGCATCTGCAGCCTGCAGCGTCTCCTCCTATAGCACCTCAAACCTGTGTACCTCCACCCACTGTTAATAGGACTCCCAGCATCTCCTTATCGCCATCCCTACATTTTGATGGCAATATCCAGGAATTCAGGTGATTTCTTAATCAGGTGGAGTACCATTTTGAGGCCTCACCAGGGTTGTTCCCCACGGACAGAGCAAAAATTAGTTATCTAATGAATTAATTAAAGGGCAAGGCCCTTGCCTGGGCTAATACGTTATGGGAGAGTAATCGCAGCATTGCTCATAATTACCAAGAATTCCTTGCTGAATTCAAGCTCACGTTTGAGCCATTGGGTAGAGGGGATGACGCCTCCACTGCCCTAATGCACATCAGACAAGGTATCCGGTCTATCTCGGATTATGCTATTGAATTCTGTACCTTAGCTTCCGAGGTAGACTGGACTAACAATGGGTTAATCTCAGCATTCAAAAAGGGTCTCTCTGAGACTATACTAGATGAGATAGCCGCTAAAGAATTACCAAAGAGTCTTAACGAATTTATTACATTTGTCATGCATATTGATAATAGGTTAAGACTCAGAGAAGTCACCAGAAGCAAGACCAGACATACGGATATGTCCATAGCACCCCGATTTTCTAAACCTGTTTTGTCTAACCTCCCTGTACAGTCCGAACCCGAACCTATGCAGTTGGGGGTCACTAGACTGTCGGAGGCCGAAAGACCGTATAGGGGAAAAGAGGGGTTATGCCTAGAAAGGGTAGAAAGGGACATATGATAACTGATTGCCCAGTGCGTCCGGAAAACGTCCACACCTAAGAACCTTAAGGGGACAGGTCTTGGGTGTGATGGAGTTGTCCTCTAACAAAAACAAAAGTAGATTCCTCCTTGGGCAGCGGGTGCAGTTTTGCTTTCCGCCGGTCTCCCCTTTTTCCTACCCTCTGGCACGTATCGCAAGTACTTTAATACTTGCGGACCTCCTGACTAATTCCTGGCCAGAAGAAACTCTGGGTCAGTCGGTACCTGGTGTGACTGACCCCTAAATGTCCGGATAGCGGAATATCGTGGACTATCCGGAACAACTCCGCTCGGTACCGCTGTGGTACCGCTAGCTGCCTCATAAATATTGGATCGGACCCGGCTATCTGTTTGCCTGACTCTCTGTATAAGAGCTGTTTATCCCAGATAAATCTCTCGCCCTCCCCCCCGGGTTGGTCAGCTGCGACCTTGTCCCTATATATTTGTAAAGTAGGCTCAGTTATCACCTCTGCTGTGAATTCGTTAGGGGAGGCCCAGGGAACACAGTCTAAGGAAGGGGAAGGATTTCTTACCTGAACCTCCGGTAGTGTGTTGTGGTCCTGGGTGCGGGCCTGTTGCCTGGTTACCACGGGATGACCTGTGGTTGGTGTCTGGGGCTCAAAAGCAGAAGTGAGCCTTCCCCAGCAAAACCTCCGCAGGCAATTGCGGCATTAACCCCACTTCCACATTCCATGACCTTGCTCCCCAATGTAGGTGAACCCTTGCTGTAGGTAGCCGGTATACTGCTCCCCCAGCTACCCTGACGGCTACAGTCTTACTGGTCCTAGCTTTGTCCGATACTAGGTGGATTTTGACCAGAGTTATAGTGGCTCCTGAGTTACGGAGCCCTTGTACAGCTTTGCCCTCCAGGTATACGGTTTGTCTGTGATGCTGATGGTTATCTGCATTGGCCTGTAAGGGATCTGCTTTGTGTAGTACTTCCCACTGTTCCACGGTGGTGATTGGAACTGCCGAGCCATAAGGTGGTGGTGGTCCTGGTCGGATCCAGGTGGATCAGTCTCGTAGTTGAGGACATTATCGCTTGTAGTGTCCCCACCTCTGGCAGTGGTGACATTGCAGAGAGTTAGGCTGGCGGAATCTCGGTTGGGCTGCGGTTGGTGGGGGTGGTAGTTGTCGGGGTGGTGCAGTTGTGTTGGTGGTCTTACAGCAGTCTTAATGACTACAGGCTTTTGTTGTCTGTGCGCATCCATGTAGTCATCTGCTTTCCTAGCTGCCTACATTTCCTAGTGAGGGATGTAGGGTTGCGGTCCCTTACCCACTCCTGGACATCTGCTGGTACCCCATCATAAACTTGTTCCAACAGCAACATTTGTAATACGTCCTCCATGGATCGTGCTTTGTTAGCCTGTACCCATCCGAAGGCCACCCGCTGTAATCTACTAGCCCATTCTTCATGTGAATCTTTTTCCACTTTCTTTAGTTCCCTGAACCGCCTTCGGTATGCCTCTGGTGTGATGGCAATATAATTGGCAATGGTGTGATGGCAATATAATTTCTTTTACCCGACTGTAGTCACGAATTTCTTTGTCGGGTACAGTACGGTAAGCTTCTGCTGCTCGCCCGGTTAGTCGCCTAGCTAAAATGGGGACCCAATCTTCTGAGCTGATTTTATGCAAGGCACACAGTCTTTCGAAATCTTGGAGGAATACATCTATATCTTCCTCTGCCTCCACATACATTTTAAATGCCTGGTACGGTATTTTTGGCTTACCCTCTGGCATCCTGTTTACTGTTGAGCTGCGTTCTGGGGTTGCCGTCACCCTTTGCCTCAGTACGAACTCCTGGACTTCTGTCATTGTCTTGGAGATGATCTCTGCCGGTGGGTTCTCTCCATAAAAAGACAACCTAAATTGCAGCTGTCTCTGGAATTCCATTTGTTCTTGCCCTTCTGCCGAATCACTATGTTCGGGAACCGAACCGCCATCTGTTCGGTATTCCGCCATTAGTTCGGTAATGAGCACAGCTTTCATTTTATTGCTGGCTTGAATGCCCCTTGCTTCCAGCAGGTCTTTTAGCGTGGTACATTTTAGTGTAGAATAGTCAATCTCCATCCGTACTCCGTTTGTACTTGTTCCTCTGTGAGTCTGGATCCCGGCGCTGCCAACCAATGTAGCGGAGAGCTGGTCTTTCACAGGTTAACTCCACTAAAGATCCCAGTGAGGCTCAGGGACAAGTAATAAAAATATCATAGAGTAATAATCACAGCAAGCAAAGTAATCCACGAATATCCCAACACAGATCCCAATGACTGAACGACACACAGCATCAGGAGCAGAACTGATTTTTAATCCACACAACCTCCTTATAAAGCTTTCTCCCATGCAAGGGAGGGATTCACCATAATTAGTCCAGTAGCCAATAATGTAACAGTTACCTCCCACACATCTCCTCCCCTCAGTGTGACACATAATCCTATTAAACATACTGTACTTTTCCCTGAATTCTAGATGTACCCCAAAACCCGCAGTTAGACTAATACTTTGGGTACTCCCTGGTAGCACTGATCTGGGTGACTAACATATCCAAAATTCACCCAGATCGGACCAGGGGTTCGAGAGTTAGGTGGAGGATGTAATTTGACCGACCGCACACGAGGTGGTATCCGAAAAAGGCTCCATGTGTTTTGGCCTTGCGGTCGGTCTCTGTTTGGGAGTTAAAACACATAGAAATACCTGCCATCCACAACTAATCTTCCATTCGTATTAATTCCCTTGTTCGGGACATTGATCTTGCCGAACGAGGGGCTGACTAGTCCCTCCGTTCGTGAGTTATGGAGCTCTGGAAGTCTCAGCGGTGTTCGGTTGTTTGAGTGTCCGATTTGAGTTCCAGACACTTGACGACCAAACACTGCTGAGATTTTCATGCGTAAGATGGCCGCCACACGTGGTTTGTATGCCGAACGGCGACCACACAGGCACATACAATGGATCAATTAAGCTGCAGTTTGCAGAGTGTGAACGCTTAACGAGGCGCACACTTCTCACTAGGGTGGTCTGATGGTTCTGTAGCTTCATTCGTATGAAACTACTGAACGATCATACGAAAACTACATACACTTTACAGATATACAAGGAAACAATTACACGAATACATTTTCTATATGAATTCCTAAGGACAGCCTCAATACAATCCGCTACAGGGTGGTCAGGAAGAGTATGAGGTATCTTCTATTGTGCATTCTAGGTTTTCTCTGGGCACTTTACAGTACTTGGTGGATTGGAAAGGTTACGGTCCTGCTGATCGTTCTTGTGTTTCGGCTCCTGACCTGCATGCGGGCCGTAAGATCCGTGCTTTTCATGCCAAGTTTCCTCTCAAGCCCGGTCCTGCCTGCCCGGTGTCACATATCCATCTGACACTTTTCCCTCATCTGGTGCTCAGCGGCCAGAAGCTTGCAGTCCTGACTGTTTCAGCATACAGTCTGGCACCGGCCGTTGCACATCCACAGGCAGAAATAACCCTGCGCGCGCGCACATGAACGCGCACAGCGCATACTCACATTTTGGAGCAAAAATACCGGGCTGACCAATGGGAAAGGGAGGATGGATATAAAAACCTAGTCTGACCTCCACTCAGTGCCCTGTCGTGGTTTCCCATGTGGTTGTCCGAGAGCGCGTTCCTGTTTATAGTTTTCTACTGGTTTTTTACTTTGGCTTTGCTTATTGACTTCTCTGTATTCTGGTATTCTGACTCCTGGCTTTCCTCATCGTTGCGTCCCTTTCTGTGTTCCCTGACCTCGGCTAGTATTTTGACTATTCTATGTACGTTAAATCCGGTCATTCTGAGGACCGGTAATACGTTACTTATTTGTCATCCAGGCTATACAGTTCTACGTGCTGGATCAAGCAGTAATCCTGATAAAGGGGTTATAAATGGTTCCAATCTATCTCTCTCTCTCTCTCTCGACTTCGGAAGAAGTGAACTCATAATTTAACAAATTAAGATAAAGGGTAGATAATTTAGGGATTTGTATGTCAGATAAATAATTATTTATTTCTACTGCGTCAGGACTTACACCGAGGTTATATAGCTTAATGTAGAATTTGTTGAATATTTTACCTATTTTATCTGGGGAAGAATATATAACATCTTTATCCAACAATTTATTTACTCTGTTAACCATGTTATGTTTCTGTAGTTTTTTTGTTAGCTTTTGTTAGCTCTATTGCCCTGATAATAAGTGTTTAACCTTAGTTTGTTAATGGTTTTATTCACCTTTTCTTCTGTCTTTATATTGATTTTGTTTTGTAGATCTGAAAGCTCCTTCTTTAATTGAATAGAAGGTTGTGTTTAATTTAATTTTGACACTTTATAAAATTGAATATATAAATCAGTCAGATCTTTATCTCTTATTTTTTTTTTTTTTATTGTTTTTCCATTTTAATTAAATGGCCTCCTATTACTGTTTTGTAAGTGGCCCATAATGTAGAGTCCAATATTTCAGGATTTGAGTTTTCTAGCCAAAAAAAACCAAAAAACGATATAGGTTAATAATAGTCTCTTGAGATTGTCTTAATTTAAAGAGAGAGTCGTCTATTCTCCAAGTACTGAAACCTCTTGGAGCGGGCTTTCCTAATTCTATCAATAAAAGGCTGTGATCTGTCCAAGTATTGTCAATTATTTGGATTTTATTAATATAACTTAATGTATTGGCCTTAACTAAACATAAATCAATTCTTGAATAAGAATTGTGTACCTTTAACAAATGTGTGAAATCACTAACATCAGGTTGCATAATCCGCCAATTATCATATAAGCCATATAGTTTGGATATATTCGTTAATTTCTTAGATTGTTTAATTACTTGATTTTCTAATTTCAACTGACTATGTGTTCGTTTGTCCTTCATGGGGTCGGGAACACCGTTAAAATCGCCCACAATTATCAAGGTACCCTTAACAATTGTATCTACTCTCTTCATAATATTAGCAAGTAAAGAAGTCGGGTTAACATTAGGTAGATAAATGTTAACCAGGGTGTATATATTTTCTTCTATATTACAAATCATTATTAAAAATCTACCCAACGGATCATTATCTTGGTATAATATCTCAGGGTTTAAATTAGAGTCAATTATTATCGCAACACCACATCTTTTTTCATTAATAAGATGCTTGATAAACATGTTTATATTTTGTACCGCCCCAATTTTGTAACATTAAATCTGTCCAGTGAGTTTCTTGAAAGAAACCGATTTGTATAAAATTTGTTACTAGAGTGTCCTAAACCATCTGCTTCTTCCATCATGAATTCAAGCCCTGTACATTAATAGATATACATCTTAACATTGCAGTTATAAATTTCTAGTACCTCATTCAGTATAAACCTCACCATTAAATCATTCAAATTAGTTAACCCTGAACCGGCCATTTTGCAATTTATACCATAAATATATTCAACAGACAAAAACATTACAAAATGTAAAAATTTCATCAACATTAAACACTAAAATTACCCATACACTAAGAGTCATGGGTTCCTTAATCTTCTCAATGTCATTTGGAAGATTGACGATATCTGTGAAAATTACCACAGAAAGAGGGGCTTAAGTCACGGTCACCGAGAAATTAAAAAACAGGAAATTTCTTTTCATTCTTCTCTCCACACACTATTCAGAGAGAGAGAGAAAAAAAGAGAGAAAAAAATTCTCTGTATCTTTCCCTTTACCTATCCTTATCTTCTCCTTCTCTCAGTATTATTTAAAGACTTGTGCATATATAAAAAAATTGAATTTATTAAATCCTCCGTGGCTGCGAAGTTGTGCAATATACCTTACTATTCAATATTATTATATTTAAAGTGCTACCATTCTATTATGTTGTAATTATTTCTTACTTCAAAAGAAATATGAAAAAAAGGGGGTGGGGGGGCTTCATGAACTACTGCATACAGTGTTATACATTCAGTCTATACCCGTTAATCTTACTCTTCTCTGTGTTCCTTTACCTAATCGGTTGCTAAAGCCAGACATTAAACTTTGATAGAAAGTGATTTGTTAGAATAAAGTGCCTTATCTATGTGATAATTAATTGGCATAATCAATTATACGGCTGGGACTCATCTATTGTGAAAATACAAGCAAAAAAACCAAAACCTTTAAACTCATTAAACATAATTCTTCAATTTCTCTTCTCCGTTATCTATATTCTTCTCTTTCCCTTTCCTTTATTGTTTATAACTATGATTCATAATCAAGCTAATCAAATTCCTTATTTTTAAGAATTTCAAGAATAAGTCTCTGTTACTCTTTCTCTATCGGCCGATTCTTAGTGATTTTTCCTTCCATTTCCCCTTTTTCCTTCCCCTTTCTTCTCTCTATCCATCTCCTTTCCCCCTCCTCTCCCTCTTCTCCATACTAATTTTTTCTCTTTTTTTCTTTTTTCCATTTTCCCCTTTCTTTCTGTTTCTGCTTTCATCTTGACCTTCTTTCTTGCACCTTTAATGGTCTTAAAGGACCACTCTAGGCACCCAGACCACTTCAGCTTAATGAAGTGGTCTGGGTGCCAGGTCCTTCTAGGGTTAACCCATTTTTTTATAAACATAGCAGTTTCAGAGAAACTGCTATGTTTATGAATGGGTTAAGCCTTCCCCCTAATCCTCTAGTGGCTGTCTCATTGACAGCCACTAGAGGCGCTTGCGTGCTTCTCACTGTGATTTTCACAGTGAGAGCACGCAAGCGTCCATAGGAAAGCATTGTAAATGCTTTTCTATGCGACGGGCTGAATGCGCGCGCAGCTCTTGCCGCGCGTGCGCATTCAGCCCAGGAGGAGGAGAGAAGGAGGAGAGCTCTCCGCCCAGCGCTGGAAAAAGGTAAGTTTTTAACCCTTTCCCCCTTCCAGAGCCGGGCGGGAGAGGGTCCCTGAGGGTGGGGGCGCCCTCAGGGCACTATAGTGCCAGGAAAACGAGTATGTTTTCCTGGCACTATAGTGGTCCTTTAATTACTTTGTAAATTTAATTGAAAGATTTAATAATCAGCTATTGCTTTAGCTTTCTGGATATTCGAAATTCTCCGATATGCTGTCTGTTTGAATAATCATTTTAGCAGGAAAACTCCATCTAAATCTCATATTATATTTTTTAAGAACATTAATTTCTGATGGTTCTTAAAGGGCCAGCAGCAGCATAATAAAATACAATATTCCCAAATAATGTCTTTAAAGGGTAATACATCCCAGGGGCAATAGTCATATGGCAGGAGGCGGCAATCAGTCTTCTCCAATGCCCAGTGGCGAGGTCGGTTTCGCCACAGTAATGACATCCATGCTTGGTCCCTTTTTGACAGTGTCATGAAGGGGAGGAGCATAGTCATTATCACATAAAGCCAGGGTGAATAGTGTTTTCACAACTATGGTGTCAGGAATACATGTTTGTATTCCTGACACTATAGTGTTCCTTTAAGCGAATTAAATGGAACAGTCTGGTCACCATAACAACTTCAGCTAAATGAAAATGCTATGATGCCAGGAGGCCCCTGGGTGCTCTCTTTCCTTTATGGGATTTAACCGCTCTCAAATGGTTTAACCCCAAAAGGCTTCCTCCAGCTCCAGACCTCCAGGTCGCTCAGTGCTATTCGGCTTCTGAAACAGAGTGTCAGGAAGTGCAGATTGACGTCAGGCATGGGTGTCGCTGATTGGCTAGAGTGGTCAGCTGATGCTCTAAGCCAATCGCTAGTTCCCGATTCATAACATTTTTTACGTTTTTATGAATGGGGAGCTACTGATTGGCTTAGAGTGCCAGCTGATCGTTGTAGCCAATCAGTGGCACCCCTACTTCGCTTGTCCTTCCTGCTCAAATCTAATTTTCTTCTCCATTTGACACAGTCTTCTTTTTTCTTCTGACACTGTCTTCTCTCCTCCTTGGCTCCTTCTGCTCCTTTACCTTTCTGCTACTTTCTGCTTATTTTGCGTCCTTCTGCTCCTTTCTCTCCACACACTATTCAGAGAGAGAGAGAAAAAAAGAGAGAAAAAAATTCTCTGTATCTTTCCCTTTACCTATCCTTATCTTCTCCTTCTCTCAGTATTATTTAAAGACTTGTGCATATATAAAAAAATTGAATTTATTAAATCCTCCGTGGCTGCGAAGTTGTGCAATATACCTTACTATTCAATATTATTATATTTAAAGTGCTACCATTCTATTATGTTGTAATTATTTCTTACTTCAAAAGAAATATGAAAAAAAGGGGGTGGGGGGGCTTCATGAACTACTGCATACAGTGTTATACATTCAGTCTATACCCGTTAATCTTACTCTTCTCTGTGTTCCTTTACCTAATCGGTTGCTAAAGCCAGACATTAAACTTTGATAGAAAGTGATTTGTTAGAATAAAGTGCCTTATCTATGTGATAATTAATTGGCATAATCAATTATACGGCTGGGACTCATCTATTGTGAAAATACAAGCAAAAAAACCAAAACCTTTAAACTCATTAAACATAATTCTTCAATTTCTCTTCTCCGTTATCTATATTCTTCTCTTTCCCTTTCCTTTATTGTTTATAACTATGATTCATAATCAAGCTAATCAAATTCCTTATTTTTAAGAATTTCAAGAATAAGTCTCTGTTACTCTTTCTCTATCGGCCGATTCTTAGTGATTTTTCCTTCCATTTCCCCTTTTTCCTTCCCCTTTCTTCTCTCTATCCATCTCCTTTCCCCCTCCTCTCCCTCTTCTCCATACTAATTTTTTCTCTTTTTTTCTTTTTTCCATTTTCCCCTTTCTTTCTGTTTCTGCTTTCATCTTGACCTTCTTTCTTGCACCTTTAATGGTCTTAAAGGACCACTCTAGGCACCCAGACCACTTCAGCTTAATGAAGTGGTCTGGGTGCCAGGTCCTTCTAGGGTTAACCCATTTTTTCATAAACATAGCAGTTTCAGAGAAATTGCTATGTTTATGAATGGGTTAAGCCTTCCCCTATTTCCTCTAGTGGCTGTCTCATTGACAGCCACTAGAGGCGCTTGCGTGCTTCTCACTGTGATTTTCACAGTGAGAGCACGCAAGCGTCCATAGGAAAGCATTGTAAATGCTTTTCTATGCGACGGGCTGAATGCGCGCGCAGCTCTTGCCGCGCGTGCGCATTCAGCCCAGGAGGAGGAGAGAAGGAGGAGAGCTCTCCGCCCAGCGCTGGAAAAAGGTAAGTTTTTAACCCTTTCCCCCTTCCAGAGCCGGGCGGGAGAGGGTCCCTGAGGGTGGGGGCGCCCTCAGGGCACTATAGTGCCAGGAAAACGAGTATGTTTTCCTGGCACTATAGTGGTCCTTTAATTACTTTGTAAATTTAATTGAAAGATTTAATAATCAGCTATTGCTTTAGCTTTCTGGATATTCGAAATTCTCCGATATGCTGTCTGTTTGAATAATCATTTTAGCAGGAAAACTCCATCTAAATCTCATATTATATTTTTTAAGAACATTAATTTCTGATGGTTCTTAAAGGGCCAGCAGCAGCATAATAAAATACAATATTCCCAAATAATGTCTTTAAAGGGTAATACATCCCAGGGGCAATAGTCATATGGCAGGAGGCGGCAATCAGTCTTCTCCAATGCCCAGTGGCGAGGTCGGTTTCGCCACAGTAATGACATCCATGCTTGGTCCCTTTTTGACAGTGTCATGAAGGGGAGGAGCATAGTCATTATCACATAAAGCCAGGGTGAATAGTGTTTTCACAACTATGGTGTCAGGAATACATGTTTGTATTCCTGACACTATAGTGTTCCTTTAAGCGAATTAAATGGAACAGTCTGGTCACCATAACAACTTCAGCTAAATGAAAATGCTATGATGCCAGGAGGCCCCTGGGTGCTCTCTTTCCTTTATGGGATTTAACCGCTCTCAAATGGTTTAACCCCAAAAGGCTTCCTCCAGCTCCAGACCTCCAGGTCGCTCAGTGCTATTCGGCTTCTGAAACAGAGTGTCAGGAAGTGCAGATTGACGTCAGGCATGGGTGTCGCTGATTGGCTAGAGTGGTCAGCTGATGCTCTAAGCCAATCGCTAGTTCCCGATTCATAACATTTTTTACGTTTTTATGAATGGGGAGCTACTGATTGGCTTAGAGTGCCAGCTGATCGTTGTAGCCAATCAGTGGCACCCCTACTTCGCTTGTCCTTCCTGCTCAAATCTAATTTTCTTCTCCATTTGACACAGTCTTCTTTTTTCTTCTGACACTGTCTTCTCTCCTCCTTGGCTCCTTCTGCTCCTTTACCTTTCTGCTACTTTCTGCTTATTTTGCGTCCTTCTGCTCCTTTCTCTTTCTGATCCCTTTCTGCTCCTTGCAGACCATTCCTTCTCCTTGCTGACCCCTCCTGCTCCTTGCTGACCCTTTCTGCTCCTTGCCAGACCCTTCCTACTCCTTGTTGCCTCTTCCTACTGCTTGCTGACCCTTCATGTCCCTTGCAGACCATTCCTACTCCTTGCATACCCTTCCTGCTTCTTGCTGACCCTTCCTGCTCCTTGCTGACCCTTCCTGCTCCTTGCTGACCCCTCCTGCTCCTTGCAGACCCTTCCTGCTCCTTGCTGACCCTTCCTGCTCCTTGCAGACCCTTTCTGCTCCTTGCCGCCCCTTCCTACTCCTTGCAGATCCTTTCTGCTCTTTGCTGCCCCTTCCTGCTCCTTGCAGACCCTTTCTGCTCCTTGCTGCCCCTTTCTGCTCCTTGCTGCCCCTTCCTGCTCCTTGCTGCCCATTCCTACTCCTTGCAGACCTGTTTTGCTCCTTGCTGACCCCTCCTGCCCCTTGCAGATCCATTCTGCTCCTTGCTGACCCCTCCTGCCCTTTGCAGACCCTTCCTACTCTTTGCAGACCCTTCCTACTCCTTGCTGACCCTTCCTGCTTCTTGCTAACCCCTCCTGCTCCTTGCTGATGCTTTTTGCTCCTTGCTGCCCCTTTCTGCTCCTTGCTGACCACTCCTTGCTGACCCCTCCTGCCCCTTGCTGCCCCTTCCTACTCCTTGCTGACCCTTCCTACTCCTTGCTTACCCCTCCTGCTCCTTGCTGACCTTTCCACCTTTTCTGCTTCTTGCTGCCCCTTCCACTCTTCCTATTCCTTGCTGATCCCTCTGCCCCTTGCAGAACCTTTCTGCTCCTTCTACTTTACCTTCCTGTAGGCTGTCTCCCCCCCATCCCTCACTTACCTGATCTGTTGGCTGTCTCTGCAGTTGCTAGCTGCGGCTCCCCTGCGGATGCAGTCAGGAGGAAGAAGCAGGGATAAGCCGTAGCTTCCGATCCCTGCCTTTCTCCATTCACGTCGCCAGTATTGCATTTTATTATCAAACGAAAAATAGCAGCAGAAGCTGAAAAATCCAGGGGGTGCAAGTGCCCCCCATTGCCTCTGACGCCCATGTATAGGATGCATATAGCTTATAAGCGGGGAGGGCAGTTAGCTTATTGGGCCAACCTAAAATGTGGTAATTGCAGAATATTTCCACTATGGGATAGTGGGATGGGGGTTATGCATCCAGGTTGAAAACCCATGACCAATGGTGTAGTGGGGGGAAGGGGTGTAATGTACAGATCGCTTAGATCTGTCATGCTCCTGTCAGCACTGCTTTTACATTAAGCCATCTATATATATATAGCATGAATCGGTGAGAAATGTTACACACAAGTGGTACACATAATATAGAGAAACAAATAGCAAAAAGGAACTAAAATAAACTCAAGTTTAAATAAACGTTCTGAAGCCTTTTACTCCTCCGTAATAAGTATCTCCGGGTCATTTTGTGGACTCTGTGGTGTGGATACGATTATCATTCCTCGTCACGGAGCTGGCGCTTCCGAGCCTCTGATTCGTGGAACGAAGGGGGTGATGTTTGCTTGATCCCAAATTGCTCCCGGTTGCTGTTCGGGCAGGTTTTTTGTTTTAAAAGTCAGTCCCAATTTATTCAGAAAGGCTGGGGCTCCTGCCATCGATTCAAGGGTATGTGTAGTCCCAGGTTGATTAACCACTAAAGAGCTGTTGGCCCCCCCATCTATAGGCCATACCTGCAGATCTCAGTTGAGTAGTGACTGGGCCACAGGATTTTTGGTTGGCTTTTGTGAGATCCTGAAAGATGGTGAGGGAAGACTATTCAAACAAGAGAGGAATTTTGCAGTTCAGAACAGATAGGATTTGTATCTTGTCCTTTATTGTGCTGCAGCACACAATGACATCTTGGGTCCAGTTTGGCTTGGAGAGTGCATTGCTGGAAACCTAATATACACTGTCTATGGCTAGTTTTCTTGCCGCTGCATGCAGTAGTATGGTGGCCAGAAGGCGCCTAATATAATACGGCAGTTCCTCCATCGATATTGTGGAGGGGATGCCTCTTATTTTAATGTGAGTGTGGCCCTTCCTGCTCTCAAATGGTTTAACCCCAAAAGGCTTCCTCCAGCTCCAGACTTCCAGGTCGCTCAGCGCTATTCTGCTTCTGAAACAGAGTGTCAGGAAGTGCAGATTGACGTCAGGCATGGGTGGTCGTCCGTGGATGTCATTTTGGCCAACAGGGCTCTTTGGTGAGTCTTGAGTTGGTGCACAGAGTCGTGAAGTGTGGTTAGATCAGTGTGTATGCCGACATTATTCTCCTTCAAGGCCTTCACCCGGTTGCTAACAGCCTGCACTTCAGTCTTGAGGAGGGCGAAATCAGCCGCCACCAGCTTGTGAATATCGGCCAGCAAGACCTTTAGGTCGTGTCTCGTTGTTGGAGCTGAGTCGTTTGTGAGTTCTGAAGTCATAGGCCTTGTGACCTGAGAGGTTGATGGTGTCTCCTTTTGCAGCGTTATAAGGGCGGCCTATGTCGCAGGCGGGTCTTCTGCAGAAGTTGATCTGTGCTGTGTAGGCCTCTGGAACATGGCTCCGATGTCTCTGCCCTTAGCAGTGGTGTAGGGTTTCTGGGATCATCTGCCCTTAGTAGACATGGTATCCTCTATAGCAGGCGGTGTAGGAGCTGTAGTGACCTACGCTGTGTCCTCAGTGGTTCCACTTAGGAATTCCTCGAGGTCGGGGAATGTCAGAGAGGTGTAGGCCGCAGATTTGCGTCACTGTTTAGGCTGCTTTTGGGTGAGGAAAAAAGGCATTGATTGCTGCAGCTTGCCTTATAGGTTCAGACTAGTGGTGTTAGAGTGCTGGATTGGCTTCAGAAACACTCATATTAAGTGGAATATAAGATTTCCTGAGGGGATGCTGAATATGGCGAGTGCTTAGGTTAGATAGCAGGCTCCACCCCCTTTTATTCCTTTTTTTAAAGGCACTTTTTTATATATAATACATATTTTTTTAAGTAGAAGAAATACAAATTATTGTGTTTTTTAGAATATATATGTCTTTTAATTTTTGATGTATTATTTCTGTAATCAAACATATACCACTGATTCATCTGCCTTCAATGAGTCATGTAGTCATCCAAGTAAATGAGGCACTAGAGACAATATAGACCATATTCCATTTTACACTATTACAACTAAACAGAAGAGGAGATCGGGCTTGCATTCCACACAGACAATTAGATCCGACGTGAGACGATGACATCATTGGACGTCGGAACTCATTGTGCATTTCAAGGACAGGAAGAGGGAAGGAACAATGCAGGGAAAGGACGTCATTAGGTGCATCTGAAGCCAATTGAACGTATAATACATTGACATTACTTTGCTGTCTACCAACTGAGGAAGCCAAATAGGCGAAACTCATTTTGGAGACAGTAACATTTAATTTCCAATTGGACTTTTTAATCTTATCCATATTTTGTTTATTTTATTTTATTGCTGAGTTGTTCGAATAAATCACTGACTACTATGCTCATTTGTTTAAAGTTCCTGATTACCCTGGCCAGCCAGAACATTCATCAGTCCCTGACAAAGGCAATAAAAAAGTGTGTTGGATCCCCTTTTAAGATCCATAGGCGTTTTCCACCAGAGCCAAGTGTGATTTTTGCCTCCATCCTTGTGGGTGCTAGATAACACCTTTATGTTTATTTATTTTGTACTAACTTACCTGCATCATTATCCTTCTTCCATTATATTTTTCAGAATACTTGATATACGTATGTATGCATTGATACACTGTTTGTTATGCTCCACTCCATTTTGTAATGTTTACCTTCTTTAATCCCCTAAGGACGGAGCCAAATGTACACGTTGTGAACGAAACAAAATATAAACAAAACCTGGCATTTGCGCTACATGTCTGTCCAACCGTAATTCACCTCTTTCATATTAAATGCACCCACCCTTATTATATATCATTTTATTCAGGGGAAACAGGGCTTTCATTTAATATCAAATATTTAGCTATGAAACATAATTTAATATGAAAAAAATTGGAGAAAATAAGATTTTTTTGATTTTTTTTAGTTCCACATGACATTTTAACTGTCAATGTCATAATACTGTTTGCTTTTACTGCAATAAAATACACATATTTGTATTCAGCAAAGTCTCACGTGTAAGACAGTACCCCCTATGTACAGGTTTTATGGCGTTTTGGGAAGTTACAGGGTCAAATATAGCACGTTACATTTGAAATTGAAATTCGCCAGATTGGTTACGTTGCCTTTGAGACTGTATAGTAGCCCAGGAATTAAATTTACACCCATAATGGCATACCATTTGCAATAGTAGACAACCCAAGGTATTGCAAATGGGGTATGTCCAGTCTTTTTTAGTAGCCATTTGGTCACAAACACTGGCCAAAGTTAGCGTTAGTATTTGTTTGTGTGTGAAAAATGCAAAAACGCCAATTTTGGCCAGTGTTTGTGACTAAGTGGCTACTAAAAAAGACTGGACATACCCCGTTTGCAATACCTTGGGTTGTCTACTATTGCAAATGGTATGCCATCATAGGGGTAATTTTCATTCTTGGGCTACCATAGGGTCTCAAAGGCACCGTAACCAATCTGGCGAATTTTAATGTGAAAAAAATGAAATGCAAGCCTTATATTTGACGCTGTAACTTTTGAAAACACCATAAAACCTGTACATGAGGGGTACTGTTGTACTCGGGAGACTTCGCTGAACACAAATATTTGTGTTTCAAAACAGTAAAAAGTATCACAGCAATAATATCGTCCGTGTAAGTGCTGTTTGTGCATGAAAAATGCAAAAAACTTCACTTTTACTGGCGATATCATCGTTGTAATACATTTTACTGTTTTGAAACACTAATATTTGTGTTCAGCGAAGTCTCCCGAGTAGAACAGTACCCCCCATGTACAGGTTTTATGGTGTCTTGGAAAGTTATAGGGTTAAATATAGTGCTAGCAAATTAAATTCCCTTTACTTTCGGCATGGGTTGTCAGGCAGGCCCCGGTAATTGTAATTAATTAAGATACCTAATTATGTAAAAATATTACATAAATATATATGTAGAATTAATATATGTGTGTATATATATATATATATATATATATACATATACATATGTGAATCTATATGTGTATATATATATACAATTTTTAAAAAATATTTGTATTTATATAGGTATATATAGTGATATATACATATATATTTATGTATGTAGATATATATATATTTTCTTCTACGTGTATTTTTATATATATATATATATATATATATATATATATTAATATCACAATACAGTTAGAATGAAATAACACACATCTATATATTTTTTAATATTTTATTTTAATAATTTTTTTAATTTTATTTTTTTAACGTATTTACATATTCAATTTTTTTATATTATATATAAATATATATAACAATAACTATATATATATATTGAATCAGTATCAGTCTACGTGTAATTTGATATTAATATAGAAATATATATATATTAATAGTAAAATACACCTAGACAGTGTATGTATGTATATGTGTATATATATATATACTTAGATCATATATATATAATATATATATATATATATATATATTATATATATATGATCTAAGTATATATATTTTTTTTTTTACACTTATTAATTTATTTTAATTTTATTTTCAGCCAGCAGGGGGACCACCTGTCATAACAGGCAGCCCCCCTGCTGGCAATGCAGGAGGCAGCCTATCCGGCCATGTGATTGTGGGGTCCTTGCAAGGACCTCACTCTCACATGGCCGGGGGGCACCGGAGGAGGAGGATCTACCGCGGGGGGGCTCCCTGGGAGTTCCCCCCACCGCGATCGCCAGCGTGGGACCGCCGGCGACCGGGTAAGTAAGAAAAGACCGGAGGGCGTACAATTACGCCCGGCGGCGTTTAGAGCCGTCTAAAATAGGGAGTAATTGTACACCCTCCGGTCTTAAGGGGTTAAAGAGTAATCTAATGTTTACACTTTTTATTGCAAATACTTTCAAATTTGCAATTTCTTAACTCCTGCTCTGTTAATAGCTTGTTATATACCCTGCAGGAGCCTCCTGTATGTAATTAAAGTACAGTTCACAGAGAAGGAGATAAAAACTTACATCTGACTGAAAATGAAACCATTTTGTTTTCATGCAGACTGTGTCAGTCAGAGCCAGGGGAGGTGTGGCTAGGGCTCTATAAACAGAAACAAAAGTGATTTAACTCCTAAATGGCAGAGAATTGAGTAGTGACACTTCAGAGGTGTGATTTATACTCAAAAACTGCTTCATTAAGCTAAAGTTGTTTTGGTGACTATAGAGTTCCTAAGTTTTTAATCTTATTATGATATCTTTTTTTGACAAATGTTTTTTTTTTATTTAAAGAATTGGCTTTTTCTGTGAACTCTTCTGAGTTGGTTCAATTTTGTGATAGTTGGGATTTGTTGGCTTTTTGGGATACCATAATAATAATAACAATAATAATAATAGTGGCAGCTTGAAGAATCGATAAAGGTGTTTGTGTGCACTTTTTAAAAAAAGGTTTTAGTGTTTAGACATTATTTCCAATATATATTTTCAGATCTAAAATATAATAGTTTTGCTAAATTCAGAGAAAATTTGTATTCCCCTATTATTGCTATTTAAAAATATTATAAAGGTTTTAAGATCTATGTCTGAATGGTTTGAAATAAAAAATGGATCGGCAATATATCGACTGTAATGGTCAAAGACCACCATAAAGAGGTTGGCATAACAGGGAGCGGACCAGGTACTCATACCCGTATACTGTTTATAAACAAGCCAACCAATCAGAGTGCTATGACAGGTATAGGCAGATGTTCCTCTATTTAAAAAGGGTTCAAAATCCTTGCCTGGAAATTATAGACCTGTGAGCTTACCTGTTACTTTCAATCCACCAATCAGAGAGTTATGAGTCAAATTACACAGCGTGGGAAAATTCCAAAGAACTTTCCCACGCTGTGTAAAATGACACAGAGCACTCTTATTGGTGGATTTCAAGCTAACCAATCAGAGTGCTGTGACAGGTAAATGTAGAGACTTACCTGTCAGTCTCTTCATTTACATAGTTTACATAGTTACATAGCTGAAAAGAGACTTGCGTCCATCAAGTTCAGCCTTCCTCACAAATGTTGTTGCTGTTGATCGAAAAGAAGGCAAAAAACCTAGTCTGAAGCGCTTCCAATTTTGCAACAAACTAGGGAAAAAATTCCTTCTTGACCCCAAAATAGCAGTCAGATGTCTCCTTGGATAAAGCAGCTATTACTCCACTAATTAGAAATGATATCCCTGTATGTTATTTTTTTTGCAAGTATTTATCCAATTGCAGTTTAAACATCTGTATAGACTCTCACAAAACCACCTCTTCAGGCAGAGAATTCCATATCCTTATTGCTCTTTGCCTTAGATGAAATCTCCTTTCTTCCAGCCTAAATGTGTGACCTCGTGTCCTATGTATAGCCCTGTTTATGAATAGATTTCCAGATAATGGTTTGTACTGGCTCCGAATATATTTGTATAATGTTATCATATCCCCTCTCAGGCGCTGTTTTTCCAAACTAAAGAGATTTAATTTTTTAATCTTTCTCCATAACTAAAATGTTCCATTCCTTTTATCAATTTTATAGCTTGACTCTGGACTTTTTCTAGTGCCATGATATCTTTCTTTAGAACAGGTGCCCAAAATTGCACAGCATATTCAAGGTGTGGTCTTACCAGCGATTTATAAAGAGGTTAAAGTATATTTTCTTCCCGAGAATTTATGCCCCTATTTATACATGACAAAACCTTACTGGCATTAGCAACAGCAGATTGACAGTGGGTGGGGGCCCTAAATTAGAATAGGGGGGGGAATCTAAGGTCCTCCCCCCTGGCCCCCAACATCATTTTACTTTAGGGCCCCCACCCGCCGCTCAGGGGTAGGGGCCAGGGGGCAGGACATTAGGTCCCCCCCCTTATTATAATTTAGGGTCCCCACCCACCGCTCAGGGGTTGGGGCCAGGGGGAGGATAATAGGTCCCCCCCCTTATTCTGATTTAGGGCCCCCATCCGCTACTCAGGGGTGGGGGCCGGGGGGAGGACAATAGGTTTCCTCCCCCACCCCACCCCACCCATTATTTTACTTTAGGGCACCCACCCGCCGCTCAGGGGTGGGGACCGGGGAGGGGCAATAGGTCGGGAGGGGGACCCTTTTTTTTTTTTTAACAGTTAGCAGCCACATGCTGCTTACTGTTTGATAGACATGCCCCTACTCGCGGTATAGCGAGTAGGGGCAAAATTTACTAATACTAAGTAATTTTTACTTAGTATTAGTAAATTTGGCTGAAAGACCAGTTTAGGTCTTTCAGCCTTTTGGTAGATAACTCCCTGATACCGTGGGAATTAGGGAGTTATCTACTAAGCGGCTGCAGGAGAAGTGCCAAAGTTCCAAAGTGTCAGAGTGCCGAACCGAATTCCTGAAGTCCCGAATTGCGGAAGTCCCGAATTTCGGAATGCCAAACCGAACCGAAAATTTTCCCCATGCACATGCCTAAAAAATACCAATGTATTTTGATAAATTAGATAAAATTGAGTTAATACTTTAGACAATAGGGTGGCCAAGAGGGTTTTAGTCATTTTTATGAATTTTGGTAGGAAATAGATTACCTGGATGTATAATATTTATATATGTATATTTTTGCTTGTTTAAAATATGTTGATCTTTTCCTTTTTTTAAAAAATTTGGTTAAAATATTTTTTAAATCAGAGCAGGGGTCAGTTAAAAAAGTTTAGTATAAACATTATTATCATTGAGATGTTGTTTGGCTTGTTTCATATACATATCTTCTGGTAAGATGACTAGACCTCCTCCTTTGTCTTGTCTGATAACTATGCTTCCATCATTCCATAGCTGCTTTTTCTTTGCCCATAAGATTTCAGTCAACTTTTTTTTTTTTTTTAATCCCTTATGACTAGTTATACATATATCAAATTACACTAAGAATAAAATTATATATATATTGTGTAGTCCATCTAATTCCAGCTTCCTGTTGACAATGTTTCAAAAGTTGTGTATCCAGTTGTTTTGGTGTTACGGTAGATGAAGTTCTCTCATCCCTAGTTCCCATATACGTTTCCTGTAGCACCTCTCATTGGAACTCATTGGCTGAGAAGAGAGGTTTACTTTGGACTTATTTGTATGTTTCTATACTTTATATTGATTTATTTTTATGTCCTATAAATAGTTATAGTTTTATACTTACCTTAATCCTGTTGCACAGAGCACCTTTTTTTTCTTGGTCCTAAAGGGCAAATGTCACCCTAAAAGTCTGACACAGAGCACTTATACTCAGCCAGGTTTACAGGCTCTGAAAAAGGTAACCAAGAATTTGAAGAAATGCGGATTTGCTGTATTACTTAATATCTACATACTACACTTAGATCTTGTTATAGTTCTTATTTTTTCTGGTCCCATGTATCATCACTCGAGTGCAACTTAAGATTTTAAGAAAAGGTCTGGTTACCACCTGATAAAGTGAATTAAAACTTTTTTGTTTAGAGCCTGTTTCATAAAAGGCTCTAAAAATGTGAGTTGGGATATCAATAAATTATTAATCAATGCATATGGTTTAACAGTATCACACCATATATATATATATATTTTTTTTTTTTACTTTTATGATAACATCGTCCCTTCATGCGGTACTGAAGGACAAGTGTTCGTTTCTGTAGCGCTGCACTCTTACTCTGTAAGTTTAGGTGAAGGGTTATATCACCTAAACACTGTGTTTTTGTATTGGATTCCTAGTATCTCAGATATAGTCTACTGCTCCATCATCCTGGGTAAGTGTTTTAATATAGAAATATGTTAACAGCGAAATTTGTATTTGTCCCCTGCTATTTAAACAGTTTGTGTTCAGGAACGTGTAACACTTTGAGAAAGCCTTGCCAATAGCCCAAACATGTTCGTGTTATACTTTGCTATGTTTTACTTTATTACTTTTTATTGAATAAGTGATTTCAAATAAAATGAATGAGTTTTCTAATATTCCTGGACCATCCTGTTTTTTCTTGAAGTTTGGACACCATTTTCCTTGGTGTGGAATGTACCACCTACGCCCCAAGGATTGAGTAAAATGGTATTTTACTCTACACCATTGAGTACACTTAAGATTTTCTTTTAATATTATATGGGACACTATATTTTATTTCTGTTTTTATTCACAATGCCACCATTATAACCTGGGCTACTAACATACCAATGTATGGGGATTATACCACTTCATGCTATCTACTAGGAGCCATCAAGAGGCTCCATAAAATGTGAGTGTAATTCCACACATACCTATCTAACTTAAAGGGACTCTCCAGTGCAAGGAAAACAAACCGTTTTCCTGGCACTGCAGGTCCCCTCTCCCTCCCATCCCAAGTTGCTAAAACCCCTTCAGTGACTTACCTGTATCTAGCAGCAATGTCCCTCGGCGCTGGGTCAGGCTCCGCCCACGCTCCTCCCCCACCGACGTCAGCCGGTGGGGGAGACCTATTGCGCATGCGCGGCCGGCGGCGGGGTTGACCTTCCACGCATGTGCATTAGACCTCCCCATAGAAAAGCATTGAATAATGCTTTCAGTGCTTTACTATGGGGATTTCGGCGACGCTGGAGGTCCTCACATAGCGTGAGGATGTCCAGCGTCGTTATAACACACTTCTATGAACACGGAAGTGTCCTCTAGTGGCTGTTTAGTAGACAGCCACACGAGGAGGACTTAACCCTGCAAGGTAAATATTACAGTTTATGTATTCCTGACCCTATAGTGTTAAAACCACCATCTAGCCACCCTGGGCCCCTCATGCCTCCCTAAAAATAGTAAAATCTTACTCGTGTTCAAGCCTGAAGCTGTACCTCTGCATGCTGTTTGTCTCAGACTAGCAAGCTGTCTGCTGACATCATCAGAAGTTGTTGCCTGAGCCAATAAAAATGCTTCCCCATAGGATTGGCTGAGACTGCCAAGGAGGCCGATCAGGGGCAGAGCCAGCACAAGTCAAACACAGCCCTGGCTAATCAGCATCTCCTCATAGAGATGAATAGAATCAATGAATCTCTATGAGGAAAGTGCAGAGTCTGCATGTAGAGGGAGGAGATACTGAATGTTTGGGTGCATTTTAGGCAGCCATGACCCAGGAAGGATCTCTTACAGCCAGTAAAGTTATCACTAGGAGTGGCCAGTGAAGTTATCATTAGGCTGTAATGTAAACACTGCATTTTCTCTCAAAAGACAGTGTTTACAGCAAAAAGCCTGAAGGTAATGATTCTACTCACCAGAACAAATTCAATAAGCTGTAGTTGTTCTGGTGACTATAGTGTCCCTTTAAGGGTAGTGGGAGTTGGCACCCAGACCACTCCAATGGGCAGAAATGGTCTGGGTGCCCGGAGTGTCCCTTTAAAAGACCAGCTCAAAAAAACCTTTAAAACCCTGCTCAAACCACATTGTAACAATGTAGCTTTAAATCCCTGTTTGAAGCTCTCACTTTAATCTCGCAAACAGAGCACCAGTCAATCTGGGGCCGATAATTCTGGAATCAAATGATACCTGGGCTTCACCAGTTACTAGCAGGGAAATAATCCCTGGTAAAATACCCAAATGACAGAATTATTCCATCATAGGTCCTTATGGCACGGACGACCATGATGGAATAATTCTGTCACTGGTCTTTAAGGGGTTACAATTGGCTTCTCTTTCCTGTTGTTTGGTTTCAGTGCCCCGTTTCATGCCATCCTGGTTTAATGCTCAGTACTTGGTTTCTAGGTTGGTCTCGGTGCCCTGTGTAATGCCAGGCTGGATTAATAATTGGTTTTCTGTCTTATTTATTGGTCTCAGTGCCCTGTTTGATGTCAGGCTGGATTAATATTTGGTTCTCTGTCTTCTTTGTTGGTCTCAGTGCCCTGTTTGATGTCAGGCTGGATTAATATTTGGTTCTCTGTCTTCTTTGTTGGTCTCGGTGCCCTGTGTAATGCCAGGCTGGATTAATATTTGGTTCTCTATCTTGTGTGTTGGTCTCAGTGCCCCGTTTGATGCCAGGCTGGATTCATATTTTGTTCTCTGTCTCTTGTGTTGGTCTCGGTGCCCTGTTTGATGCCAAGCTGGATTAATATTTGGTTCTCTGATGCCAGGCTGGATTCATATTTGGTTCTCTGTCTCTTGTGTTGGTCTCAGTGCCCTGTTTGATGCCAGGCTGGATTTATATTCGGTTCTCTGTCTTATTTATTGGTCTCGGTGCCCTGTGTAATGCCAGGCTGGATTAATATTTGGTTCTCTGATGCCAGGCTGGATTAATATTTGGTTCTCTGTCTCTTGTGTTGGTCTCAGTGCCCTGTTTGATGCCAGGCTGGATTCATATTTGGTTCTCTGATGCCAGGCTGGATTAATATTTGGTTCTCTGTCTCTTGTGTTGGTCTCAGTGCCCCGTTTGATGTCAGGCTGGATTCATATTTGGTTCTCTGTCTCTTGTGTTGGTCTCAGTGCCCTGTTTGATGCCAGGCTGGATTAATATTTGGTTCTCTGTCTTGTTTGCTGGTCTCAGTGCCCTGTTTGGTTATGTGCTGGTATAATGCTTAGTACTCAGGCCTGTTAGGTCCCGTGCCCTGTGGAAAGCCCTTGCTAGTTTAATACTTGACTATTTTTCCTGTTGTCATGCCCTGTTGCATGTGTTTTTCCTTTAAACCTCAGTACTACCTGGTTTTGGTCACAATTAGTGCCCTATGTAGTGCCCGGCTGTTGTACTCACTGCTGTTTGGTCACCATGAACTGTCTCCAGCCAGGTTCAGTGTTCTGTTTGTTGGTCAGACTGCCCTGTTTGATGCCAGATTGGTGTAATGCATATTATTCTGCCCCATTACATACCAAGCTTGTAAGATGCTTGGTTTTCTGTCCTACTGGTTGGTCACAGTTCCTGCATCATGCCATGCTGGTTTAATGTATCAGTTGTGGAAATGCCCATTATTCATGTCTCAAGCTGTGTTTCTGTGGTCCATATGAAACTCACCTTGTGTTTCTTTGGTTTATGGCTGTCCAGGAAGAGAAGTTTGTACTTTGATTTTTATACCAGGTACTGTTACCCACTGTGCTCCGTACTAACCCCTTTTCCTTCCTCTTTATCAACTCTTGTCCATAATCTATCTACAGCTTCTGCAGTGAATATCGGTCTCCTACTGCCTGTCTCTTTCCTTGAAGCCCTATCTCTATCAGTGTCAGCCAGGCTGCCTATCCTTATGTGCTACTGCCTGCCCCCTCAGTCCATCCCCTGTTTGTCCCTCTCTCTGTGTTCAACATCTAGGCTCTCTCTGTCTTCTCCTGTCTTTTCTATGTACTTCCTCCTGGCATTCTGTCTTGACCACCTACTGGACCTTTATCTCCTTACACCCTATACCATTCCATAGGCCCCTCTCTGTCTCATCTCATCTGACTATTCTCTATTTCTTCCCACCAGGTTTCTTTACTTCCACCTGTCTCTCCCTGTCTCCTCACACCCAGCCCCCGCTCTGTTCTCTTTTGCCAGGTCTTCTCTGTCTATTTCTGCCTCGATCTTTCTTTCCCCCCGTCCTCCCCCACTTTT
This sequence comes from Pelobates cultripes, assembly GCA_933207985.1. Lineage (NCBI taxonomy): Eukaryota > Metazoa > Chordata > Amphibia > Anura > Pelobatidae > Pelobates > Pelobates cultripes. The sequence goes on along the minus strand of OW240913.1, from coordinate 376,675,236 downwards.
TGGTCTCCTCAGGCAGTCTTTATCTATTCCAGCTTCTTTCATGGCCTCCACTTCCATTTAATTCACCCCCCAGCCCTCTAGCATGTATATGTTGATTTGCATGAGTGGACTGACCAAAAGCAGTTAGGGGCACTGCCCACAGTTGTGCTGCTGTCAGCCAATTAGGTTTATAATTGAATCCCTCTAACCAACATTGGTAACTTTTTTCCCCATAAGTGAGAGATTTTAGAGTTACAGAGGTAAAGTGGGGAAAGAGGGGGGAGGCATAATTGGGGTTTTGGAGAGGAAGGAGGAACCTTTTTTTATATATGTATGTGTGTGTATATATATATATATATATATATATATATATATACCCATACTTGTTGATTGTGTTTTTTGTACATTTATGTGTTTTCTTGTATCACTACATTCTGAATTCCTTCAACCCTACCTTGTTCCTTGTCGATTCTACCTGTTCTCCGGTTATTATTTTTGGCCTTGCTATAGGGAACCATGTTAAGCATTGTCACTGAAAGGGCTATTAATAATGCATTATACTTTACTTTATTAATTTTGCAAAGGGGAGGTTATTTGGCTAAGGTTCTGCATGTTGTTGTCCATATCTAATCTTGGCATTACTTAGGGCCACCAGTTGGCAACTCGCAACAGATGAGTTGAAGACATGAACCATTCTAGACTTTGCAGGTTATAATTACTGTATTTCTCAGAATATAAATGCATCCATATATTTTAATTAATTAGAAATTCAGAAGGAAAATAAACATAAAACATTCTGTACTGTTATTATGGTAAAATCTCTCAAAGTAGTAATCTCCTTCCAAATGCTTCACCTAATCTCCATATAAATGCCTTCCATTTAATTTTCCTAATCCCTCACTTGCCTGCTAATCTCATTAATCTTTCTTCAATCTGGTACCTAATTTATGACAATTTCCAATTAACCTCCCTATTCTGGTAATTAGCTGTATCCTCCCTTAATCCTCTTAATCCCTACCTGTCCTGCTCTTTACCTCTTAATCCCTACCTGTCCTGCTCCTTACCTCTTAATCCCTACCTGTCCTGCTCCTTAATTTTTAATCCCTACCTACTCTGCTCCTTAACTCTTAATCCCTACCTGCCCTGCTCATTGCCTCTTAATCCCTATCTATCCTGCTCCTTACCTCTTAATCCCTATCTATCCTGCTCCTTACCTCTTAATCCCTATCTATCCTGCTCCTTACCTCTTAATCCCTATCTACTCTGCTCCTTAACTCTTAATCCCTATCTATCCTGCTCCTTATCTCTTAATCATCCCTCATAACTTTTCTAATCCCTCAAACTGCTCCTATCACTAATCCCCAAGCAGTCACTTCCTCACATTTGTTATCCCTTTACACTTATTTTTTTCTCCTCGATTTTATCTCTTCAAAAACTTTCATCCCATCTCTTCCTTTTACCCCTGCATCCTTTACAGATTCTGATTACCCTTTTACCTTACCTTTTAAATAGTTTTCACCCCCTGCCTGACATTTACATAAAAAAAAATCAGGGTACAAGGTGGCCATGTAGGAAGCCTTTGACGCTTTTTGTGCCTTTACTAGCACTTCATCAGAAACTAGAGAGGTTTACGCAAAAGCCTGTGAGGCCATGTAACTCTGCCCTCACATGCTATGCTGACATAGTCTATCTAATAGTGCTGTCTGTGCAGCAAAGCACAAAGGATTCAAGTGTTATCACAGGAGGGGACATCATTAATACAAAGTAAAGCACCCCCACCTGGCTTGCATCCCTCTGAAAGGCTGCCTCGCCATCCCCCTCTCAAATTGGGGTAAAAAAACTGCATGCTATAGTCCAAAGAATAATATCACGTTATAATCTCTTGTGGGAGGTTGATAAGTCTATAGAAGAACTCTGAATTCATTGCTGCATTTAGGAGAGAATCCCCAGGGGATAGCCACCTTTGCTGCTAAGACTCTCATTAATATCAAATAAGGCAATAGATCTTTTGCTCTGTGATCATCTTACTGAAGTTTGTACCTGTAACAGAAGCTTCCCTTACTTTTGTATGGGAACTTCACTCCCATGTCCCCTCACACCATCCAAACAGAGCATGCATACAAGTTTTGAGTTCAGCCTCCTTCCTAGAGACGAAATATCCTTTGCACTATAACTGGACTATGCAGCCCTCACCCCAGATACTGTGGCTTCCCACCAGTAGAGTTGTAAAACGGGTTACATTTTTTACTTTGTATGGCTGGATTTTATTTTGGATGCATTCAGTGTCCATTGTGTGTGTGTGTGTACCTCTCCCTCCTCCTTTCTGTCTCATGGTTTAACCATGTTCTACAGGAGTCCTTCCAGACCAGGTCAAACTAGCTGCCCTGCCTCTCCTTCTTTACGGCTCTCCTAGAGTTCACAGCAGTTTTTCATTATCTCCCCTTGTCATATAAACATGGTGCTCTATTTATACCCCATGTTGTTTCCTTCAGTAAACCAGTTTTCTTGAACTTTTACTTGTCTGGTGTTTGGGGATTAGGATGGGGGAGTTTTTTGTCACTCCATGTAGAGACTGGTGTTTGGCTGTGAGACTCCACTAAAGAAGCTCAGACTGCAAGGCAAGTTGCCCTGAGCTACCAAGTTGATGCAGTAGCATCTAACGATCCTGGATGGCATGAGGAAGGGTGTGAAGAGCCAGGTCTTAATTCCAAGCCTAGAACTGACTCCCCTATTGTATTCTTTCTACAGGTCCAAAGCCTTAACGGCCAATCAAAATAGCAAGGATGAAAAAGCAACTAGAGAGTTACCACAGAATTCAGAGAACCTCATAAGTAATGTTTCACACAGGTGGCAGAAAGAAGAAATTTTAAGAGATTTGCACCGTGATTTTTATTGGTAGTTTTCAAATAAAACAAGGCTTACACAGCTCAATAAGCATCAAGTTATACAGTTGTGCCCAAACGTTTGCATACCCTTGCAGAAAGTGTTACATTGTGGCATTGATTTTGAAAATATGACTGATCATGCAAAAACATTTCTTTTATTGAAGGATAGTGATCATATGAAGCCACGTTTTATCACATAGTTGTTTGGCTCCTTTTAAAATCATAATGATAACAGAAATCACCATAATGGCCCTGATCAAAAGTTTACATACCCTTCAATGGCCTTGTTACACACACACAAGGTAACACACAGATTAAAATTGCAATTCAAGGTTAGTTTCCCACATCTGTGGCTTTTTAAATTTCAATTAGTGTCTTTGTATAAATAGTCAATGAGTTTATTAGCTCTCCGTGAATACACTGAGCCATAGGGAGCAGAAAAGAACTGTCAAAAGACCTGCGTAAAAAGGTAATGGAACTTTATAAAGATGGAAAAGGAGATAAAAAGATATCCAAAGCCTTGAAAGTGCCAGTCGGTACTGTTCAATCACTTGTTAAGAAGTGGAAAATTCGAGGATCTCTTGATACCAAGTCAAGGTCAGCTAGACCTAGAAAGATTTCAACTACAACTGCCAGAAGAATTGTTCTGGATACAAAGAAAAACCCACAGGTAACCTTTAGGTGAAATACAGGCAGCTCTGGAAGAAGATGGTGGTGTTGTTTCAAGGAGCACAAGACAACGATACTTGAACAAAAATGAGCTACATGGTCGAGTTGCCAGAAAGAAGCCTTTATTACGCCCATGCCACAAAAACGCCATGTTACAATATGCCCGACAACACCTTGACACACAGCTTCTGGCACATGTAATGTGAAATGACGAGACCAGAATAGAGCTTTATGGTCTCAACCATAAGCGCTATGTTTGAAGAGGGGACAACAAGGCCTATAGTGAAAAGTATACCATCCCCACTGTGAAACATGGTAGTGGCTCAATTATATTTGGGGGGTGATCTCTAAAGGCACGGGAAATCTTGTGAAAATTGATAGCAAGATGAATGCAGCATGTTATAAAATACTGGCAGATAGTTTCCATTTTTCTGCACGAAGGCTGCACATGGGACGCTCTTGGACTTTCCAGCATGACAATGACCCTAAGCACAAGGTCAAGTTGACCTTCCAGTGGTCACAGCAGAAAAAGGTGAAGGTTCTGGAGTGGCCATCACAGTCTCCTAACCTTAATATCATCAAGCCACTCCCATTCGTCCTGGCAAAAGGCCTCCAGGTCATGCAAAACGACCAAAGACTTTGCATGACCTGGAGGCATTTTGCCAGGACGAATGGGCAGTTATACCACCTGCAAGAATTAGGTGACTCATAGACAACTATTACAAAAGACTGCACTCTGCCATTGATGGTAAAGGGGGCATTGATTATAATTCCTATAAAAATAAAAGAAATGTGTTTTGCCTGCTCACTCATGTTTTTTTTCAAAAATGGTACATATATTACCAAGTCGCCAAGGGTATGCAATCCTTTGAGCACAACTGTATACACATTGACATGCATTAAGTTGAGCATTTTCATATGTATATGCATTACAGGTCTTGACACAGTAAAATAAATAGAGGGGGGACAGGAAGGGGGTTTGGAAAGATTGGGAATTGATAGCCAACAGGGGCTGCTATATCCACTTACTTGAAAAGTTGTCCCGTGAATTTTTAAACTGCAATGACTTTTGGTGGTGTCAGTGATATCCTGTGAAACCGTTCCTCATTTTTTGTCAGGAGGTCAACGTAACTTCATAATTGGTGTGATTGCAGTTTCCATTGTCTTGCTAAGTTATTATTAGCTGCTACTTACATATGAAGAATAAGAGATTTATTAGGCTTCAAGATATGAGGGGGATTCATGTTTAAAAGAAAAATTTTAGGCGGTTGTAAGAGATTGTGGCATGCATGATCAGCCGGTGTATTTTTCTCCAGTTTGTTTGGAGTACTTTGCAATACCAGAAAGTGACACATTCCTTAGAACTTCTTTGCGTCTCCAGCAATTGGGGAATGAGTTTGGATATATGAGTCAGCCTGGTTTGGACTTGTTACCAATAGAATAGGAGCTTGTGATTTGTCTCCCAATGCGCCAGATATCTGAACACTTCCCTAAAGATTGTGATTGCTTTGGGCCATTGGGCATGAGAGAAAGTAGTCTTAAATTCAGATTCCAATTGGTTGACTTAAATAGTTATATCAGAAGAGGGTGATCACCGCTTGACGTCCTGATGAAGCCTTGTGGCGAAACGCGTAGACTCGGTGACGTAGCCATGACGGCTACGAGGTGACACTAGTTAAAGTGGGCGGAGCTACTTCGGTACCCGGGAAATTCAAAGAGATATTGGACGCTCTGGCAACATAGATCTGGTGACTACAGGAGTAAAATCTATCCGTGGAGGTTCCCTGACATGCCGGTTGCACTGTATACTGAGCTTTTTTAAGAGAACCACAAGTGTGTGTGAGTAGCAGTTGGACACTGCATATGCTCACTACTTCTTTCTTGTAAGAGGCTAATTTTAATTTTATTTCATATTGCTGTTATTAGTATTTTATTTTTAATGTCACTTGTTTTTAAGTGCCGATAGGAGTGTTTTGTATCTAGTTTTGATATAATAAATGTACTTCATTTTACCTGTTATTACGGTACTTCACTATTATATGCTTTTTGTATTCTGTTTTATGTGAATCTGAGCTGAAGTAACCTCAGGATCCTCTTGAGATCCTTGAAGCCATATAGTGCTCCACCTATATAAGTATAAATTTTGTAACAATCTAAAACTGCCAATGAACTGGGATTGACCATTCAAGATTTAACATGTGTACAAACTCTGACAGATATACTTAATGAACAAAATCCTCAGAAACCTATGATGAACTTAAAACCAAAACGTTAGTTTACACCTAACCTAAACGAAGTCTCTCAGGTAGAACTATTTGTACAATTTACTACACAGGAATTGGAAAACCGTACCATTGACCTTGTACCTCCTCAGAATCTGTCTTGGGATGAATATAACGCCCCCAAGAACTTAAACAAGCAAACAATTTTATAATCAAACCGCAGACAAGGTGGGTAACATTGCCCTGTTACAACGTGAGAAGTACATTGACATCTGCATGACACATATTTTTGACAGACACTGCTACCAGGAATTAATATCTGACGCCACTACTACATTCTTAGAGGAATTAAAAACCCTATTATGCAGTGCACTTAATAACAAACGTATCAGTTCTCAATAATTCAAGTTTAATTTACCTCACTATCACCCCACCATCACCACTTTTTACGGTCTGCCCAAGGTCCACAGGAACATTAAGGACCCACCGGACAGACTATAGGATCCAGAAATAATAGCCTCACAGAATGCTCCAAGCAAATACTTAGAGAATATCTTACACCCACTTATATAGGAACATCCCTCACAATAAAGCCATTGAAGCATGTTAATACTTTTTGGACAATACACCTTATAGGAACCAACAAAAGGAGTTCATTGTGTCCTTTTTGGACTTTGTACGGACAAAAAACTTCTTCATCTTCAATGGTAAATTTTATCTTCAGTTGACTGGCATAGCAATGGGCACAGATTTTGCACCAAATTTTTGAACCTTTTCCTGGGATGGTGGGAGCAGTATGTCTTTGATTTTCACACTTTTACCACACATAACAGTATATTCTAAATTGGTATGGATGTATAGATGACATACTGCTTCTATAGACAGGTCCAACTGCTGTCTTTGAACAATTTGTCTACCTAGTCAACCAAAACAACATCAATCTCAAGCTCATCCATGTTATACATGAGAGTGAGTTAATCTTTTTAGACCTAAACATTATGTTATGTTAAGAATTTAACTATATCCCCTTTATAGATCAATAGTTACAAAATATGGGCACTCTATTTCTATTCTCACTTTCACTGGATATCCATCTTTATTTTTTGTTTAATTTTATTTACTTAATTTTTTTAATTTCCCATTATGCTTTATGGTTATCCAGTTTATTGGGTTCCATGAACTATGTACATATGTTTTAGTTAATAAAACTATAGTGTGAGTGCACCTAAAAATAAGGAGATACCTATCAAGTAATAAAAAAATATTTAATAACACAATACAAGTGATGACTAATTAATTGATAACATCCATAAGGTGACAAAAGATAATGAACTGATAAGTAATCAGCAGTTCCAGGTAAATAACAATGTATATATAGAGATGTTACAAGTAGCAGTGTTCATGATACTAATGCCATAGAAGCAGCAGGACTCTGAACGCAACAAACTAATGTGTAACAATCTGTAACACTCAAATTTAAATGTGGTACCACAGAAAATAATAAAATACAGAGGAATACACTCAAAGATGTATTAGCACACTCCAAATTCTAATGCCGTAGAAAAAAACAACTAAAACCGGAGTGAACTAATGGGAGGAGTCAAGCTAGAGCTTAGAAATATCATGGACAGGTTCTAAATATAAATAAATATAAAATAAGCATAGAAAGTGTGAGAACAGTAGTAAAATAAAGACTAAAAGAATAGTGGAAGCATGAAATGCAAAAAAAATAAAGCAACTTGCAGAACAGCGTTCAATTAATGGACATAATAATATATAATAATAAACAAGCTAGCACACAAAAGAGTTAACACAAAAAAGTCAGAGTCAATGATGTAAACGGTGGGGGCCCCTCTTAATAAATAGCTTGTGCTTGAAAAAGTATGCTTAGACAAAAATAATAAAGCTGGAAAAACAAACAAATAAACAAAACCCAACAAACAGTCGGTGTAAAATCAATGAGATGAGCCCAGCGAGCTCAACCCCTGGTACCTGTACCGAGCGGCGGTGGCATCCAATGGAACGTAGATGTAGGATGAAAACAGCTGATGTCTTTCTTCACAGGGGGAGCACAGCTGACTGGGACCACGTGGTACGCCGCGGCCGGTAACTTCAGAAAAGGCAGCGGCAAGCAAATCTGGAACAGCGTTGAGGTGCTGATAAAAAATCCTAGTGATACTGTGTGGAGATCAATCTACGCTTTTCGTCTCTTCAAAGAGACTTTATCAAGACTGAGTATGACCTCCACTGTTGTAGTTTAAATACCTCAGATAGGAGGTGGAACTAAAATCTGATAGGATAAACCAAATTAACCCTTGCAGGACTTGTTACTATAGAACAACAATCTTATTAACCCCTGCAGGGTTAGCAAATGTGAAATATCAAAGTCACATGAATAAAAAGTAAAAACCAACCATAGACATTTAAGCGATTGATGTAGATCAATTAGATTCAATAAATTGTGTAAATAGATTAATATACAGAGAACTTAATTAAATGTGTAAAATCAACAATTAAACTTAGAATATTGGATCAAACTATGTAAAATAAAAATCCTCAGATGTTGTATGTATGACAGTCTATTCCAAGGAAAAGTATAATAAAACATAAGATAAACGACAAAATATAACTACGAATAATTGTCAATTATCCTATATAAATAAAAGAAATATATATTTTTAGTACACAACACGTACAATATCTCAAGTATGTTATTCATTTATTTCTGTATTTATTTATACGGTTTAGATTTCTTCTTACTCAATAGTATTTGTACAGACATATTCCACCCTTAGTGTTTTCTCCTGTAAGATTGTGGATGGACCTGAGTTTATCAACCTACAATACTAATTATTATTAATTTTATCATTTTTGGCATATCGGCAATCTCAGAAACTCTAAGAAATATTTCCAGGTATAGAAAAAGAGGTCTCTATACAATGCCGTATATACCAATTTTGTACTCTATTACCTTGATAGTAATTGAATTGTGGGGTACTTCATTCATAAAAAGTAGGTCTATGTATACATCTTTACCTATTCAGGTTTATACCTCAATGACCCTAGAGGCTCCCATCCGATTGGGCAATCTCAGAGTTCTGACCAATAGAAAGGCCCATTCAGATATATCACTGCCTTTATTCTTTCTGAACACTATTACAGGAGGCACACACTGCCAATCATCCATACAGTCCACCTATAGGGGACTGGGTTCCACCAATGCCATAGAAGCAGCAGGACTCTGAACGCAACAAACTAATGTGTAACAATCTGTAACACTCAAATTTAAATGTGGTACCACAGAAAATAATAAAATACAGAGGAATACACTCAAAGATGTATTAGCACACTCCAAATTCTAATGCCGTAGAAAAAACAACTAAAACCGGAGTGAACTAATGGGAGGAGTCAAGCTAGAGCTTAGAAATATCATGGACAGGTTCTAAATATAAATAAATATAAAATAAGCATAGAAAGTGTGAGAACAGTAGTAAAATAAAGACTAAAAGAATAGTGGAAGCATGAAATGCAAAAAAAATAAAGCAACTTGCAGAACAGCGTTCAATTAATGGACATAATAATATATAATAATAAACAAGCTAGCACACAAAAGAGTTAACACAAAAAAGTCAGAGTCAATGATGTAAACGGTGGGGGCCCCTCTTAATAAATAGCTTGTGCTTGAAAAAGTATGCTTAGACAAAAATAATAAAGCTGGAAAAACAAACAAATAAACAAAACCCAACAAACAGTCGGTGTAAAATCAATGAGATGAGCCCAGCGAGCTCAACCCCTGGTACCTGTACCGAGCGGCGGTGGCATCCAATGGAACGTAGATGTAGGATGAAAACAGCTGATGTCTTTCTTCACAGGGGGAGCACAGCTGACTGGGACCACGTGGTACGCCGCGGCCGGTAACTTCAGAAAAGGCAGCGGCAAGCAAATCTGGAACAGCGTTGAGGTGCTGATAAAAAATCCTAGTGATACTGTGTGGAGATCAATCTACGCTTTTCGTCTCTTCAAAGAGACTTTATCAAGACTGAGTATGACCTCCACTGTTGTAGTTTAAATACCTCAGATAGGAGGTGGAACTAAAATCTGATAGGATAAACCAAATTAACCCTTGCAGGACTTGTTACTATAGAACAACAATCTTATTAACCCCTGCAGGGTTAGCAAATGTGAAATATCAAAGTCACATGAATAAAAAGTAAAAACCAACCATAGACATTTAAGCGATTGATGTAGATCAATTAGATTCAATAAATTGTGTAAATAGATTAATATACAGAGAACTTAATTAAATGTGTAAAATCAACAATTAAACTTAGAATATTGGATCAAACTATGTAAAATAAAAATCCTCAGATGTTGTATGTATGACAGTCTATTCCAAGGAAAAGTATAATAAAACATAAGATAAACGACAAAATATAACTACGAATAATTGTCAATTATCCTATATAAATAAAAGAAATATATATTTTTAGTACACAACACGTACAATATCTCAAGTATGTTATTCATTTATTTCTGTATTTATTTATACGGTTTAGATTTCTTCTTACTCAATAGTATTTGTACAGACATATTCCACCCTTAGTGTTTTCTCCTGTAAGATTGTGGATGGACCTGAGTTTATCAACCTACAATACTAATTATTATTAATTTTATCATTTTTGGCATATCGGCAATCTCAGAAACTCTAAGAAATATTTCCAGGTATAGAAAAAGAGGTCTCTATACAATGCCGTATATACCAATTTTGTACTCTATTACCTTGATAGTAATTGAATTGTGGGGTACTTCATTCATAAAAAGTAGGTCTATGTATACATCTTTACCTATTCAGGTTTATACCTCAATGACCCTAGAGGCTCCCATCCGATTGGGCAATCTCAGAGTTCTGACCAATAGAAAGGCCCATTCAGATATATCACTGCCTTTATTCTTTCTGAACACTATTACAGGAGGCACACACTGCCAATCATCCATACAGTCCACCTATAGGGGACTGGGTTCCACCAATGACGTTTCATCCATACATATTTAAAAATTATTTTTTGGAGGCTAGTTTCCCACTGAAGAGCCATCTAACCGGCGAAACGTGCGTCGGGGCTCCAACAATCCCTATGACCATATTTATGATTGGGTTATTTTACTTATAATTTACCGCTTATATTACTGCTAATAGTCAAAGGAGAAGACTCCTTTCATCAATCTATTTGTCTAGGTATTACAGCATTAGGTTGTGTCCGCTAACTAGTGATAGCTAGTTTTTGCTTTGATACAAGCTGAGGTGCCCTCAAAGGCACAACACAGAATGTTATGTTAGCAGGACTATCAACCTATTTTTCCAATTTTGTTCACTTTTTTGTTCTGTTAAACACATAGTTTTTACATCTCTTTTGCTTTTTTTTGTGTGTAACTGGCTGACAGTTTATTAATGAAAAATGCTGTTTAGTGAAGGATCCCCCTTCTTAGATAAGGTTAACTATGGGATACAATGTTGCTCTAAGGTTACTGAGTAGTGTTTTTTGATGGTGTATTCAGACACTGCCGGACTTTGTGGGACTTCTTTCCCCTATATCCCTACCCAGTCAACACATAGGGTCATTTAGAATTATTGCAACTTATAGACAATAGATCACATATTTGTTGTAGTTTATTCTCAGATTACCCTGTATCCTTAGATGAAGATATCAATGTATATACTTCATTTGTCTTTATTTTCTTATTATCTTTTGTGACTATATGTCTGCTTCACATTTTGTTAGGAACCAGGAACCAGATAGAGGCAGAACATAGATGCAAAACACCTTTATTAAAACAATAGCAAAAAAAATAAATAAACCAAAATAAAAGTCCAGTAGGCAAGCAGGGGTCAGGCACCAAAGCAGGTAATCAGACGAGCGGAGAGCAGCAGAGTCATGAACAAGACCAGAAGTCAGGAACACACAGGAAACGGAGTCTTCTGGGAAACAGGAAACCACGCAAAGGCAAGGAGGTACTGGGACTTGCTGCTTAAATAGACTGCACTGATTAGCAACAGGGCGGGCTACGAACAATCAGGTGAGTAACCGTGGCAACATTAATGAAGGAGCTGATCGTTAAAATTCCCGACAAGGTAGACGTAAGCACATCTAAGCCCCTCCCCTCTCGGCAGTAGTGTGGTCATATGGGAGGGGTTTGCACTGTTCAGGGCGGACCATTATGGATGCCTTGCAGTGCTAGTTTGGAGGACCTTTCGCCGGGGAGGATACAGACATGCCTATGCCTTCCCCCTTATGGATACAGGCGAGGCGCAACACGGATGGATGGGCGGCGTTATAGAAGGCGGCGGATATTTCCTGGATGCCTCACAGCGCCCGACAGGCGGACCTACACAACACTCTCCTGCTTGGGTTGGTACTAGCACACCCACGCCTTCCCTGTGAAGTGATTAACCGGTGGTAAGGTCGTCAGACTCCCCTGATTGGTTATGCAGCAGTTGGCTAATTGGAGATTTGCTATTTATACCACACACATGGAAGGTATGGTTATTATGCCCATGACGACAGTATAGTTAGACGCCGAAACGCGGGTCAGGCTTTTTACTTTTTCACATGTAGGGAGCACTGTGTGATTTTCTTTTATTATTTTTGTGACTATTGAGATTGAGGGAATTCTGGTGCAGGTAGGTACTAGCCTTGTGCAGTGCCGAGGTAAATAAGGACATATGGAGCTGCCGACCTATTATAGCCTCATTTTTGTCTCTTAGGAGCTGGTGATTTTTGTTATTTGGGGTGGGCATCATGCGGAACTCATGACCTCTATTCTCTAGGTATTAAGTGTAAGGGGCAGGTAGAGTCCGGTTTTAGGACCTTCGGTTTACCCACTTATTCTTTGAAGACATTTTCCTAGGCAGGGTTCTTTTTCCCATGCATAATTTTAGGAGTTATACCCGCTACCATTGATCAAGTATACATGATATCCCCTAACACTCCCTTTTTGGTCTGTCTACCTGCCAGCACATTTGTTTACTGTTAATTTTAGTGTACAGCCTTACCTGGTGCTGTTGCTTATGAGATAGTTTTCATTCTTTTTTTTTTTTTTTTAATTTCTTTATTTTTTCAGCTTGACAAGAGTAGCACTATAAAATTTCCAACATGGCTTGTGCAAAAGCCCATTGATTCGTAATACAGATAACCACAGTAATACATATAAGAAAAAAAAACAATCGTAAGTATTACTACTTGTACATTAGAAGTTAGCTTTTCCAGCTACGTGTCAAGGTTTTTTTTTTAAATAGGTGACATAGGTATTGTGTGATCGTCGTTTCCTTGGTATTGTGTTTTCGTGTAACACAGTAGGGGTGTATAGAAGTATAGCTTTGTGGGATTTGTCATTCTTTGGGTAACCCCGTTACTCTGTGTCCTGGTTTAATAGGGCGAGTTATGGTCACATCAGTGACATTTGCTTCCAGTGGGTAGCATGCCCTATGTCTAACTCTAACGGTAGTTGACATATGTCCTTCCGTGTCGGTTAGCGTACAATATTTTAAGGTAGTGGTTTTTATCAGGAGGGAACTCTGTCTCTCGAACCTTGTGGTGTAACCCTGGGCCTGCCAGGGGATGACTTGATCGCTAGGGAGTAAGGTTCGGTTCTCAGGCTCCCCCGCGATATTGTGAGTGAAAGAGAGTGAAAGTCTAGAAAGAAGAAAGAAAAGAAAATGGGGGGGGGGGAAGCAGGGGCAAGGAAGGAAGGGAGGGGGAGGGGTAAGGTATGGGTATACGTCAGGTCAGCGTGGTGTGGAGCTCTACAGTTTATGTCTATCTCTTCTGGGGTCCCAGTCCAGGACCATCCCTAGCCTCAGGAGGGTTAGGTGTGTGTTGTGTCGTCAGAGAGGTCGCTACTCTGTAATGGGTCCCACAGTTTGTCGAAGCTAGTCATGGATCCTCTTAGCCGGGCAGTTAGTTTGTCCATTAGGTGCACCTCTTTTATGTTAGAAATTACCCTCTGTATGGGTGGCATTTCTACTTGTAGCCATGTCTTTGCTACAGCTCTCCTTGCGGCTAGTGTAATCTTGTGGATCAGTTTCTGTTCCCTCTTTGTCCAGTCGTCTAAAGATCTATTAAGCAAATATGTCCAAAGGTCTAATTTGGGAGCTCTATGGAAGATTCTGTTGATTAAGTTGTGTATCTTTGTCCAGAAGATTTGCAAATGAGGGCATTCCCACCACATATGGATATAAGTGCCACTAAGGCCGCAACCCCTCCAGCAGTTATCGGTCGGTATTTGTTTCATGCGGTGCAGTTTGGCAGGTGTGGTGTACCACCTGAACATTGTTTTAAATGACTGCTCTTGAAGGGAAACGCATATGGAGACCGAACTATTTGCTTCCCATATTTCCCTCCACTCCACGCCCTCCAGGACCTCTCCCAGATCTTTTTCCCAAGCATCTGCATAGGCCAAGGTGCCCCATTCCCCCGTTTCTGAGCATATGTGTGAGTACATCTTGGTTATTAAGCCCTGCTGTGCCGTTTCAGTGAGGCACATCCTCTCAAAGAAAGTTAGCTGCTCTCTAGCGGCCCTTTGTACTTGTGGGTGTTGTACATAGTCCCTTATCTGTAGATACCTAAAGAAATCTGTGGGGGTGAGATGTGTCGCCTGTTTTAGGTGGTCGAATGTGACCAGCTGGCCGTGTTCAAACATATGGCAGATTCTCTGCAGTCCTGCTGTTTCTTGGTTTGTGAAATCTCTCGCTGCCATGCCCGGTTCGAAAGCTCTGGATAGTTCTCCTTCTAATAGCTATTGGTTAATAAGTATTAATAAATTGTTTTGCAATATTTTTGTGGCTAGTAGAGTTTTAGTCTGGGCTTTCCCTACCGGCCACCTTGTGTATAGGTGCCAAGGGAATTCCTCTGTATATTTATGGTTCCCAAACCAGTACTCATGGGCCACCAATGGTACAGATTTTGTCAGTATCCCCATTTGAATAAAAAGGTAAATACATAAATTCTGGGTTGGGAACCACTGCTTTAGTTGATATCCTTTCCTTTTTGTTCAGTAGTTAAGGGGTTTCCTTATAAGCAAAAATTATATAAAAAAGGTTACATATGAATATAATAATAAATAGAAAGAGCAGCTACATACACAGTTAAGCGACTTACTGAGCTATAAACTCTGAATAGATAAATAGGTATGTGCGTTTAGAAGTATAAACCTCAACAGATAAGAAATCAATATTAAGTCTTTTTAATAATGACCACATATATTAAAAAGCAATTAATAAAAAACAAGCTGTTTCCAATCCTCAACATTAGATCTAACCAGACAGGGATAGTAACAAATACATCAAATAAATAGATAAAAAAATTACAACAAAAAAAATTTGTAACAATAAGTAACATAAGTAATAGCCACTAAATATCTCCACCAAACAGTTGCCACTATATATACTAAAAGCTAGTGCATCAAGGGTAATTTAAAGATATATGGGAGGTGGAGATAGTGTGGACCAAAAAACATAAGATAAAAAATAATAAACAACATAAACATAAAAATACAAATGTGAACAATAATAATAATAAATATTTCAATAAAATTGTGAAAATACCTGACCTCGGTGCCCCCACCAGAGGTGAAGATATTAAAACAGAAAAATTCAAACGTCCAGAAATCCTCAGAGAGACGGGAGAAGTAAATAATGAAGGGCAGCCACCAGATAACGAGCAGCCAAATACACTTAGCAGGTGGAACTCCAGCACCCTCACACCGTGGTCGGGATCTTCAAAAAAGACCGCGGTGGAGTTGAAATAAACAAAGAATGGGTGCAAAGATATGAGGATGGCTGAAAGGCTGCCCCGATAACAAATGCTCGTGTGGATGTACCGCGGTCGGAATCTTCATAAAAGACCACGGTAATTAGCCAAATGAGATGAAACGCCAGACACAGGGAAGACCGGAGGATGGAAAACAGCCAGCAACAATGTATACACCGATCGACGCGTTTCAGCGCAAACTCTGGGACTTTACAAGATCAATACCTTATAGGCATACTATTAATTGGCAGTCAGAACAGATAACCTTTTGGGGACATTTTTGCTCAGGGACATGTCTATACCTTTGTTTGTCAATAATCTCAACATGCCTACGGTGGGTTTTCTATTCACATTTATACCTCTTCCTTATGCTGATTTCAAATTGCATGCCAATAAAGACACACAGAAACATAGAATGTGACGGCAGATAAGAACCATTCGGCCCATCTAGTC
Organism: Pelobates cultripes; assembly: GCA_933207985.1. Classification (NCBI taxonomy): domain Eukaryota; kingdom Metazoa; phylum Chordata; class Amphibia; order Anura; family Pelobatidae; genus Pelobates; species Pelobates cultripes. Next base: position 376,659,225 of record OW240913.1, on the reverse strand, counting down.
TGCCCAATTTTCGAAATACTTTCATTAGTCCCTGGCCTTATCTTATAGTTAGGATAGCCTTATTCCTATCCCACGCATGCTTAAACTCCATTACTGTGTTAACTTCTACCACTGGTAAGTTACCACAGAATCTTTGTAAATATTGTGTGTTCTGCATAGAGCAGTCTCCCTGTATAGGAGGGTCAATGCTAGTATAAAAAGTAAAAAAAAAATCCTCAATTGTGCAGGTGCTTAAAACAATTCAAAAGTATGCAGAAATTAACAATTTTATATAATTCATTAGGCATTTAGTATAGTTTTTTTATTTGTTTTAAGCTCCCCCTCAATTGGTTAGCTACCCCAGCGCAAACAAAATGATTGACCTATATCCACTTTCTCTCAAGGAGACTTTAATCATGAGAAATACATAGCAGAGGCATTGGTTTATTCATTGCTCCTTATCACCTGCAAGAGCTGGAAAGGCCTTCATCCTCCATGCGTGGATTAATGAGGGGTAAATTGTATTACTGTAAAATATGGGGATCAAATTTATCTAATAACTGAATTGTTTGACCATATAAAAGTCTATTCTTTCAAATAAAAATCTCATTTTGAATAAAAGAGTGTAGAGTAGAAGTCGGTCCATTCCAAATATATCAGTGGTTTTATGTAATATTCGTGAACTTCATTAATGATGTGTAAAGAAGTGTCTTGCATTAGTTTGTTATATTTTATCTTCACAATATTACTCTGATGTGACTAACATGCTTGCCTCTTGACAATGGCTTACATTGTAAACTGAAACAATAGGGCTAATTAGCTGGTGGACAAATGTGCATATGGAAACCAGCTACATACACCAGTAAAATAATTTGATAATTACCAATAATGTACAATAATGTATTGTATGGAATGATCTCACTTTCATACAAATCTTGAATAATCTCTGTGGCGAAAGTAACCTCGCTACTGGTTCTTGGAGGTGCCTGTTTGCCAGCCTCCTGCCACAGGACTATGGGCCATGCAAAAAGGCTCATAAAAGACCTTGGTCATGCCTTTTTGCTATACTGTTTGGTAGATTGCATTCCCCTCCTATTCTAACATTGTGTAACAGTCATCTGGGGACTTATGGAACAGTTTACCAGGAGTTGGAGCCCAGTTGCAGGAGATGGCACAGGAAGCAGGCAAAATCCAAAACACAGTACAGATTAAGGGTCAGGCGAGAAGCAGAAGTCAGGGCTGGCAGCGGAGTAACGTAGACAGTAAAGCAGGCAGAGGTCAGAGTCCAGGAAATCAGTCAGTAGCAAATCAATGATCCAGCAGGAAACACCAAACAGAAAAAAATGACCAGATACTAGGTTTCAGGCAGGGCTGGCTTTTACAGCCTGCTAATTAGGTGCAGCTGACCCTAATTGGAGAAGGGCTGCAGGTGGATCAGTGTTGCTCAATCCAGGGCAAGGTGGTCAGGAAGCAGAAAAATGCAAACATAAACTGAAGCCCCATGGTGGATGTCATGACAGAGAACCTGACTGGGATGCTGGAGCTGTCTGCAGGGCTCGGGCTGTGCCGTGACACATTGTCCCATTCGACTACTGAACAACCCCCGAACCAGGGCCACCTGGGAGCTTATTAACACCTTGGAACAGTTCTCAACGCAGTGTTCTAATTGTTCGTCTGGGTGGCTGCAATTCCTATGGACAACCACGAGTGTCGTGGCCATCTTGTTCACATGAATGCAGGCAGCGGTGTTTGGGCATGACTCTCATGGAACTAAAAGCAGACACAGAAACTCCCAATCACCACTGGACTTCCATCATTGCTTGCATTCGGTTCTATACAATTTAGAAGGGCACTGTTCGGTGAAATCGTTCATCTGGATGAGGGGAACATGCTCCAGGGTACAACTATTGACTCTGTCCTGTAGTTTGTTCATTTTCTAAACTACCGTACTAGAACGACCGCGAGCCCTGATTCTCTGGAACCGTTTTGGGAATGGGACCATGCTTGCGGTCAGTCAAAAATAAGACTTCCAGGAAATTCCTGAACCCCTTAACTGATCTGGGTGATTTTTGGATATGTTGTTCACCCACATCAGTGGATGAAATTAGTACAGTTCCTGATCCAATTATCTCCCAGGCACAGAGGAGTGATTATCTTTTTATGTATGAGAGTATCCTGGATCTGAGAGCCAATGTAATTGTGTATTTGTTTCTACTGTGGCTTACTCTCAGGTCCTCGGGGTAGTGCCCCTTGCATGGGGACCTGCATATAAGGCCAGATGTAGCTTCCATTAAACGAGTTCCTGCTTACCCTCAACATAGAGTCTCATCTCCTGTGTGGGGGAAACTGCTGTATCTACCCTGGGGATTGCTATATCACTATACTCCCCTGGGATTATAATCACTTGCTCTTTTAAGAGCATATTTCTACACTCACTTGGAGGAGAGGTCTACCTACTGGAAGCTGGATCCTGGTCTTGGTTCCAGGGTGGGTGGAGGACAGCGAGCCCCCAACCAAGCTGTAACGCTGGAAGCGGGGACTACATTGCTGATTGTGTCTGGTGCGGTGCTTGGAGTACTCGGTAAGCACTAGGAGCAGCGACTGGCAGAGGCACCCAGTTGGGGTGCCAGGCGGTCTGTCACAATCTCAAATAAAGGAAAGAAGATCATGAAATAGTACATTTATTCAGATATAAGAAAAGCATAAACACACATTTGCAAAGATTGCAAATTACAGAGGAATGTGCAATAAGGATTTTGTCCATATTGACTCTGAATCCCACCGCTGTGTTAGTCTGGAGAATATATAGTCCTGCACACCCACGGCTCGCAATTTCCAGAGGTCCAGGATCCCTTTCTCCTTTGTTATAAAATGAATGGTGGGGAGCCTCAATACATTTCATCCAATATTTTGCTCCATTGCATTCGAGCACACTTGCACATTGGCATCGCCTTCCAATGATGTCACCGTGGGAAGTAGAACGCAAACAATTATAAGAGAGATCAAATTACTTAAATGGAAAGAGTGATATCTATGGACAAACAATAAATATTACCTCTTTATATACGGTGTTATTAACCATCTTAGCACCTTCTTCTAGGGCAGTCTTCCTCAAACTCCAGCCCTCCAGATGTTGCTGAACTACAACTCCCATGATTCTGTAAATGAAATAGATAGGCTGAGAATCATAGGAGTTGTAGTTCAGCAACATCTGGAGGGCCGGAGTTTGGGGAAGCCTGTTCTAGGGCAAGGGTGTCCAAAATGTAGATCCCCAGATGTTGTAGAACTGCAACTCCCATGATGCTTTTAGATTGACAAAGTATAATGGAAGTTGGAGTTTTAAAACATCCAGGGGTCTACCTGTTAGGCACCCCTGTTCTAGGGTTAGAACTTATACCGGACACAATCTGATAGTCTTTTAATAAAACTTATTGTACAGTCCAATATGGGTATTTTCCCAGCAACTAAAACCAAACAGAAAATAAATCTTGGCTCTCACCAGAGTACTAACGATCAACAAAATCCAGCACTGCAATCAATCTAGTGAAAAAATGTGGCACTATCCGAACAATATAACATGCGATAAGAGCTCACAAACACTCCAATCAGTACAACAGAATACAAACCAAGTAAGTGGAGGGAGCGCTAAACAGTATGAAAACAATATGTATACTTGTCAATAGAGTATTAAACTGCTATCTCCACGTCAAACTTAAATATACATGAATACAAAGCTAACAAAATAAGAATAAATAAAGGGAAAAAAAATGCAAAAAAATGATATATACAAATACACAAACTTAATACAGTGGGTATAAAATGGCTCCAATGAATTGTGCAGGTAACTTAGAGACTTTAGAGCCCTACCTTGGCTCTATATACAACGCTCAGTAAGGGATATGGTGGTCAGTCTTCATGTAAGTTGAACTAATAAGGTCTCCACGAGAGATGCAGGGCACCACAGGAGATTATGGAGGAGGCACAGTTTCCACATGTATTCATGTATATTTGAGTTTGATGTGGAGATACCAGTTTATTACTCGATAAGTATACCTATTCATTTTAGCTCATCTGCCTATTGTTCCTGTGTCACTGTGTAATTGTCTCATGTATTGTAAATTCTCCCCCCCCCCTTTCATAATATTGTAAAGAATTAGTTGGCACTCTATTAATACCAATAATAATATTAATAGTACTGTTTAGAGTATATAAATACACTCTGTCACCTTCAATGCTGTTCTGGATCCTTTCTGCAACCAGCAAAGCAGTGAAGGTCCTACGCCTTTCTTCTATGACCTTTTAAAGACCATTTTTACTTTAACCCCTTAAGGATGGAGCCAATTGTACACGGTTTGATCAAATCAAACCTTTAATTTGAGCAGTATGTCTGAGATTAGAGATCAAAGCTATTAGAAGATTGTCATGAGGGTAAGAAACATAATTTATGTCCTCCAGCAGTTCGAAGGGATGAGGGCAGAGCCAGAGGCAGGTCTCATGGAGGTGTGATAGATTTTATATGCATGAATCTTGCTATATCTGGACGCAGTGCCCACCTGAACCTTGATACACTGCAGGAACCTGTGCTAAACTGGAAGCAGACGTGCAATTTGTTTTGTTCCAAATCAAATTCTGCAATTCGGAAGCATTGGATTGGCTAAAATTGGCAAGGGGCGGGGCCAAACGCTGCTTTGGCCAATCAGGACCTTCTCATAGAGATGCATTGATACAAAAAAAGAGCAGCACTGCCCCAGGAAGCACCTCCAGTGGCCATATTGTTATTATTTATATAGCGCCATCAGATTCCGTAGCACTGTACAAAGGGTAAGAGGAGTGGACACTTGGAGGTGTCCCTAGGGGCAATGTAAACACTGCCCTTTCTTTAAAAAAGGCACTGTTTACATGAAAATGCCTGAAGGGAGCTATTATACTCACCAGAACATCTACATTAAGCTGTTTACTATACATTAAGCTGTAGTTGTTCTGGTGACTATATGTCCATTTAATGACTAAAAGTAGAAAGTGAATGAGGGAAGAGTGGTTCCCTAAAAGGGAGGTCCTGAGTAAAAGATAATGCTTTATTAATAATAAGTTAAAATCACATTAAGTGAACAACACCCCAAGTTTGAAGAAAAAAGTGATACAAAAAAAGCTGCTTTTAATGATTTAAAAGGAGATAAATAAATCCCGGATCCATGCTAACCTCTTTTTTCCCCCTTTGCCTTTTTTTTTGCACGTGTTGAATGTTGGTGTTTGTTTCCATTTTGAGACACATGTATGAATTTTAATATTAATAAAGCTATGTTGTTTAGGGGGAAATATATATTTTTCTAAAGAAACTTAAACAGGCAGTTATAAATATATTTCTCTTTGGTTAGTTTATTTCTTTGAAAACACATTAGACCTCAATAAAGGGAATTCTGAAATAGTATTGTAAGGAAACCTAGGATATCCAATCCTCATTCGGTAGTTTCCTCCCGAACCGCCAGAGCATCAATGAGTATAGCTCTCCGTTCGGTAGATGAAATAAACGAAATCCATACGAATACAATATCTTTACCAGACGATTCCCTTAATAAAGCATACGAATCCCCAAACATCAGCCGAAGTCTAAAAGAAGGATACAAAATGAACTAGCTTTTAATGACCACACACTGGCTTTAATGCAAGTTCCCCATACAAGGGGATATCCCACAGGGAGGGACAAGGTACATCCAATCATTTACAGGAACAACATAAAACATTCCCAGCACAAACATACAATTCCCTTTTCCTAGTCCTGGAGATAATAAAATCTGCTAAAGTAATAACTTGATTATCTCCAGGCAGAAAAATTACAGTTTTCCCCAATATTCAGAACACCCCTTTAGGCATATGGTATCCCCACAAACAATATGTCCCCTGATAGCCCCGATCTGGGTGACCAACATATTCAAATTTCACCCAGATCGGTTCAGGGGTTCTCAAAAACTATGGAAGTCTTTTGTGACCAGCTAACCGCGAGGTGGATGCCCAAAATAGTTCCATGAGTTTGGGTAGTTTTGCCGGTCTATTTCGTTAAGTAGCAAAAAACGAATAATCCCACAAATGGTTTCCCCTGGCTCTTAGCAGGATTGTTCCCCTCATTCGAATTAACAAAAGTACCGAACAGCGCTCTTCTAGCTGTTTGGGAAATAAAGATCCAGCGTTCGTTTGTTGAGACCGGTGTTCGGGAAGTTGAGTGTCCGATTTTAGTTTCAGACACTCGACGACCAAGTCCCGCTGCCTTTGTTCGCATAAAAAAAGATGGCCGCCTATTTCTCAGCCACGTGGCATTCGGTAGTACGAACACCGGCCGCACAGGTAGAGGGTTCAATTGAGGCATTCTTTGAAGTTTAACGAGCAAGGAAGGTGGTCTTTGTTCGGTAATTACATCTACCAAATGAACAGGGAAGAAATATTGAGCATAAAAGAGGGATTTTTTCACACTGCTCCCCTATAGTTCCATAGGTCGGCATACCCGTCTGGACCCTGTCGGGTTGGCTTGGGGATGTCTGATAAAAGCACTTTAGGAGTCCAGTTCGGTCTGTCGGGACAGCCCGTCCGCATTACCGTTTTGTTTGCCCGGACGGTATTGCATAGTAAAGTTATATGGCTGAAGGGCTAGGCTCCACCGTAATAGCCTGGGATTGTCACCAGCTACCTGGTTTAGCCATACCAGGGGATTGTGGTCGTCATAAGGGTAAATGGTCGTCCATACAGATAAGGTTGAAGTTTCTTCAGGGCCCAAACTAGGGCTAGGCACTCTTTTTCTACGGCGGCATAGCTGACCTCTCTGGGCAAAAGTTTACGGTATGCCACCGGGTGTTCCGTGCCATCGCCCCCACTTGGCTCAACACGGCTCCCAACCCAAACATGGAGGCATCTGTGTGTACAAGAAATTGTTTAGTATGGTTGGGCGCCGCCAACACAGGGGCCTCACTTAATGCAGCTTTAAGACTCTGAAAAGTGTCCGTGCACTCTGGGGTCCAGGTTACTTGTTTAGGTAGGGCCTTTTTCGTAAGGTCGGTGAGAGGCTTGGCCAGGGCGCTATACTCTGGGACAAATTTTCGGTAGTAGCCGGCCGTCCCTAATAAAGCTAATACCTGGGTTTTAGTACGGGGTTGGGGCCAATTAGCTATGGCCTCTACTTTAGCAGGCTTTGGACGCTGCCTACCAGAACCTACCCTGTGGCTGAGATACTGTACCTCGGCCATGCCTACGTGGCATTTGTCAGGTTTCAATGTGAGACTTGCTAGCCGAATTCACTTGAGTACCCTGGACAAGTGCCCCAGGTGGTCTTCCCAAGTGCGGCTGTAGACGGCAATATCGTCTAAATATGCACATGCAAAGTCCTGGAACCCCTCTAGGAGCCTATCGGTCATCCTCTGAAAAGTAGCCGGGACATTCTTCATCCCAAAGGGCATAACCTTGAACTGGTATAGCCCAAATGGAGTGACGAACGCTGACTTGGGGATGGCTGCAGGCTCCAAGGGGATCTGCCAATACCCCTTGCACAAGTCCAAGGTAGTCAGGTAATTCCCCCCAGCCATACGGTTTAATAGCTCATCTATTCTGGGCATGGGGTAGGCGTCAGTTATGGTACGATTGTTGAGTCTCCGATAGACTACACAGAAGCGCGAAGTGCCGTCGTGCTTCTTTACTAGTAGTACTCTGGGAAGGTTCTATAACCCCTAACTTGAGCATATCCCTTATTTCAGCGAGCATATTTTTACACACTGCCTCAGGGATACGATAGGGTTGCTGCCATAAAGGCGTTTCTCCCTGGGTTTCTACATGGTGTACCGCAGCGGAGGTATAGCCTGGTATGGCAGAAAACATTCCTTGGCATCCCTGAAGCAGCTGAGATGCCTCACTCTTCTCTAAGGGGGTTAAGTTTTGACCCAAGCTTACTTGGTCAATAGTACACGGGGAGGTGTCTAATAAATCGGGGAGGGGCAGTCCCTCACTATCGTCGGAAGAGGGGGCACATACGGCACCCACATCTTCCGTCTTTTCGAAATAGGGCTTGAGCATGTTTACATGAAAAGCTTTGGTCAGCCTTTCATCTGAACACTTGCTCACAATATAGGTGGTATCGTTTATGCTCTCCACTACCTTAAAGGTTCCCTGCCAGTCCGCCTGCAGCTTGTCCTTCTTAACGGGCCTTAATGCCAACACCTTCTTTCCTATTTCTAGTACGCTATCTCTGGTGCCCCTATCGTACCACTTCTTCTGGCATTCCTGGGCAGCCTGCAGGTTCTCCCAAACAGATTCGTTGAGGGCCCGTAGTCGGTCCTGGAATTTCAGAACATACTGGACGATAGGGACTCCCCCTTCATTTGTGTTACCCTCCCAGTGCTCCCATACGTGATCCAGCGGGCCTCGAACTTTTCTCCCGAACAGGAGTTCGAAGGGGTAAAACCCGGTGGATGCCTGGGGCACTTCGCGGTAGGCAAACAGAAGGTGGGGTAGATACTTCTCCCAATTCCTGCAGAACTCTGCGAAGGTCTTTAGCATCTGCTTGAGTGTGCCATTAAAACGTTCACAGAGCCCATTGGTCTGGGTGTGATAGGGGGCGCTGAATAGGGGTTTTACTCCACAGCTCTACTACAATTGCTGTGTCAGGAGTGCTGTGAACTGAGTCCCCCTATCGGACAGGATCTCCTGGGGAAAACCTACCTGGGAGAAAATTTTAACTTGGGCCTCAGCTACAGTCTCTGCCTCTATGTTCGAGAGGGCTACTGCTTCAGGGTATCTAGTGGCATAGTCCACTACAGTTAAGGTGAACTTTTTGCCGGACTGGCTGGGTCGGCTGAGGGGTCCTATTAAGTCTACCGCTACTCGGTGAAACGGCTCTTCTATAATGGGTAAAGGGTGGAGTTTGGCTTTTTGGTGGTCACCTCTTTTCCCTATCTTTTGACATATGTCACACGTTCTACAATAATATTTAAGATCTTGCGTGATCCTAGGCTAGAAGAACGTTTGGGTCAACCAGTCCCTCGTCTTCTTAACCCCTAGATGTCCTGCTAGGGGGATGTTGTGACTGAGTTTTAATAACTCCGCATGAAACTTAACGGGATACTACTAGCTGTCTTTTAGTGACTTGAGTGGCCCGTGTCCCACCCCTCCTGTCACTCGATACAATAATTCCTTATACCACTCAAACCTTTCGTGAGTGCTGTCACCCTGGGGAACCTCTACTGCCTTTCTGTATCCTTCTAGTGTGGGGTCTGTTCTCTGTACCTGTTCAAAACCCTGTGGAGTATCCCAGAAAGTGGAAGGGGGTAAAAGAGGGTATTTTAACTCCTACCTGGTTTTCCTCAGAGTGCAGCGGTGCTTCCAGTCTGGCTTGTGCTCAGGTGGTAACCGGGTAGGCTTCTGAAGTAGTGTCCCGTGAGAGTTGAGAGGTTAAACAGCCTACTCGTTCCCCAATAAGACCTCTGCTGGCAATTCCTGCATAATGCCAACCTCCAACTGTTTAGATCCAGAACCCCAGTCGACAAGGACGCTGGCTGTGGGTAGCTTGTGTATGGCACCCCCAGCCACCCTTACGGCTACTGTGCGGCCGGTGCGAGCTTGGGCCTTGACCGTGTGTGGTTGTACTACGGTTAGTGTGGCCCCAGAGTCCCCCACACCATCTACTGTAATCCATTGATGCCGGTGGTCCCGGTTGTCGCCCCCAGCTTGCACCAGATTGACCTAATGCAACACACTCCACTGCTCTTCTTGGTTAGGGACGCTGGTAGGACTTTCCTGTTGGACACAATGGGCGGCTGCCCTGGGTTGTTGTGGTGTTTGCCTTTCCCAGCTTCCTCGAGGACACTGGTTTTTGTAATGTCCTGGTTGCTTGCAGTAATGACACACGCAGGGGGTCAAGGTGTTGCTGCTGGGCTTGTGAAGGGTTACTTATGGAGGCTCTAGGTGGTGCAGGCATTGATGGTACTGGGTAGGTGTGTTTAAATGTTGGTCTGCTCACACCCTGTTCTCGCCTCCGGTTGTCTTGGTGCTCATCCGCTAGTCTGGCGGCTTCCTACACAGTTTTGGGTTTTCTGTCCTTTACCCTTTTTATATCGTCCGCTGTGTGGTTAAAAAACTGCTCCAATAGTATGAGCTGTAAGGCATCCTCCAGGGTAGTTGCTTGGCAGCCCTGCATCCAATTCCAGGCTGCCCTGTGTAGCCGGAAAGCCCATTCAGTGTGCAAATCTTTCCCTGTTTTCCGAAGTTTCCTAAACTTCTTCCTGTTCGCCTCTGGGGTTACAGCGTATCTGGCCAACAAAATGTCTTTTACCCTGTCATAATTGTGTATGTCCCCATCAGGTACTTCTCAAAATGCCTCTGCTGCTCTTCCTGATAGCTTGCTGCTAAGTACTGCAGCCCATTTTGTTGAGTCTAATCCCTCCAGCGCACATTGACGTTCAAAGTCTTGTAGATAACTGTCATTTTCCATGTCATTATCATTAAAAGTTTTAAACGCTGCATAGTTTACCTTCTTTGGTAGGTCATTTGTACTTCCCGGGAAGTGTAGCAAATCCCCATGTAACTGTCTGTCTAGATTATCTCGCTCTTTTTGCAATTGACTGGCTTGTGCCATGACCTGCAGAACTGCCTCTGTTGATGGACTGGGTCCCAATACACTGAGCATCCATCTGATATCCTTCTGCATCTCGGTTTCTTCCTCGTGCTCCATCTCTGTATTACTGGTTCCGTCGCTCTGTATTAAATCCGCAATTAACGTGGCTTTTGTCTTGTTACTTGCCACTACGCCTCTAGCTTCCAGTAAATCTTTTAGCGTGGATCTTTTAAGTAGCTGGTATTGCTGAGCCATTCATTCCCTTTCTTGGTTCAGGACGTCCATTCGGGATTCGAATCCCTCCGCTTGCCACGAGTTGTAAGGAAACCTAGGATATCCAATCCTCATTCGGTAGTTTCCTTCCAAACCGCCAGAGCATCAATGAGTATAGCTCTCCGTTCGGTAGATGAAATAAACGAAATCCATACAAATACAATAGCTTTACAAGATGATTCCCTTAATAAAGCTTACGAATCCCCAAACATCAGCTGAAGTCTAGAAGAAGGGTGCAACAGAACTTGCTTTTAATGATCACACACTGGCTATAATGCAAGTTCCCCATGCAAGGGGACATCCTACAGGGAGGGACAAAGTACAACCAATCATTTACAGGAAAAACGTAAAACATTCCCAGCACAAACATACAATTCCCTTTTCCTAGTCCTGGAGATAATAAAATCTGATAAAGTAATAACTTGATTATCTCCAGGCAGAAAAATTACAGTTTTTCCCAATATTCAGAACACCCCTTTAGGCAAATGGTATCCCCACAAACAATATGTCCCCTGATATCCCCGATCTGGGTGACCAACATATTCAAATTTCACCCAGTCTTTTGTGACTGGCTAACCGCGAGGTGGCTGCCCAAAATAGTTGCATGAGTTTGGGTAGTTTTGTCGGTCTATTTCGTTAAGTAGCAAAAACTGAATAATCACATAAATGGTTTCCCCTGGCTTTTAGCAGCGATTGTTCCCCTCATTCGAATTAACAAAAGTACCGAACAGCGCTCTTGTAGCTGTTCGTGAAATAAAGATCCAGTGTTCGTTTGTTGAGACCGGTGTTCGGGAAGTCGAGTGTCCGATTTTAATTTCAGACACTCGACGACCAAGTCCCGCTGCCTTTGTACACATAAAAAAAGATGGCCGCCGTTTTCACAGCCACGTGGCATTCGGTAGTACGAACACCGGCCGCACAGGTAGAGGGTTCAATTGAGGCATTCTTTGAAGTTTAACGAGCAAGGAAGGTGGTCTTTGTTCGGTAATTACATCTACCGAATGAACAGGGAAGAAATATTGAGCATAAAAGATTTCTTCACAAGTATTTTCCCTAATAAGCACTCCGTAGTACTTCTGTTCTCATTGCAAGTGACCCCTTCTATCTTTCCCAGCCCGGCACTCTCTATGTCCTCCTGGCCCTCTCTGTCTCTCCAGCCTGACCCTCTCAATGTCCTACTACGCCACTATGTCTTCTTCTTCCTGGCTCCCTCCATCTCTTCCAATCTATCACTCTCTATGTCCTCCTAGCCTTCTTTATCACCTCCAACCTGCCACTCTCTATGTCCTCCTGGTCCTCTCTATCACCTCCAACCTGCCACTCTCTATGCCCCCCTGGCCCTCTCTATCACCTCCAACCTGCCACTCAAAATGTCTAACTGGCCTTCTCTATCTTATCCAGCCCTGCACTGTCTATGTCTTCCTGCCCATATTTATCTCTTCCAGCTCTGCAATGTCTGTGTTCTCCTGTCCCTCACTATCTCTTCCAATTCATCACTCTCTATGTCCTCCTGGCCCTCTCTTTCACCTCCAATCTGCCACTCAGAATGTCTTCCTGACCCTCTCTATCTCTTCCAGCCCTGCACACTCTATGTGCTCCTGGCCCTCTGTATCTCTTCCAGCCTGGCACTCTCTATTTCCTCCTGGAATTTGCCATCTCCTACAGCCCAGTGCTCCCTTTGTTCTCCTGATGCTCTATATCTCCTGCAGCCCCGTGCTCTCTATGTCTTCCTGTCTGATCCTATCTCCTCCCATCTTGCCTTCTCTACGTTCTACTACCTGACCCTCTCTGTCTCCTCCTCCTAACGGTCACCTTTTGTTGTTGCCTCTGGGTGCATTCGTACCTGTCTTTTTGGGGTTGTTTTGTATATCAGTGATGTCCTGTGATACTCACACATGTGAGTAAAAGTTACCTGTATGTGATCCTGATACTGAGTGTATTCTCTCTGCGGCTGTTATTTTCTCTGACAAGTCGTGCTTTGTTCCCTTTGTTTTCTCTATTATCAAGTCATGTAAGTGAGGGAACACTCACTGTGAGTGAGGCTTCCTTGTAATTATTACATGTAAATACCTGTCAGTATGAGTGAGACTGCCTTTTGTGCTCTTGGTTCCCAATGTATCTATGTCTTTCTGAACTTAAAGGGACACTCCAGACCTTCAGAGCAATTTATCTTGCTGAAGCACTTGTGTGAAGAGTGTGTCCTCTTTTTTCATTTTGCAAAAAGTGCAAGTTTCAATTGAAATTGACACTTTTATAAATTAACCTGGTTAACCCCCTGCCCCCTCCTCCCCCCCCCCCAGCTTTCAATCTGTTACTTCCTAGTTTGCTTAGCTCAGTGGAGATAAACTCGAGACAGTAATTGCCTAACACCTGCCTTGCAAAAGACTTCTCATTGAGCTGCTTTGGGGAGTCTGTGATTGGACAGTCACAGAAAGTCTCGGCGGGGTTAGAAGAGAAGGGTTTACAATGGCTGCAGACAAGAGATCTGCAGGTTTTATAAGCTGTTTTAGATACAGTCCAATGAAAAAAATGCATAAAAAAATGTTTTCATTGTGAGTATATTGTGAGTATATTTTTCAAGCAATGATTTTTTTTGGGCAATGGAGTGTTCCTTTAATTAGTGATGCTCTTTTTCTCAAAGCTTGTTTATGTTTGTACTGTACTGTATCGTGTACGTACTATGAGCATATACACGGTCAATTAATATTTAAAATCCATTCACACTGACTGTACAGTATGCATATACTTTGTAACTGTCTACTGCCGATCCATTCACACTGTCATTGTATTGTGTGTGTATACTGTGTAACTGTCTACTGCCGATCCATTCACACTGTCATTGTATTGTGTGTGTATACTGTGTATATGTATACTGTCTATCCATTCACACTGTCATTCTACTGTGTGTATACTGTGTAACTGTCTACTGCCGATCCATTCACACTTTCACTGCACTGTGTCTTTATACTGTGTATTTGTATACTGTCTATCCATTCACACTGTCACTGTACTGTGTGTATACTGTGTAACTGTCTACTGCCGATCCATTCACACTGTCACTGCACTCAGTGGCGTACACATGACCCATGGGGCCCCGGTGCAAAAATTGATCCGTGGGCCCTCCCTCCCCCCGCGCTTACTTGGCGTGGGTCGGGGCCGCAACACATGGCGGCGGGCACCCGGTCGCAGGGGTTGCAGGGCTGCGACCCCGCGACCGCGGTATGCACACACACTTAAAGGACCACTACAGACACCCAGATCACATCAGCTCAATGAAGTGGTCTGGGTGCCAGGTCCCTCTAGTTTTAACCCTGCAGCTGAAAACATAGCAGTGAAAACGGCTATGTTTCACTGAGGGTTAATCCAGCCTCTGGTGGCTGTCTCATTGACAGCTGCTAGAGGAGCTTCCGCGATTCTCACTGTGAAAATCACAGTGAGAAGACACTGAACGTCCATAGGAAAGCATTGAGTAATGCTTTCCTATGGGCGGTTTAAATGCGCGCGCGCGCCTCTTGCCACGCATTTGCATTCGGAGCTGAGAGGCGGACACTGGGGAGTCCGACGCTGGAGAAAGGTAAATGCTGAAGAGACACACACACACACACTCTCACGAACAGACGCATACACACTCACTTACAAAACATACACTTTCACTGACAAACACACACTCACTAACAGACAAACACCCAATAACAGACACACTCACTGACACACACACTAACACAAACACTAATACACACACACACTAACACACACACACACACACTAACACACACACATACTAACACACACATACTAACACACACACACTAAGACACACATACACTAACACACACACACTAACACATTTTTATTTTTTAAATTTAATCCCCCCAGCCTCCTTACCTATTGGAGTGCTGGGGGGATTCCCTGGGGTCCAGTGGTGGTGCTGCTGGGCTCCTGGGTGGCAGTTCACTGGGTGGGCGGGCTGTCTGTCTGGGCAGGCGGCGCGCGAGGGAGCACTTTCCCCTGAGTGCTTCCTCTTCAGCTCCCTCGCGCGCCGCTTAGGGATGCCGGCACCGGAAGATGACGTCATCTTCCGGCTCCGGTATCAGTGCCGTGCGCGAGGGAGCTGAAGAGGAAGCACTGAGTGCTCCCTCGCGCGCCCGCCTGCCCGACTGGCCACCCGCCTGCCCGGTGACAGCAGGGCCAGCCTCTGGGGGCCCTGGGTTGGTCGGCTCCTGGGCCCCCCAGGAGAAGAGGCTGGCCCTGTGGCTACATACCGGGTCGCAGGGGCGGCCGGGCCCCCTGGTGGTCCGGGCCCGGTCGCAGCCGCGACCCCTGCGACCCTGGTATGTACGCCACTGACTGCACTGTGTGTGTATACTGTGTATTTGTATACTGTCTATCCATTCACACTTTCACTGCACTGTGTCTGTATACTGTGTATCTGTATACTGACGATCCATTCACACTGTCATTGTTGTGTGTGTATACTGTGTATCTGTATATTGTCGATCCATTCACACTGTCACTGCACTGTGTGTGTATACTGTGTATCTGTATACTGCCGATCATTCACACTGTCATTGTACTGTGTGTATACTGTGTATCTATATACTGCCGATCCATTCACACTGTCATTGTACTGTGTGTGTATACTGTGTATCTGTTTACTGTCGATCCATTCACACTGTCATTGCACTGCGTGTGTATACTGTGTATCTATATACTGCCGATCCATTCACACTGTAACTGTACTGTGTGTATACTGTGTATCTGTATACTGCAGATCCATTTACACTGTAACTGCACTGTGTGTATACTGTGTATCTATATACTGCCGATCCATTCACACTGTAACTGCACTGTGTGTGTATACTGTGTATCTGTATACTGCCGATCCATTTACACTGTCATTGTACTGTGTGTATACTGTGTATCTATATACTGCCGATCCATTTACACTGTCATTGTACTGTGTGTATACTGTGTATCTATATACTGCCGATCCATTCACATTGTAACTGCACTGTGTGTATACTGTGTATCTGTATACTGCCTATCCATTCACACTGTCATTGTACTGTGTGTATACTGTGTATCTGTATACTGCCGATCCATTCACACTGTCATTGTACTGTGTGTATACTGTGTATCTATATACTGCCGATCCATTCACACTGTAACTGCACTGTGTGTATACTGTGTATCTGTATACTGCCTATCCATTCACACTGTCATTGTACTGTGTGTATACTGTGTATCTATATACTGCCGATCCATTCACACTGTAACTGCACTGTGTGTGTATACTGTGTATCTGTATACTGCCGATCCATTCACACTGTCATTGTACTGTGTGTATACTGTGTATCTGTATACTGCAGATCCATTCACACTGTCATTGTACTGTGTGTGTATACTGTGTATCTGTTTACTGTCGATCCATTCACACTGTCATTGTACTGTGTGTGTATACTGAGTATCTGTATACTGCCGATCCATTCACAGTGTCGCTGCACTGTGTGTATACTGGGTATCTGTATACTGCCGATCCATACACACTGTCATTGTACTGTGTGTATACTGTGTATCTGTTTACTGTCGATCCATTCACACTGCCATTGTACTGTGTGTATACTGTGTATCTGTTTACTGTCGATCCATTCACACTGTCATACTGTGTGTATACTGTGTATCTGAATACTGTCGTTCCATTCACACTGTCATTGTACTATGTGTGTATACTGTGTATCTGTATACTGTCGTTCTATTCACACTGTCATTGTACTATGTGTGTATACTGTGTATCTGTATACTGTCGTTCTATTCACACTGTCACTGTACTGTCTGTGTGTGTATACTTTGTAACTGTATACTGGCGCTCCATTCACACTATCACTGTACTGTGTGATTACATTGATTAGCCACAATGTTAAATCCACCCACAGGAAAAGTGAATAGCATTGATTATCCTGTTACAATGACACCTGACAAGGGGTGGGATATATTGGGCAACAAGTCAACATTCAGTTCTTGAATTCCAAGAAAAATGGTCAAGCGAAAATATCTGAGTTATTTTGACAAGGGCCAAATAGTGATGGCTAGAAAACTGGGTCAGAGCATCTCCAAAATGGCAAGTCTTGTGGGGTGTTCCTGTGACGCAGTGGTTAGTACCGACCAAAAGTAGTGCAAAAAAGGACAACTGGTGGATCGGCGTCAGGAACATGGGCGTTTAAGGCACATTAATGCATGTGGGGAGCGAAGGCTAACCCCTCTAGTTTAATTACATAGACACGCTACTGTAG
Source organism: Pelobates cultripes (assembly GCA_933207985.1). Lineage (NCBI taxonomy): Eukaryota > Metazoa > Chordata > Amphibia > Anura > Pelobatidae > Pelobates > Pelobates cultripes. Next base: position 376,642,095 of record OW240913.1, on the reverse strand, counting down.
CTCATATTGCTGAAAAACCTAATGCAGACCATGATAGAAAGGTGTCAGAACACAAAGTGCATCACAGTTTGCTGCGTATGAGACTGTGTAGACAAAGACCAGTCAGAGTCCCCATGATGACCCCAGTCCATCGTTGAAAGCACCTTCAATGGGAACGTGAGCATCATGACTGGAGCATGGAGCAATGCAAGAAGGTTGCCTGGTCTTTTAGATCAGGTGCATGGTCAGGTATATGTGTGTCATTTACCCAGGAAAGAGATGGCAGCAGGATGCACTATTAGAAGAAGGCAGGCTGATAAAGGCAATGTTATGCTGGGAAATATTGGCCCTGGCATTCATGTGGATGTCATTTGAACACATATCACCTACCTAGAGATTGTTGCAGACCACGTACACCCCTTCATGGCAATTGTGTTTCCTGATGGCAGAGGCCTTTCAGCAGGAAAATTCGCCTTGACACACTGCAAACATTGTTCAGGAACAGTTTGGGGATCATGACAAAGAGTTCAAGGTGTTACCTTGGCCTCCAAATTCCCCAGATATCAATCTAAATGAGCATCTGTGGGATGTGCTGGAACAACATACCTAACTCGCAGGACTTAAAGGATCTGCTGCTAATGGTGCCAGATACCACAGGACACGTTCAGAAGTCATGTGTAGTCCATGTCACAACGAATCAGAGCTATTCTGGAAACACAAGGGGACATACTCCGTATTAGGGAGGGGGTTTTAATGTTGTGGCTGATCGGTGTATATATTGTGTAACTGTATACGGCCGATCTATTCACATTGTCACTGTACTGTGACAGTCTTCTTTTAGGTATAGATGATTCACATTTAAAAAGCAAGAAATATGTCATTTGTAAAGAAAAGTGTAGTGAACATTGTGTTTTTTTAATCCCCTTGATCTTTTTTCTCCATTTTTTTTTCAAATCTATTCCCTCTCTGTTTCCTTCTTTCTCTGCATTCCATTTTTTTGTGGCTTCCCAATTCATACCTCTTTGCTCTTTCTCCCTCTCTAACCCAACACCTGTTACTTGACCTCCATACTTTTATCCCCTTATTCTAATACCATTTCTCTTTCTCTTGCCTGTGCCTCCTGGCTCTCCCCCTATCGCTCTTCCTCTGTCTCTCCCCATATCGCTCTGTTTCTCTCTCTCTCTCACCTGTGCGTCCTGTGTCTTCCCCATCGCTCCTTTGCCTGTGCCTCCTGTCTCTCCCCCTATCACTCCTTCGCCTGTCTCTCCCCCATCACTTTGTTTCTCTCTCTCTCGCCTGTGCCTCCTGTCTCTTCCCCTATCGCTCCTTCGCCTGGCTCTCCCCCTTCGCCTGTGCCTCCGGGCTCTCCCCCTATCGCTCTTTCTCTGTCTCTCCCCTTATCACTCTGTTTCTCTCTCTCTCTCACCTGTGCGTCCTGTGTCTTCCCCATCACTCCTTCGCCTGTGCCTCCTGTCTCTCCCTCTATCACTCCTCCGCCTGTCTCTCCCCATTACTTTGTTTCTCTCTCTCTCGCCTGTGCCTCCTGTCTCTCCCCATCACTCTTTCTCTCGTTCGCCTGTGCCTCCTCTTTCTCCCCCTATCGCTCTGTTTCTCTCTCTCTCTCTCTTTTGCCTGTGCCTCCTGTCTCTCCCCCTATCGCTCCTTCGCCTGTGCCTCCTGTCTTTCCCCCATCACTCTGTTTCTCTCTCTCACCTGTGCATCCTGTCTCTCCCCATCACTCTGTTTCTCTCGCTCGCCTGCGCCTCCTGTCGCTCGCCCTATCGCTCTGTTTCTCTCTCACACCTATGCGTCCTGTGTCTCCCCCTATCGCTCCTTCGCCTGTGCCTCCTGTCTATCTTCCTATTGCTCCTTCACCTGTCTGTCCCCATCACTTTATTTCTCTCTCTCTCGCCTGTGCCTCCTGTCTCTCCCCTTCACTCTGTTTCTCTCACTCGCCTGTGTCTCCTCTCTCTTCCCCTATCGCTCTGTTTCTCTCTCTCTCACCTGTGTGTCCTGTGTTTTCCCCATCGCTCCTTCGTCTGTGCCTCCTGTCTCTCCCCCTATCGCTCCTTTGCTTGTCTCTCCCCATCGCTTTGCTTCTCTCTCTCTCACCTGTGCCTCCTGTCTCTCCCCATCACTCTGTTTCTCTTGCTCGTCTGCGCCTCCTCTCTCTCCCCCTATCGCTGTTTCTCTCGCCTGTGCCTCCTTTCTCTCCCCTATCACTGTTTCTCTCTCTCTCTCCTGTGCCTCCTCTCTCTCCCCCTATCACTCTGTTTCTCTCTCTCTCTCGCCTGTGCCTCCTGTCTCTCTCCCTATCGTTCTGTTTCTTTCTCTCTCGCCTGTGCCTCCTGTCTCTCCTCCATCGCTCTGTTTTTCTGTCTCTCACCTGTGCCTCTTCTCTCTCCCCCTATTGCTTCTTCGCCTGTGCCTTCTGTCTCTCCCCCTATCACTCTGTTTCTCTCTCTCGCCTGTGCCCCCTGTCTCTCCCCCTAATCGCTCTGTTTATCTCTCTCTCGCCTGTGCCTCCTGTCTCTCCCCCTATCGCTCTTTCGCCTGTGCCTCCTGTCTTTCCCCTGTCGCTCTTTCTCTCTCTTGTCTGTGCCCCCCTATCGCTCTGTTTCTCTCTCTCTCACCTGTGCCTCCTGTCTCTCCCCCTATCGCTCCTTTGCATGTGCCTCCTGTTTCTCCCTCATCACTCTGTTTCTCTCTCTCTCGCCTGTGCCTCTTGTCTCTCCCCCTATTGTTCATTTGCCTGTGCCCCCTGTCTCTCCCCCTATCGCTTTGTTTCTCTCTCACATACCTGTGCCTCCTGTTTCTCCCCCATTGCTCTGTTTTTCTCTCTCTCTCTCGCCTGTGCCTCTTGTCTCTCCCCCTATTGTTCATTTGCCTGTGCCTCCTGTCTCTCCCCCTATCGCTTTGTTTCTCTCTCTTGCCTGTGCCTCCTGTCTCTCCCCCAATCGCTCTGTTTCTCTCTCTCTCTCGCCTGTGCCTCCTGTCTCTCCCCCTATTGCTCTGTTTCTCTCTCTCGCCTGTGCCTCCTGTCTCTCCCCCTATTGTTCATTTGCCTGTGCCTCCTGTCTCTCCCCCTATCACTTTGTTTCTCTCTCTTGCCTGTGCCTCCTGTCTCTCCCCCAATCGCTCTGTTTCTCTCTCTCTCTCGCCTGTGCCTCCTGTCTCTCCCCCTATTGCTCTGTTTCTCTCTTTCGCCTGTGCCTCCTGTCTCTCCCCCTATCGCTCCTTCGCATGTGCCTCCTGTTTCTCCCTCATCACTCTGTTTCTCTCTCTCTCACCTGTGCCTCTTGTCTCTCCCCCTATCGCTTTGTTTCTCTCTCTTGCCTGTGCCTCCTGTCTCTCCCCCTATCGCTCTGTTTCTCTCTCTCTCGCCTCTGCCTCCTGTCTCTCCCCCTATTGCTCTGTTTCTCTCTCTCGCCTGTGCCTCCTGTTTCTCCCCCATCGCTCTGTTTCTCTCTCTCTCACCTGTGCCTCTTGTCTCTCCCCCTATTGTTCATTTGCCTGTGCCTCCTGTCTCTCCCCCTATCGCTTTGTTTTTCTCTCTCTCTCTCACCTGTGCCTCCTGTTTCTCCCCCATCGCTCTGTTTCTCTCTCTCGCCTGTGCCTCCTGTCTCTCCCCTTATCGCTCTTTTACTCTCTCTCTTGCCTGTGCCTCCTGTCTCTCCCCATCGCTTCTTTGCCTGTGCCTTCTGTCTCTCATATTATGCTCTCTCTCACCTATGCTTCCTGTCTCTCTCATCTCTCACCTGTGTCTGCTCTCTCTTATGTGTCTGTCTCCTGTCTCTCTTTTGTGTTTTCGAATTCTCTCCTGACTCACTGTCGCTGTGCCTCTTCTCACCTGTCTTTGTCTCACTCTGATGGCATTCATTTCTGTATTCACCTTCTTTTCAAATGACCTAATTTCATTACTTTCTCTATCACTCTCACATCTCACCCCTATCCCTGACTAACCCTTGAACGTCCACCATGTATTTACTTCCTTCACTCTCTCCCTTTTTTCCCATTTCTTTTCCTCACTCTCTCCCTCTGCCCGTTTCTTTTTCTCACTCTCTCCCTTTGCCCGTTTCTTTTCCTCACTCTCTCCCTTTGCCCGTTTCTTTTTCTCACTCTCTCCCTTTGCCCATTTCTTTTCCTCATTTTCTCCCTTTACACATTTCTTTTCCTCACTCTCTCCCTTTACACGTTTCTTTTCCTCACTCTCTCCCTTTGTCCATTTCTTTTCCTCACTTTGCACGTTTCTTTTTCTCACTCTCTCCCTTTGCCCGTTTCTTTTTCTCACTCTCTCCCTTTGCCCATTTCTTTTCCTCACTCTCTCACTTTGCATGTTTGTTTTCCTCACTTTCTCCCTTTACACGTTTCTTTTCCTCACTCTCTCCCTTTACACGTTTCTTTCCCTCACTCTCTCCCTTTTTCCCATTTCTTTTCCTCACTCTATCCCTTTGTCCATTTCTTTCCCTCACTCTCTCACTTTGCACGTTTCTTTTCCTCACTCTCTACCTTTGCACGTTTCTTTTCCTCACTCTCTCCGTTTGCACATTTATTTTCCTCACTCTCTTGTTTCAATCTTTTTTTTTTCCATTCCCTATTTTCCCATGTCACTGTCTCATTGTACTCTTTTATTGAGTGGATTTTTCTCCACTCTCTCCTTTCTTTCTTTCTTTCTCTCTTTCTCTCTCTCTCTCTCTCTCTGCACCCTCTCATCTCCCTTTCTGCCAAATTCTCACAACTATCACCCTCCTTCTGCACTGTGTGTCTCTTGTTTTTCATAGTGCCGAAGAAGATTCATGCCAGAAATTTATTCCTTTCATTGGGGTGAGTAACGATAATTACATCTTCACCTGTACTATGTAGTTGTAATCTATGTATCTGCCCTTCAATAGTGTAATATCCGATTTTACTCTATCAGTCCTTCCTATAGTGGAGGCAACCTTCAGCACTGCAGATGTTTCGGAAACCCCTTCTCTCCACTCGTCATACTCGATTTCCCAATTGACACTTTTGATCACTCCCTCCTTTAGCAAAATATACCTTTCTTTTCTACCCATGGTTTTGCCCTTTTCTCCTTTAAAACATATTTCTGACACACCTGCCCAATCCTCTGCCTTTTTTCTTACCAGAAGCTTCAAGATTCTGTTCGTGGCACCTTGCTCTTCTCCATCTTCACATCCTCTCTTTGCAAATTACTTGATTCTATCAATGTGGCAAACCTAGCCACTTTAGGTCCTACTGTGTAACATCTGAAGGTTGTCTGTAAAAGCTGCTTTAACTCTGTGTATGGATGTATTCGTGTATTCTTGTAATAAAGAGCATTCCTATGCTAACGGCCGGAAGCCGCTGGCATTCCTATGTTAGTTTCATGAACAGTGACTTTACACACTGTTCGTGAAACGAATAAAGTACCGAATGGGAGCCCACACACAGAGGGTCGTGTGGCTCCCATTAACCGATAGCAACATTGTAGCAATCGGCGGTTAAGTGCTTTCCTGGGTGGCGCGGCGGTCGGCCATCTTGGATCCTTTGTTAGCCCAGCGGTGTTTGGTCGTCGAGTGCCTGGAACTAAATTGGCTACTCGGCGGCGCCAACACGGTTGGACTTCCAGGCCGTTTGGGAGCACCGGTCCTTCGGTATTTTGTTCACTAATATGTATTTGGTACTTTTAAGGAGAATGTAAAATAAAGTGTGTTTCGTGCGGCATTCGGTCATTTATGCTGGGATCTGAGCGGTACTTTCACGAAGTGTGCGCTCAGACCCCAGGTATCTACCGAACGGTCATTTAGTAGAATCCCACGAATAAGTCTAAAGTTATGTATTTTTGTGTTAAAATCCGGTTCTGCTCTACGGAGGGATAATCCACTTAACAGGATATTTTAGTGGGAGTATCCCTCTCATACAGCAGTGCATGGTGGGAGAAATGTTCTGTATATTCAGTTCCCCATGTAGTCCTCTACTGTATAACCCCTCTAAAGTGACTAAGGAGACCCCTTGCATGGGGAATCACATAAATACTGGAGCTGTGAATAAAATCGTCAGTTGACTCCCAGAACTGTGTTTCGTCCGGTTACTGGGGGATTTGGGATATTGCCTTCATTTCCAGCGCTTTACTTTGGATTACTTTCTGTACCAGCGGAGATTTGGGGATTTAACATTGCAGGTCCGCTACAATTGGTGGCAAGCGACGGGATCCAACCTTACAGCCGAAAAGCGGTGTTCGGGTAATTTAAACTACCGAACAGGAAAGTGAATGGCAATTCTGATGCAACAAAGAACCGAACACAGAGGTGAATGGAGATAGATTATACTGCATTGAAACGGCAGACATTAAAGGAACTACTGGAAGCCAGGGGTAAGATAGCCAGCAATAAGTCAAAAGCTGTGCTTATTGCCGAACTGATGGAGGGAGACATAGCTGGCAGCGTTACACCCCCACCAGCCATGGAAGAAACTCCCTTCCAAAAAGAAATGAGAACCAGGATGGAATTCTTACCCCAGCCAGTACCACTGGAAATACTGACAGTACTGATGGCGGATGTGCAGGAGTATGTGATGGCACACAGACAGCAAGATTTATCCTCCAGAGCAATATCTACTGCTGCTTCGATCATCACCCAGGTAAAACCCAAGATACCACATCATGCTTTTAAAATGTTTTGCGAAGAAAAAGATGAGATTGATGGGTATCTACAAGACTTTGAGAGGCTATGTGACCTGCATGATCTGGAGAAGGCAGTGTGGGTACCTTTACTGGCAGGCAAACTGTCAGGTCGGGCAGCAGAAGCCTATCGGGCCGTACCCAGACAGGACAGCAAAGATTATGCCAGGGTAAAACAGGCTATACTAGAGCGATACGCCATTACCCCGGAGGCATACAGACGAAAGTTTTGAGGGTTGCGCAAACCGGAGAAAGACTCCCACGCAGAGTGGGCACACAAACTGGATCAAGCCTCCCAGGGGTGGATACAAGCCAGCCAAGCTACCACCATGGAGGAGTTACGACAATTGCTGTTCTTAGAACAATTTTACAATGGCCTGACACCAGAGGCACAAGAATGGGTGAGAGACAGGAAACCCCTCACCCTAACAGAAGCTGCACGACTGGCGGACCAGCACTATGACGCCATGGTAACCTAAATCGAGGGTATCCTCGACCTGCGGCAACTCCCGCAGCAACTCCATTCCGGCCAACGGGGGGGGGGGGGGGGGGGCACACTTCACCCTCCCGATATAATGGCAGATCTAATATCCAGTGCCATACATGCAAGCAATGGGGCCACATGGCGAGAGAGTGTACACAGAACCGGAGCCGTCAAGCATCGAGCCAAGTACGATCAAACCGAGCAGCCGCACATCACTACCAAGCGGAGCCAACAACCCAGGGGATATTATTTAATCATACAGACGAGCCCCTGGGAATACTACATGATGTAATGTCTGTGCAAGCCACCGACAACCGGCAACACCATCGCCAGCTAGTGACCCTGGAGGGGAAAGAAGTACAAGGGCTCCGAGATTCGGGGGCCACTCTGACTCTGGTAGCACCTCATTTGGTTCCGGGCTCGGCACACACCGGCAGATCCGTCGGCCGTGCGAGTAGCAGGGGGGGGCGGTATACCGATTACCGACCGCAAAAGTACATTTGAATTGGGGTGTTGGGGAAGGGATGGTGGAGGTGGGCCTGATGCAGAAACTACCAGCAGATGTCGTATTGGGAAACGACCTGGGCAGAATGACGTCCGCTTTTGTACCTCAAGCTCCACTCCAAGAGGCACACCCGGTAACCACAAGACAACAGGCTCGCACCACGGCTTCCTCCACACACTATGAGGCTCAGGTAAGAGACAATGGTGACCCCTATGATACGTGTTCCCTGGGATACCCAGACGGAATTTGAGGCAGAGGTTAAAGTAGACCCTACGTTAAAAGTGTACAGGGATAGGGTGACCTCCGACCAGGCGGGATTAGAGGGAGAGCGGTATGCTTGGAAAACGGGGTTATTGTACCGTATTGCTGAACGGGTAGTGGGGGGATCTGTAAATGTGACTACTAGACAGCTAGTAGTACCCCAGAAATATAGACAGGAACTCCTTAGGATCGCTCATGACATTCCCTTGTCTGGGTATGACCCGAACCCGATACCGCCTGACCCTTGCCTTCTTTGTCCAGGTATCTCCAAAGATGTGCGGCAGTACTGCCAGACGTGCGACATCTATCAGCGAGTAGGCAAGTGGGGTGACCGCCACAAGGCCAAATTATGCCCCCTGCCCATTATAGAAGAACCGTTTAGTAGGGTGACCGTGGACATAGTAGGACCCTTACCCAAACCCAGTCCCTCTGGCAAGAGATATATCTTGACCGTGGTAGATTACGCCACCAGGTACCCCGAGGCAGTAGCCCTTTCCAATATCCACGCCGAGACAGTGGCAGAAGCCTTAATGAAAGTCTTTTCCCGGGTAGGGTTCCCACAAGAGATCATATCAGATAGAGGTACGCAATTTACGGCCAAAGTAACACACCAACTATGGAAAATATGTGGCATTAAGCCTATCGTAAATTCCGCGTACCACTCTCAGTCGAATGGGTTATGTGAAAGGTTCAATGGGACTTTAAAGCAGATGCTCCGTACATTTGGAGAGGCCCATAAGGACTGGGAGCGATTCCTACCCCATCTGCTATTCGCATACAGAGAGGTACCTCAAGAGTCTTCTGGGTTTCCCCCCTTTGAATTACTGTTTGGGAGAAGGGTGCGAGGACCCCTAGATTTAATTAGGGAGCATTGGGAAAGGGAGAGCAGTACTGATGGGATACCCATTGTACCATAAGTGCTGGAGTTGAGGGACCACTTGGAGGCACTAACGTGGTAACCTCCAGGCGGCCCAACAATGCCAGCGCCGTTGGTATGATAGGGGAGCCAGGAACCGCAGCTTTCAAGTGGGACAGAAAGTTTTGATTTTGAAACCTGTTCACAATGACAAGCTGCAGGCCGTCTGGCAGGGCCCATACCAGGTGGTGGAATAGAGATGTGACACCACCTATGTAATTGGCCCCTGCTCAGGGGCAGGGAAGAGACGCATGCTCCACGTGAATATGCTCAAACCCTATAATGAGAGGATAGAGGACGTGGCAGCGATATGCGCCTCCGCCTCTGAGGATCAGGAGAATCTTCCGCTACCTGATTTATTAGAGCGAGAAGATCAGGCAGAGCCCTCCACAGGTGTTCAGCTGGGGGAGCGGCTAAGCCCCCAGGAACGTGCTCAGGTACAGGAGTTAATCGCAGCTAAGGGAGCCACTTTCTCCAATTTACTAGGGTACACTACGCTAGCCACTCACCGAGTTGAGACCCCAGGACAGCTACCTATGTGACAGACCCCATATCGTATCCCTGAAGCAGTCAGGGAATATATGCGGAAGGAAATTGAGGAGATGTTGCAGCTAGGGGTTATTGAACATTCGATAGCCCCTGGGCATCGCCAGTAGTGCTGGTACCCAAGAAGGATGGCACAACACAATTCTGTGTTGACTACCGGAGGCTAAATGACAAAACAGTGTCGGATGCCTACCCGATGCCCCAGATAGACGAGCTGCTAGACAAGATGGCACGAGGCCAGTACCTCACGACGATAGACTTATGCAAAGGGTACTGGCAGATTCCTTTAGCCGAAGATGCCATCCCTAAGTCGGCGTTTGTCACCCCGTTTGGCCTGTACCAGTTTCGAGTCATGCCATTCGGGATGAAAAATGCTCCGGCCACTTTTCAACGGGTGGTAGATCGGCTACTGGACGGGTTCCAGGAGTATGCATGTGCATACCTGGACGATATCGCCATATACAGCCAGACATGGTCCGACCACCTGCGACATATTGGAGCAGTCATTGACCGTATTGGAGAGGCAGGGTTGACGCTAAAACCCAGCAAGTGTAATGTAGGGATGGCAGAGGTGCAGTACCTTGGGCACCGGGTAGGGAGTGGGCAACAAAAACCAGAGCCAGCAAAAATAGAGGCCGTAGCTAAGTGGCCTACCCCCCGGACAAAAATCCAAGTGTTAGCCTACCGGAAGTTCGTACCCAATTACAGTGCCCTGGCCAAACCCCTGACTGACTTGACCCGCAAGAATCTTCCTCGACAGGTCATCTGGGCCCCAGAGTGTGATCAGGCATTTCAACAACTCAAGACTGCTTTAACCAATGCACCTGTACTTGCTGCTCCAGATTCAAGTAAACGATTTCTTGTCCACACAAACGCTTCAATGTTTGGATTGGGAGCAGTGCTGAGCCAAGTTGGAGCAGATGGAGAGAGCTTACTTAAGCCGTTGGGATCAGACTGTGCATGCCGACTTGGTTCTGGGGGAGCATTGTGGCAAACCTAGCCACTTTAGCTCCTACTGTGTAACATCTGAAGGTTGTCTGTAAAAGCTGCTTTAACTCTGTGTATGGATGTATTTGTGTATTCTTGTAATAAAGAGCATTCCTATGCTAATGGCCGAAAGCCGCTAGCATTCCTATGGTAGTTTCACGAACAGTGACTTTACACACTGTTCGTGAAACGAATAAAGTACCGAATGGGAGCCCACACACAGAGGGTTGTGTGGCTCCCATTAACCGATTGCAACATTGTAGCAATCGGCGGTTAAGTACTTTCCTGGGTGGCGCGGCGGTCGGCCATCTTGGATCCTTTGTTAGCCCAGCGGTGTTTGGTCGTCGAGTGCCTGGAACTAAAATCGGCTACTCGACAGCGCGAACATGGCTGGACTTCCAGGCCGGTCGGGAGCACCGGTCCTTCGGTATTTTGTTCACTAATATGTATTCGGTACTTTTAAGGAGAATGTAAAATAAAGTGTGTTTAGTGCGGCGTTCGGTCATTTATGCTGGGATCTGAGCGGTACTTTCACAAAGTGTGCACTCAGACCCCAGGTATCTACGGAACGGTCATTTAGTAGAATCCCACGAATAAGGCTAAAGTTATGTATTTTTGTGTTAAAATCCGGTTCTGCTGTACGGAGGGATAATCTACTTATTTTTTTAGTGGGAGCATCCCTCTCGTACAGCAGTGCATGGTGGGAGAAATGTCCTGTATATTCAGTTCCCCATGTAGTCCTCTACTGTATAACCCCTGTAAAGTGACTAAGGAGACCACTTGCATGGGGAATCACATAAATACCGGAGCTGTGAATAAAATCGTCAGTTGACTCCCAGAACTGTGTTTCATCCGGTTACTGGGGGATTTGGGATATTGCCTTCATTTCCAGCGCTTTACTTTGGATTACTTTCTGTACCAGCGGAGATTTGGGGATTTAACATTGCAACTCCGCTACAATCAATATCACTTGTGCCGACATACCACTCATCTACTTTTCGTCTCTTAATCTATCACCATTTAAAAAGACAATCACAGAAACATAATCTGCATTAAAAACACACAGAACATTTCCAGGATCTATTCTTAGCACCAGAAGCAAACAAAAGGCAAATCCAGTGTCCAACAATATCCTGTCTGAATTACAGCAATTCTGTCCTATCAGGTCGTTTCCTCCTTCTGTGCTATCAGTCTGCACTACACCATTAAGAACTCCTTCGCTAGACTAATTTATCTCTGTTTAAAACAGCTGATTAGCGATGCACTTATGGAAGTCCATACAATCCACCACAGACCATCTGTGCTCCACCAAAGGGTAAACCGCAATCGCCAAAGTACATATTAGAAAAGACTGAATGTGGAGACTCCAACTGGTAAAATAAAGTATAATTCACTTGGAGATTAATTACCTAAAAAATACAATGTTCCAGCTATAAAGTTATGCATGTTACAACGGGAACATTGTATTTATTAGGTATTCATTAGTGTACTATTTGGAGTTGTCATCTCCAGCCTTTTCTTACTTATTTACGTTATCCTAAATCTCCTGCTTCTCTGTATGTTATGTAGTACGCTATCCCAGAATTTATTTCTAAATCATTTCTGACTCCCCTTTTCATTCTCTCCAGGACTGATGTCTCTTATGTTCTCTTAATAAAACCTCCCACTTAGTCTGCAGTTTATCTCCCATGCTGCACCTTTTTTTTTTTTTTTTAGAATTCCTTACCTCATTCTCTCAGACTATGCCCCATATTCTACAGGCTGTCCCCTACATTCCATAGTTTTATACATTGTAAGCGTGATGACTACCAGATTTCTTCTTATCATGTATAGAGATTCCAAAACAAATCTTCCATCTGTTCCCCACCATGGCCATCAATTCTCAACAATAAATACATATTGGTGAATGTTATGTGATGTGTTAAACACCAGCTTGTCTCTGTTATTCTATATAATTATAAGAAGAAGAATAAACTTTCTTGCTATGATTCTTTGTCATTTCAGGTTGTGAAGGTGGGCATTGTAGAGCAGCCATTGGCAGCTTCAGGTACGTCTAATGGCTAGGAGGGACTGAATGTTACAGAATACTGTAAGCAGTGGTTATAGTTTGGGAAGCTGTTAATGGGTGTGGAGACAGACTCAATTGATGGAGTTTTAAACATGCCAGTTTTTGTTAAAAAGAAAATGTCACCTGTAACATCTTCATAACCCAAAACCAGACTAAAGGTTACTTGTGTGTTGCAGTTTTTAAAATTATATTCTAGATAACTGAACTTCTTTTTGTGATTTATATCCTATGTGAGATTATCATGGCCTCACCTGGTATATGATCAAATGATGCCATGCTTAAACCCTTGATACTTCATCATTAGAAGGATGTCCATTCCAAACATTATTGTGGGAACAAAATGCCCAAGTATCTATTTGTGCTAAAAGACAGTGTCTGAAGATGGCATTACAGTAACATTTGCTGAAGGGAATTTTAACTGAACAGTCAATACCTCAATGATGACCTGTCCTCTTTGAATGCTTAATGGGGGTGTTTCTCTGTCTCTGTGGATTTAAATTAATGTCCAACTTTTCTTTTACATTTTCCATCTCTTAATTTTCAATCCTCTTATTTTTCTTTCACTCATCTCTCCATCTTTTACATATTTTCATTCATCTACTATAACCTTTTATCATGTCCCAGTGGACTCAGATGAAGCTTCAGTCTGTAGTCCTTCTCTCTTGAGCTCCTCTTCATCTCCTGGTGGGAGCACTTCGATGAGTAAGGACCCAGTGTCTACTCCTCCCCCGTCTCCCTCCGTCAGCAGTGGCCTGTCTAATGCTGGGTAAGAAGGCACGGGGGGTGGAGGGAGATATCTCTTTGAGGGGTAGAGAATAAGCACCCGTGAGTGTGTAAACAAAAAAAAATTATAACAATAAATGGGTTATGGACATTTTAAAATAAGGGTAGTATATCATCTGAGAAAAGAGAGAAGTCACTTTTTGAAAACTGTGATAAAGGTAGCAAAGAACCTGATGTAATGAATTTTGTAACGTATGGGCGGCTGAGATGCAGATGTGGCAGAATGATAAGTAGATCAAGACCGGTACCATATAATATATATTTAATAAGCTAGTGATACATGGCTAGTGTATGATACTAACATATTTGTATCATGTGTTCCTCTATATATATATATATAATAAGCTAGTGATACATGGCTAGTGTATGATACTAACATATTGTATCATGGGTTCCTCTTTAGACTAGATCAACCCATTCATTATCAAGAAACAAGGACACTCAGCAAGTGGCAGCTCTTCACTTTCTCTCTCTGTCTCTTGCTGTAGACTTTACCTGTCTTTTTTCAAGGTGATTTTAAGGAAGATTAACTGAGAGGCAGGAAGTCATTTTTTTTTTCTATGAGGTCCATTTGTGGTTTCAGGACCCTGGTGCACCCTCAAGGTGCCGAAGTGATGGGACTACAGGTGGATTACTGGCAGTGGCAAGGAGCAGAACGCAGGAAGGATGGGGATAGAAGAGACACTGCCACCAAAAACACCATGAAGAGCAACTTCCGCTCTCTGCAAGTCAGCCGCTTGCCCCCAGCCGGAGAGACGACCCTCCCAAATTCGATGGCCATGACTATTGTCACTCAAGAGAAAAACAAGAAGGGTGAGAGAATTACTAGGGTTAGTGTCCTAATAAGGACTGACCCATTAACATGACATCATTATCACTGGTCTGTCACTCTGATGGCCAAATAACACCGATAGGGGTTAGACTCTTCTAGTGCCAAGTAATGACATGTTCACTGGTCACTCCCTCCAAAGGTTAATGTGAACTAATGACGGTGACCATGTTTAACACCTTAAGGACCAAACTTCTGGAATTAATGGGAATCATGACATGTCACACATGTCATGTGTCCTTAAGGGGTTAAGGGTGAATTCCTCCTAAAGCCAGTATTTACGAATCATAGCCACACAGTGACATGTTAAGTGGTCATTCCCTCGAAGGGTCACATTTTACAAAACATGTCACTAGAATTTTGTCCTTGGAGGAACTAACACATATGTGTAATTATTTAAACACTGTTATTAGTACACATTGTCACTGAGGGTGACTGATGTGATTGACAAGTCATTCATATGGCCAAAATGGATTAAATAAGTCACATTTTGTAGCTCAGTGACTAATGCTGCTCTGTGTTATGGAGTTCTTGCATGATTTGTTCCTTCCATTCTAATGCCCCGTCCTGCCCTCTCTCTCAGTCATGTTCCTCAGTAAGAAGCCTAAGGAGAAAGAAGCGGAATCTCGCAGTCAGGTGATCGAGGGCATCAGTCGTTTAATCTGCACAGCAAAGAACCAGAACACCATGCTGAGAGGTAGTATCTGCCAGCTTTGAAATCTGTTTTCTATCTCAGGAAGTCAGCAAAACGTGACCTAACAAGGCTGTACATGACTGGATTGTATTGCAATCTGCACTAGATGTTATCAAACACAAACTTAAGCAGTGTCCTTTTCACTCCATATATTGAAAAAAAGATTAGTGAGTTCATAATAATGTAAAATAATGAAATTTGAAAATATTTTGTTTAATATTTGACAATATTAAATAATCATGAATATAGAATTTGGGAACCAAGGAAACAATTATTTTTATGGACCTTTGGTGCCACTGAATTTGGATATCAACCAATTACACACGCACACTGCTTGTCATTGTATTTGTAAGAAGGCAATTTGTGAAGGGGTTAAGCATTGATTGTACATTTTGTATACAAACGCTGAACCAGAATAGCTATAGTACAAGGAAAGGCGTTCTAAAAGGGTAATTGTTCTCCACCTTCCAGCATTGAAGGTTTCTCAAATTAAAGAGGTGCTAATTGGCTTGAGACATAAATGACAATCCATATCCAGAGTAAACAGTAGATGCATCCACCAGCACAAAGAAGATGGGAAGATGTCAACACAGAAGGGCAGGAGGAATTAGTATCAGGAGATATTGTGGCAGGAAGTATAATCAGGACAGGGATTTAGTCTAGAACAAGGTAGAAGAGGAACCAGTGAAGAAACTTGGACAGACAACTTTACACTAGAAGCGAAGATTATCACAAAGTGAAAGTCAAATAAAAGATAAAACAAGACTGGAATGGATGGCAGAAGAAACTGGGGAAATGGGATCCCTCCATAGGGGAAAGAAATCAGAAGATCTAAGAGGATGAGTAGGATACAACGGAAATTAGGAAGCACGCTAGTTAAAAAGTGCAAATAGTTATATCTAAAAAAATGTAAATCTTTAACCTTAAAACAATACTGGGATAAAACTCGAGCTGCTGTGGGAGGACAATGGAAGTGTAAGTACACATATATAATATTGCAGCCCAGAATGTGGCTCCTAACAAAGTCAGCAGACCACAAAGGTAAAATGGATAAATGACAAACAAGCAGGCAGAAAAAGGTCTCTCACTAAATCATTTGAAAGATAGAAATCAGGCTTTCCTCTCATTAATTCCACTCTTTCCCTTTATGTTGTATTGCACCGAGTTTATCAATACCCGAGTTTATTTAAAGGAACACTAACATTTAAAGTAAATATTTTACATGTTAACCCCTTAATGATGTTAGGATGTTCCATGCTGTCCTCCACAGAGTGGGCTTCAACACCATTAGGTCGGCATGGAACATGGGTTTGATCCCTGCTCACAAAAGGGAGATCAAGATATCAGTCAATACCTGTGGTTCCCCTCTGGCAGCTGGGGCCATATTTAGTGGCCCCAGACGGACACATGAGCTGTACGCAGTGCTGCACACGGCTCTTTGAATCTTTTTAATTAACTGCAGGTGCAATCGTTTAAAACACTTTTCGTGTTCTAAGAATACGGAACTCCCTCTAGTGGCTGTCTGTTAGACAGCCACTTCAAGAGGACTTAACCCTGCAAGGTGATCATTGCAGTTTATAAAAACTGCAATAATTACACTTGCAGGGTTAAGGGTGGTTGGAGTTGGCTCCCAGACCACTTCAATAGGCAGAAATGGTCTGGGTGCCTGGAGTGTCCCTTTAATGTGTAATGTTATAAGTAAAAATGTGTTGTTGTTTTTTTCCTTATTTTTAACATTTTATTCATGCTTAATGTTGTGTTAAGTACACATACAGGATTATTTCTGTCACTTAAAAAAAAACTATATAAACAAACACAAAAACTGTTAGGTTTTGTTTTGGTTCAGAACTTTGAGAATTGCCCCGTCCTTAAGATGGCAAGTAGGTTTAGATTTAATAAAGACATAATAAGACCAAGCTGTAATCCAGCACCGAGACAGTGTCCTCACAGGAGCCCAATCTGCCTATACCTCTGCTCCACTCAAAGAAAAATTAGGAACATATGACACTTGCACAACAATTGCAGAGCTTGTCCAATCCAATACTTCTCATTGAGAAGCATTGAGTCCATTGAAGGACATGATTACACCCAATGTGAAGGCTTTCACAAAATCAAAAAAATGAAAACTTTCAGTCTGATAACCACTAGAGTTGTGTTTTAAGAAAATATTATTTTGAAATTTTTCAGAAACAATAATGTTTTAAACCAGGGTTAGTCAACCTTTTAATACCTACCACCCACTTATGTATCTTTGTTGATGGTGACATTTCCCTACCAGCCACCAGTAATACAGTAACTCCATTTTGTTAGTGAGAGTGCGACATATATTTAGAAAGGAGGGTTTCTAAACAAAAAACATGTACTTAAATGTATCTTTTTATTTCTACTTTATTCATGTTCATACATATATAATTTAAGTTGAATGAATTTCCACATCTTCATCTATGCAGTGCCTACTTGCATGGGAGCTGCTTAAATTGAAGAAAAAGAAAGTTGAATGTGAAAACAAAGTTTATTGAAATTACCTTTAACTGATGATTAATGAGATTCTTGAGGCTGATGCTGCGAGACTAAATATTTGATAGCTGTTTGGATTTTTGTAAGGAACAAACTAAGGTCTTTCCGTGATATTCAGACGGTTTCTCTGTTTGGTGATACTATGATTAACAGCACTAAAGCCTGATTCTACAAGATCTGTGGAAGGAAAAGGTATCAATCCATTGAATATCATTTTCCTCATATTTGGATATAACGCAGGCATTTATTTTTGGTATCTACCACTGTCGAAATCACAGTTAGTCTCTTCATCATATTGAAGTTCTAATAGTTCTTTTTGGCAAGTTATATCAACGTAGGAAATTTGCTAATCCAGTCATACACCTTGAAGTTCAAAGTTTTTTTAAATTGTTTTTCCATATCCAATTTACTGAACCTTTCAATTTCCTCTGGAGTTACATCATCTTCTATAGATGACAATTTAGGAAACTGATTAAATTCTCTCTTCAAAACAATAGATAAAGATCAAGCTTTTCGATGAACGATAACAAAAAATGTTTGCAACTTAAAGAGTTAGATTAGCATCTTGAAGCTGCAAATTAATTTAATTAAATCTCTTGAAAATGTCTGCCAAATAAAAGGCATCATTCTTTACTGTTTTAAATTGTTCATGGAGACCAACCTCATTATTACTTTCAAAACTGTATTACACTATCATATAATGCAACAAAACGAGACAAGCATGTACCCTTTGAGAGCCTTGTTTTGCCCTCCACTGAGTGATGGAAAGTTTCGGATTCCAAGCATAATTGCATGTTCTGCGCATGTGCGCGCTTCCTTTTGGTCATCGGGAGAGATTTCACAGGGGTGCCCAAGACGCGTGCACACACGCTTCCTTTTAGCCATCAAGAAAACTTTAGAAAACATAGTTCACACATGGGTGTTGGGCTCTTTTGTGAGGTTTCTCTCAATGGCTGAAGGGACGTGTGCGCATGCGTGGAGCATGTCATTTTGCTGGAAAACCAAGGCTCATGGATAAAACCAACCACCACCCACCATGAAAGCTTGAATCACCCACTAGTGGGTGGTAGGGACCAGGTTGACTACCACTATTTTAAACGGTCCAAAAAAAAGGGATCACAACTACGCACCAAAACCATTACATTATGTCTATCTTAGGTTAACATTGTAATAATAACATCCCTACCCCTCTCTCTACTCTCCCCAACCTTTCTCTGCCTCTCAGTGACCATTGATGGCGTGGAATGGAATGATGTCAAGTTCTTTCAACTGGCAGCTCAATGGCCGACGCACGTCAAGCAGTTCCCAGTGGGCATCTTTGGCTACACGAAAATCCTGTGATGTTCCTGTGAAGCCATCATGCACAAATGGGAGACAGGATTGCTGCAGGAACAATCACTGTTTATCCCTATATGCCTTCATGCTTTGAGGTAGCCGCTACAACATGACAAATTAATCCTTTTCTGAGGATTAGTCACTAAAAAACCCTGGCCAGCACTTTTCATACAGCCCAAGGTATATTCTTATTAGTTAACCCCCTCACTGACCCACTAACCCTCTACCGGGTCTGCAATGACACCTAAGTAAGAAAGCCAGTATTTAGAGGAGTGAATGAGAAAGGAAGACCAGTGCAAGATTCAGGTAATAAACTAAGGACTTCTCACTTAATGTAGAATTCACAAATCTTGAAATTATTTTACACTAGGTATAATTGAGACCATTTCTAAATTGTCTACTTTGTTAGTAGCTCCCCCTAGTGATGAGTCTTCTCACAAGTCCCTGTATGTACAATATATTTTATAATATGTTTATGACTGCCATCTTTCAGGATTTACATTTTAGTCCCCAGCACAGCGAGCACTGCTCAGACAACAGACCGTCACAGCTCAGACGACAGCGTGCACTGCTCAGACTAGAGACCGTCACAGCTGTGACCTGCTCACCTGCTCAATAGAGACTGTCACAGCGTCACCTGCTCACAGACTAGAGACCATCACAGCGTGTCACTAGAGACCGTCACAGTGTGACCTGCTCAGAGACCGTCACAGCGTGCACTAGAGACTGTCACAGACCGGAAACCGTCACAGCGTGTCACAGTGTGACCTGCTCAGACTCGACTGGAAGACCAGAGACCTTCACAGCGTGCACTGCTCAGACTAGTCACAGCGTGACCTGCTCAGACCAGAGACCGTCGTGACCTGCTCAGACTCGATAGTCACAGCATGCACTGCTCAGACCAGAGACGTTCACAGCGTGCACTGCTCAGACCAGAGACCTTCACAGTGTGCACTGCTCAGACCAGAGACCGTCACAGCGTGACCTGCTCAGACCAGAGACCGTCACAGCGTGACCTGCTCAGACTCGAGACCGTCACAGCATGCACGGCTTAGACTGGAAACCGTCACAGCGTGCACTGCTCAGACTAGAGACTGTCACAACGTGACCTGCTCAGACTAGAGACCGTCACAGTGTGCACTGCTCAGACTAGAGACCGTCACAGCGTGCACTGCTCAAACTAGAGACCGTCATAGCGAGCAATGCTTAGACTAGACAGTCACAGCAAGCACTGTTTAGAATAGAGACCGTCACAGTGTGACCTGCTCAGACTAGAGACAGTCACAGCTCAGACTAAAGACCTTCACAGCGTGACCTGCTCAGAATAGAGACCGTCACAGTGTGACCTGCTCAGAATAGAGACGTCACAGTGTGACCTGCTCAGACTAGAGACCGTCACAGCGTGACCTCAGAATAGAGACTGTCACAGTGTGACCTGCTCAGACTAGAGACCGTCACAGCGTGACCTGCTCAGACTAGAGACCATCACAGTGTGACCTGCTCAGACCAGAGACCGTCACAGTGTGACCTGCTCAGACTCGATACTGTCACAGCATGCACTGCTCAGACCAGAGACCTTCACAGCGTGCACTGCTCAGACCAGAGACCTTCACAGCGTGCACTGCTCAGACCAGAGACCGTCACAGCGTGACCTGCTCAGACCAGAGACCGTCACAGCGTGACCTGCTCAGACTCGATACTGTCACAGCATGCACTGCTCAGACCAGAGACGTTCACAGCGTGCACTGCTCAGACCAGAGACCTTCACAGCGTGCACTGCTCAGACCAGAGACCGTCACAGCGTGACCTGCTCAGACCAGAGACCGTCACAGCGTGACCTGCTCAGACTCGAGACCGTCACAGCATGCACGGCTTAGACTGGAAACCGTCACAGTGTGCACTGCTCAGACTAGAGACTGTCACAACGTGACCTGCTCAGACTAGAGACCGTCACAGTGTGCACTGCTCAGACTAGAGACCGTCACAGCGTGCACTGCTCAAACTAGAGACCGTCATAGCGAGCAATGCTTAGACTAGACAGTCACAGCAAGCACTGTTTAGAATAGAGACTGTCACAGTGCGCACTGGACCCACACAGTGTGAAGTGCCTGACTAGGGTCCCTTCCAGTACAGAGAGAAGATCCCTGTCAAGGATCCTAGTTTGGCTTCTGAGCTGACAGTGTTACCTTTGCAGGCAGCTCTCATACTATACGGTGAGCAGATATGTGTGATTCCTCTTACAGGAGTTTAATAAATGAATCAGGGATCCTGTGTTTGTATTTCCTATTTGTGTAACGTTTAAAATTCTCTAATAAACCCATAAACAGTGTACATGTTGCCTTTATGTTTACCTAGAATGTTTATTTCCGTTTATTGTGAGTTTACAGAGGAAAAGGTTCTATTTTAACTGCTAAGCAGTGTTATATTATCGTACAATCTATTTTCATATCTCTGGGCTCCCTCATTACGAACCTGCTCATGTCTGTTGTCAATAAAGAACAATGACAACAGGACACTTCAAATGTATTCCCCATGGCTCCTTTGTTAATAAATGTCACAAATTCACAAGCCAATATCAATCAAACGTTCTTTCAAGTGCAAAAAAATCATATAAAAAAACAAAGTAGTACTTGGTGGGAAATCAAGAGTTTAGAATCCTATGTATCACTAAAACTAGTTCCAAGAGGAATACATCCTGTTATACCTCCTGCTCATAGGATTACAGATGGCATGAACTATTATTACAAAGTTATTTTAGTCTAATGACAATCTTGATACAAGGGGTATCTGCCGTTGGAGGCGAGATCCCATCCGCTGAATCCTTGGAGCAGTAGAGAGGCAGAGCTCTTAAAAGAGCTAGCGATTAAGCTGAGCAAGTTTCCTTTCAATAAGGAGACGAGGCTACGTTTTGAAGGGAGAAGTAGAACTGGCAAAACAAACGAATAGTCTTTGTTCATAGTTATATGCAGCCATTATAATTGTAAAACTGGGGTTCTTGTTACAGGAAGTAATTACAGATCAGAATCAAATTATCAATATCTCTAAATTCATCTTACAAAAAAGACACACCTTATTATTGGAATTGGACTTTCCTTTGTTCCTACTCCTGATTTTGACTTATTTGAATAGATCAAGGATTTCCATTTATTGGGTAGAAAATTGGCACTCTTATTTCAAGAAGAAATCTGATAGAGAAACCAGAAACTTGGGCCTAGACCCATCCGACTACCAACGCTTGCTAGATTTGGTTTCTCTATTGGATGAACAGGATAGCCCTGATCCCAAAACCAATTTAAAACCGACAAGCCCTGATCCCAGAACCAATTTAAAACCGACAAGCCCTGATCCCAGAACCAATTTAAAACCGACAAGCACATTCACCCCTTCACTCAGTGAATTCTCTCATATTAACATGTTTGTCAAATTGGTTTGCCAAAAAATTAAAAAAAGTCACTAAAAATCAAATCATCAAACATGACAATTTAGCAAATTGTGAACAAAGAGCCTTACATGAACTGACAATGGATAAGAACTTAATCATAAAATCTTTGGATAAAGTTTTAATGGACCAAGCCCAATATGTAGAGATGTGCATGGAACATCTCAATGATTAAGATGGCTATGAATTACTAACATGTGACCCAACATCTAAATTTGTCAACCAACTACGACAACTTCTAACAGGAGCCCTGGAAAATAACCTAATTCCCAGTAACGAATATCGCTTTATGTTTAAAGTCAAACCCACTATGGCTACAATGTATTGCCTACACAAGGTCCACAAAAATTAGCAAAATCTACCTGGATGCCCAATAATTTCAGGAAAAGGGTCACTGACAGAGAAGTGCAGTATCTTTGTAGATTGAATTTTATGTCCGCTTGTGGTACAAACACTCATTCATCCAAGACACAAGCTCAGCAATTGAAAAACTCACCCAATTAATATGTACATCTAATTCACATCTAGCAAGTCTAGATGTGGTTTCTCTATACTCCCAATATCCCTCATGAAATTGTTTTAAATGCCTGCAAAGATTCAATGCTTGAATAAAAATCATACCGTCCCCAACTTTGTGCTTTTACCATTGAATTATTGACTTTCATTCTGAAACATAATTTCTTCACCTTCAATGGCAGGATCTACCTTCAGATACGGGGCACAGCTATGGGCACATGCTGTGCCCCAACCTATGCCAACTTGTTTCTGGCATGGTGTGAATTTTTTTTTATTTACAATCAACCAACATTTCAAAGTAATATCAAAAGTTAGTATTGTTTTATTGATGATGTGATCTGTCTGTGGGAAGGCCAGGAATCTCAGTTTTAAACATGGGAAGACTCTCTGAACCACAATGACATTGGGCTCAAACTAACATCAGTTTTTGGGGACAAATCTCTAGAATTTTTAGATCTTACAGTTTCAATCAATCCTGATGGCAAAGTGACAACAAAATTATATAGAAAACCAACAGCAACTAACTGTTTCCTGAATTGGCAAAGCCACCATTCTGAACCTCTTAAGAGGGGTATTCCGTCATAATTGCACCAAGGATGAGGGTTTTTTGAGAGAGGCCAATACTTTAAAAAAACATTTTTTTCTGGAGAGAGGTTTTCCCGGAAGACTTTTTAAAAGGGCCTTCAACCGAGTTAAAAATGGAGAGGAAGAATGTCGCAATCCAATACCAGAAACAGAGGAAGATAAACTTATAAGATGAATAACTAGATTTGATACAGGTTGGGAACAGGTAAAGGACATAATAAACCAATTCAGGCCTATCCTACAAAGTGATGACACCACAAACAGAATAATAACCAAGAAACCATATATGACTGCCAAGAGGGCCCCAAACAGCGCACAAGGCGAATTTTCCGCTGTGGTCCCTGTAAAGCATGTCAAAACATCACTCCTACAAAAGAAATTAAATCTTTCATCACTAAACCGATTTTTTAAAATACGTACTTTCATTAATTGCTCATCTTCGAATGTTGTTTATCTGGCCAATTCTAAATGTGGGGTCCAATATATTGGCAAAACTACTCAACAGCTTAGCCGTATAATCTTGCAACACATTTACACCATAAATGCAGGGAGTGATACACCAATTGTGAGACATATACATAATTTCCATGATGGCAAGGCATCAAATCTCACATTTCAAGCCATTGAAAAGCTTACCACAAGAGGGGGTGACATCAACCCCAAATTGCTAAGGCAGGAATCAAGATGGATTTCCACCTTTAAACCATTGAGTCCTAATGGACTCAGTTAAGAATTTAATTATACATCTTTCATCACCTAGTTACCACTGCTTGGATCCTACACTACTGAGTAAATTACTCAATTTTTCTCTCGTTTCTCTTTTTTATCATTTTTTATAACAACACCAGACTCGATTTGCCAGAAATTAGAATAACCCTAGATCAGTGTGATGAGACCAATCTCGCCACTGTGCATTGGAGGAGCCTGGTTGCCTGCCTGCTGCCTTTTGACTATGGACTGGCATTTAAATACTTTATTTCCCTATGCCGAAAGGTCTATTCATGTATTTCTGCCCTGGCGTTCGGTAGATTCTTGGATTTACTGAATTAACTAATTTAACCCAGATAGCTATGCAAGGGAGCCTATTCGTGTAATAAAATACTTTGGCTCCATGGCAATTGAACTGTATGTGTGTGGTCTGAGCGCCATTCAGTAATAATGTGCGCTCAGATCTAAGCTATCTGGGGATATGTTGCATGTCTGTATTTTATGTAATAAATGTCACCTTGTGTATTTTATTGTATTTTACTGTCTTTTTACTGCCATGTGCTTAATGGAGTTTTGCCTCTGGCCTTGGAGATAATTGGATTACTTCTAATTATCTCCAGGATAGAAGACTCTGTGGAACTGGTTTTGGGCAGAAAAGCCATGCTTCCTTTTGTCACAAAGGACTTCGATCTATCTTTTGAACCAATGGACCAATTGGTCCATTTTGACATGGATGATTTTGACATATGTTTGTATTTGGAGTATGCTGATTCTGAAAGTGTAAGTTTTATGTGAATCTGATGCATACTTTTAAAGTTATGAATAATGTGGAAAAACTGTATTTCTCTGCCTGTGATAATTACATTAACCCATTGTGTAAGGTAATTGTATCACAGGCAGAGGGGAGGATTTTGTGTGGGAGTGTCTGAGTGTATTGTATGTGTTTATTGGTTGTTTGCCAAAACCCTGTGGGTGGTACTAATGTGTATATAAGAACAATAAACCCACAGCTCTGTCTGTTCCTGCTTGACCCTCAACACGGAGCTTTGTCTCGTTCTTGGGGGGGATTTATTGTATGCTCTTCCAGTTCGACTGCTAGGAGTGTAAACCTATTCGTATGCTTTTTCCTATTCGGCTGTTTACGGTATTCACATGGTTCCGGTTCAGCTGTTTCCTGCATTCATATGGTTTCCTGTTCGGCGGATTGGTGTCTTTGGTAGCTCCCTGTATATCTGGAAGGGGAATATCTCCTAAACTGCTTTTAATCCCTTTTATGCCTGGGGGTGCCATTACACATACACTAATACAACACACACTGCATACACCAATACAACACAAATACACTGCATACACTAATACAACACACACACACTGCATACACTAATACAACACACACTGCATACACCAATACAACACACAGACACTGCATACACTAATACAACACACACACACTGCATACACTAATACAACACACACACTGCATACACTAATACAACACACACACACTGCATACACTAATACAACACACACTGCATACACCAATACAACACACAGACACTGCATACACTAATACAACACAGACACTGCATACACTAATACAACACACACACACTGCATACACTAATACAATACAACACACAGACACTGCATACACTAATACAACACACACACACTGCATACACTAATACAACACACACACTGCATACACTAATACAAACACACTGCATACACTAATACAACACACTGCATACACCAATACAACACACTGCATACACCAATACAACACACACACTCTGCATACACTAATACAACACACACTCTGCATACATCAATGCAACACCCACACACACTGCATACACTAATTTCAACACACTCTGCATACACTAATACAACACACACTCTGCATACACTAATACAACACACTCTGCATACACTAATACAACACACACTGCATACACTAATACAACACACACTCTGCATACACTAATACAACACACACTCTGCATACACTAATACAACACACTCTCTGCATAAACTAATACAACACACACACGCTCGGCATACACTAATACAACACACACTGCATACACTAATACAACACACACTCTGTATACACTAATACAACACACACACACTGCATACACTAATACAACACACACTCTGTATACACTAATACAACACACACACACTGCATACACTAATACAACACACATACTGCATACACTAATACAACACACACACTGCATACACTAATACAACACACAAGGCATACACTAATACAACACACACACATTTCATACACTAATACAACACACACTGCATACACTAATACAACACACACACACTGCATACACTAATACAATACAACATACATACACTGCATACACTAATACAACACACACTGCATACACTAATACAACACACACTCTGCATACACTAATACAACACACTCTGCATACACTAATACAACACACACACGCTCGGCATACACTAATACAAC
This sequence comes from Pelobates cultripes, assembly GCA_933207985.1. Classification (NCBI taxonomy): domain Eukaryota; kingdom Metazoa; phylum Chordata; class Amphibia; order Anura; family Pelobatidae; genus Pelobates; species Pelobates cultripes. The sequence continues at coordinate 376,615,782 of OW240913.1, read as the reverse complement.
ACACACTGCATACACTAATACAACACACACACTCTGTATA